>JAOTRS010000044.1:11268403-11280791 GCA_028565755.1 Dinotopterus cunningtoni
TTCCCATTTCTTTAATTTAATGCACATGATTTAAAAAAATATGAAGAAATGAGGGATGGCGCATAACTTACACATAACGTACACAGAACTGTATGTTTAGCGGTGTATGTTTAGTCACAAAAAAGATGCTGCCTAAAATATATCTTTGGCATCTTAAATGTAAGAAACCATGATTTACTTTCCATTCTAAAAAAAAAGTGAATATCATGCTTTGTTCAAGTTGTTGCATGCTATAGTGAAAGAAACTAAGTCTAATTTGTTTGGGTTTGCAATTAGACAACAAATAATTAAACCTTTAAAAGCAAATTACTCATATACAGCACTACAGTATGCATACAGTATATACAGCATGCAGTTTAGTCCAATAGAGAATATAACTTAATGTTAAAGACCTGCACAAGACAAAAGTAGTGCATGATCATCACAAAATAAAAATAGTCAAAATGGATGAAAAAAGGGATATCCAAATGTGACTAAGGACTAAAAAAGGCGTGGCTGTTGGGGATAAAAGGAAGTGGTGATCCTAATCCTAGGATATCAACTAGCATCTCTAAAAATATACACAACCAAATACGGTCGCTAAGACTAAAAAGCACAGAACACTTAATAATAATTATTTTTATTTGTAAAAATATTGTGGTGATGTTAACATTTTGTCGACATTACGGACATGTGGTATTAGGCAGTTTTTGGAAGTTAGGATTGAGCTAATGAAATGATGTCGGAACAACACTGAGTACGTGACAATGGGATGATGTTGAGGAAAAGCCACAATGCTATGTTGCAAAAACAATGCTAATACCAAACCGATGTGTGAGTTCTGCGTGCTTACCACTGAGTCTTTGGGGAACATGCAGATGATGCTTGTAAATGAGGATCACAAAAATACCAGACAATAGTAACTTACCAAAATTTTAAATTGGAAAACACCACGTAACATGTAAAATCTGTTCTGTGAAATGGGACGTAATGCAGTTTTGAACAAACATCATTCTACAGTTCAGTAATCAGAAAGCTAAGACACACCTCGTGGTTGTATTTCTGAATGAAAACGAAAGAGAGATAACATTACATGCGTGAGATGCATGACATGAGACATACACTGTGTGTGGGAAGCTGTTGTGTCTCAATCTGCAATCAGAATTCTAAACCCTGTTACAACTTAAAGGACTATGGATGTGGTCAGACGCTGTGCGAATGGAAGTTAATAGCCACAAAAGCTCCATTGTTATTGTTGGCCTTTCAGCTGCTCCCGGCAAGTGGTCGCCACGGCAAACCATTCAGTCTGCACATACAAGCTTGGCACAGGTTTTACGCAGGATGCCCTTCCTGACGCAATCCTACCATTTTTGTCCGGGCTTGGGACTGGCACTGCATCCAGTGGCTGGGGTTTGGACACTGGCTGGGAATCGAACCTGGGCCTTCTGCATGGCAGGCCAAACACCTACAACTGTGCCATCAGTTCCCTTGCCACAAAAGCTCCATACACCGGTTAATATTTTGTTGCTTTGAAGTTGTAATCGCAACATTGTTTCAACTATATTACATCCCTCATCCAACATTAGTGTTAGAGATTTGAAATAAGTTTGAAAGTACAAAACAAAAAAAAACTAATTAATTCAAAAATCCGAAAACCGATCTTCAAAATATTTTTAGCCATAGCCCAGTCCAACGGTTATGGAGTACCTACCCTAAATCAGTGGTTAAAAACCTACCCTGGCCCTGGAGGTCCCTCTGCTCTGGATAGTTTAATATGTCCCAAGCTCCCAGCTCACCTGATCTAATTAAAACCCTTTTCTAAATTTGAAGTAGGTGTGAAAACACTGAAATGTGCGGGACAGGGGGATTCCTCCAGGACCAGTGTTTAGAACCATTAAACAGTCTGTATAATTCATCTAAACACCTGATAACCCACTCTGTGCAGACCCCGGTGTGTTCATTAGGTCTCCTAACACAAAGCTGACATTGAAAATTCTTTAAAAAATGTGGAACAACTCGCATTACAGTGGGAAACTCTCAAACAGTGTTTCCTCAGCGAGCCCTATATGAGTACACAAGACGAAAACAGCTGAGTAATATTATATTTCCTATGTGCAGTGTGCTTCAGGAAAGAGAAATCTAAGTATGCAATTATCAGCATTACCTGGCCAAAGTAAATGCTTTTGAAAGACTTTATTCAGAGTGCTCACCAGGAGGCAGTTTTACAACACAGCGTAATATTTTGCGCTCCTCCACCGCCCACCTTCCTGATTTGTTATATGAAATCAAGCCTACTAATTTTAGGAGAAATATTCCCCTTTAAGAATGTTCTCTACATGAAAAGTGAAGCTGAGCTGATTTGTGCTCGTCACTAGCAAAAGTGTACTGCAGACACCCTTTCCTCTTCCCGCAGTGTAAGACGATTATGTGGAGAATAATGTGATGACCCTTTAGCAGGGGTCATCAGCTGTCAGACCACTGACAGAGCAACATATAATACATGGCCATAAGTATGTGCACAAAACACTATATGTGCTTGTTGAACATCCTATTCTAAATGGGTCCACCATTTATTGTTACAATAACCTCTGATCCTCTGGGAAGGCTTTCCACTAGATTTTGGAGCTTGGCTGTAGGGGATTTGTGTCCATTCAGGTACAAGAACATTAGCGAGACGTTGACTGAGGAGGTATGGGTGGGGTTATGGTTTATCCTTGGGGTTATGAGTGGGGGTGAGGTCCTTGAGGTTTCCTTGAGTGAGATCTTCCACTCCAACCTTCACAAACCCTGTGAGGTGGAAACACTGGTTTTGGCCACATAGTCCCAATGAAGGGAAACTGTAATGTCAAAGACAACTACAATTATGTGTAGTTTCTCGGTGGCTGGCACCAAGTGGTTAGCACCGAGGCTTGATTAATTTTACATTTACATGCCCTTGTTCGGAGATCTTTGGAGTTATCTCATTGTTGAGGTTGGGGGTTAAGGGCCTTGTTTAAGAGCCCAACAGTGGCAACTTGGTGATTGGGTTTGAGCCTGGGATCTTCGGATTTTAAGTCCAACCCCTTAACCACTGAGCTACCCCTGCCCCTGATTCCCGCCTCAGGTCTTTGTGTGTGGAGTTCTCCATGTGCTTGGTGGGTTTCCTCGGGGTACTCCTGTTTCCTCACACTGTCTGAAGACATGCAGATTAGGCTAACCGTCTGTTTTATGTGTTTATGTCCTGGGACATTTAATGATATGGTTATGGAGTAAAGTTATAGTACCATATTGCACACATTTTCCTCTTATAAAATGTATTTAGAATTTGTTTAGTTTTAATTAAAAAAATAATCATGTTAAGGTCTACAATAAAAAACTTTCTAAAGTGTCCAATTTATAGCAATAACAAAAACAATGTTTAAGCTTTAACTCTTATCGCCATTTAATCATGTTAGCTGCTAATCTGGACCTCTGTCAGCAACTGAAATGGAATTGCTATAAAATATAAAAGGAGCAAATCCCAGTTAAGGAGAAAGCTCTGAAAGCTTTATGGTGAAAAATAAATACACGAGCTGACGTTTACTCCAGAGCATTCGAGATTGCAAGGAAGTCAGGCAATTCTGTTCCAGCGCCTGGAGAGAAATCCTGCACGGCTGAGTGAGCTTTACACACCAGAGATCAGCGCCCGGCTTCTCACCTCTCCCATGACGGCCTGTCCTCCCGTCTCCTCTCCTCATGCAGTGGGTTTAAAACTGTTCTTTCTGACAGCTTCCTATCAAGTCTATATATTGTAATAACCATCATATATCAGGATGTATCACAATATGATGTATGTTTTTTGTTGTGTCACCCATTTCTATACAAAAAAAGAACAAAAATTAAATAGAGTTAAAATTAATTGTTTTGTATTGTTTATTGCAAATGGGTCTCATTCTTCTCATACACAGATTGTTTTTCTCTATTTGTTCAGTAATTACAGTAATAGCTTCTCTGATAAAAGTCTTTTTAATTGAATGGTACAACAGATTTTAAGGGTTTTCATTCAACCTTTGGAAAAAAAGGACAAGGACAGGGACAAGAACAAGGTCGGTGTAACAGGACAATCAGTAATGTGATTTGGGTCTTTCTGCCTCACTGACTGTAGATGAGCTTAGAAATACATCATGCGCCAAAACATACAGTACTTAAATAAAAAGACGAGCAATATTACCTTGTTGTCACCTGTACGTTTTTTTTTCTCCTGAAAGAAACTAACATACACACTCTTAGCAAGTTGATTTACCACAGTATACGTAATGTAAGTGTGTGTGAAGCGCTTCTCTGTAGACAGCGTTCATATGGTTCATGCAGATTCTCAAAACAAAGGTTGCTGCAGACGATTTGCTGGCGTAACGCCGGCGCGGTTCTTGGTGGATCTTCACAGTTGAACACACTCTCCTTTAACGTTCACCACAAGTAGACATCAGGTGGTGTAAGATCGGGTGAAGGGGACGGGTATGGGAAGGAATTGTTCTGCCACCTTTTTTTTAAACTCGGTCTCCATTCACGACCGCTTCCGTTCGATCGGAAATAATACTTAACTATGAATACCTTTTCCACGGTCGAGAGACCCATTTTCAACAACAAATGAACAACACAAACTTCCTTTGCACTACTGGGAGTGAGTGTGTCTGGAGCTTTGCCCCGTTGACAAATGCTAATCCATGATGCGCGAGTTTCGGTACTGTATATTTTGCTGCATGCACTAAAAAAAAAAAAAAGAGAGAGAATATTACTTTATGCCATGGTTGCTCCTTTTTTTTTAAGGGGTCACTTTACACAGACCATAATATTCCTTCATGTGAACACCTCAGTTGGAGCAGTCTGACCCGATCCGACCCGGTCAGAATGAATTCTTTTGTACTAGAATAAGAGAGTTTATGTAAACTTTTGATAATCCATTTAACTGGTGAATATTAACCATATAAACACTTTTCTATTGTCGAAATACATGTATTCTTTCTGTGCAGGTTTGCCCCATATAAGGATAACATCTGTTGCCGTGTCAAGAGTCTGGGGAGGAAATTTAGCTTCCGTTCCTGATCTGTAAACTCCGTGAGAACAATTCTCTCCTACCCGTGTTTATTTTCATCCGCTGGGTCTCCGGCTGAGCGAGGAGCACCGATTGGCTTATTATTTCGTACATCTACCCAATCACAGATGAGACGGAACTCTTGTAACTTGTACAGAAGGCGGGGTTTATCAGAAAGGATTGGAAGCTCAAACCTCACCTTAAACCTTCTTCTTTTGTTATATTTTTTCAGCAGATTTAATGCTTTGTGCATGTCGGTAAAGTTTTATTCAGATTAAAAAACTTTAATATTGAATCAGAATTAGTTTGATCAAGTTTGGGAAAAACCATGCGTGTGAACGTACAATAGTTGATGATAAGCAAATTGAGAAGGAATGTTTGAACAAGTAAGTAAGTAGTTTTCAGTTTTAGAAACTCCAGCCAATAGATCTTGTTTCATGTTAGAGTTAATAAATGAAAAAGTGCACAGGGAAATAAATCAATAAATAAGAAGGAATAATAACGAGAACGCTATGAGGGGAATAAATGATTAAAAAGCGCTTCGCTGCTAGTCATTTATTAACGCACGCCAGGAGACGCGAAGGTAGTGGAGGGGGATGCTAGTGAAACGAGGTACACCGGATCATAAATCAACTAGCGCGGAATTAAAACAAACAAACAAACAAACAAATAAATAAATAAAGCGACTCTCGGCGACCAGTACTACAGAGCGCAATGTTAATAAAATGTGCTGGAAGTAATACAGTGATTTGCATCAGCAGGGGAGAAGAAAATAAAGCTGTGCCACACTGTGAACCCTACAGCATTTCCTCGCTCCGAGCTGTAGCTAGGCAACATGTGACAATGTGTATGCATCAGCAATGGTATGGAGTTCATCCAGATGGCCGCTGAGAGTGACACAGTAAGAACACGACCCGTTTATATGTGTTTCAAGGCTAGGCGTGTGTGTACGTGAGGTTTTTGTTCTTTGTACACGACATGGAGCGCCTACATCTCATAGATTAACACTGCATTTCTCAATACGCTTAATAAGTGTGACATTCTCGTAATTTCTCAGAAAGTGACGATGAGGTTTTCAGACCGTATTTACAAATTAATAGGGGGAAAAAAAACAAATTTAACTGTGACAAAGTTCGTGTCTCTTTAAACATCAGACGCAAATGAACTGAATTAGTTTTCTGAAAGGGTTCCAATGTCTCGGAGGTCTATCTAAAGATAAATGTGGTCGCTGAGGACTCGAGTGACGGAGAAACAAAACGGTAACTAAGCTGCTTTCACACTTCGTTCCCTCGACTGCCAGGGCGCATTTTATACCCCGGTGGGAAGCGCCGGGCGGTAAATAAAACGTACTGATGGCTTTGTTCGGTCACAGTGGCGGGCTAAGGTCAAACAAAAATGTTACTTCTTAGAGAAGAAAGAGCAAAAGCAAAAGCAAAAGTGATGTCACTCATAGTTTATTCTTCAACCTGTCAGGCAACTCGAAGAAAAGGTGAGGAGGGAAAAAAAGACAGCATGAAGGATGGAATGCGAAGTGAATCCAGAGTTTGTGCTTCGTCATATTGTATATTCTGAAAAAATTAACTGAAGTAAAATGAAATGAAAAAAAATGTTCTGACAGCACGTGGTACTGCACTGTATCTTACAGCAGGACATTTTCCAGAACAAAGAAATCACACACAGGGCCGAGAGCACGACCAGGCTGAGAGGAGTGAAGCACATCCGATGTTTTTTCCAGAGTTTTTTTTTTTTTTTTGTATTGAAGCAACTGTTAAACCAAAAAAACCGTGCCAAGCTGCAGCACCGAAGTAGCGCCATAGGTTCTGGATATTTGTACTGATGAAGCCGAGAACATATGTATATATAGTGTGTGATACGCAAAATATTTAAAATGACTTTTTAAAAATAATTACAGTTTAATGTGCATCTGCCTTCCTGTTCACTTGTACAGCAGTGCGATTTAATCGATTATGCAACCAAATCGATCTTTTATTGGTTGATTCATTTTTGAATCACACATCCATTCAAGATCTAATCAACTCACAAACTTTAAAACATCAAAGACATCTTTTGTAGAAAATAGAAACAGATTCCATCTTCAGCAAATACTCACGTTTTAAAAGAGTATCGGTACTTTTTCTTTTGATTTTTTGGGGTATTTGGCGCAATATCGCCACCTACTGAACTGGAGTTTTGAGCAGAAGATTGAGACAAAGATTCTTGCTTTGCATGAGACATTACACTTAAACTTCACAAGTTTCACAATGCTTAAAATTATAGCTGCTTGGAAAAAAAATCAAACAGCAAATATTAGTCCATGTGAATCAAATTAAATGGAAAATCGCAATGCCTCAAAAATCAAACTGAATCGACTGTCTGCCTCTGATGCACAGCTCTACTTACTTTTCAGTTTTTCTGACCAGATGAAAAGCTCATCTGGGTAATTTAGTTCTGTGGATTGTAACACTATACCTGACGAAAGAGCAAATTAACTTTCAAAAGATGAATTCAGACAAACATTCAGAGATGAACTAGACTCTGATTTTGGTGTGAAAGCACAATAACTACCAGAAGTGATTACATTTCAGTCATTTTCATTGAACATTCACAAAAAGTATTTAATGAGAAATGAAGCCTTTCAGAAGCCTTTGAAGATTAGTTCAACAACTATGTTTAAAAGGCGTCAAGGTAAAATATTTTTTTTGTGTTTGTTTATTTTTTCCAACGTGTCCCAGTAGTGCAATGAACATGAAGTGTATGGGGAGAGCTCTTTTGTTAATGTTGGCTTTCACACCACCTGGCCTCCATGGAGTGGACATGATTCCACGCAAGTCGTGCAGCAACAGCATGAAATTCTGTTTTTAATGCTGCAATAGGCAAAGTTACATGGTCATGCAGCAAACTGCATCTATTGTAATTTAGACAAAAGCAATTCTGGCCAGCTTTCAAGTTTTAGATTGATGAGGCTGTAATTACACTCCTGTTCCTGCTGCACATTTTTACTAAACAGATCTAATGTAGATGTGAGCCCATGGCCTGGTTACGGGGTGGAATGGCTGCATGACTACTGAAATGTACAGGTTTGAAGAACACGATGTGCATGCAAGCAAGCAAGCAAGCAAGCAAGAAAGCAAGAAAGAAAGAAAGAAAGAAAGAAAGATTTATGTTAAAAAGTGAACTCCTCACCCAATATTCTTTGGAAAAAATAAAGACCTGAAGGCTCAAGGCTGGCCAACACAATACACACTTCTGGGGTCATGCACTTTACAGCTTCCATTATTCAATGCTGAGGGACAAACTACACACACACATCAAATCCAATCTTAAAATCTTCTAGCACTTGGTGAAAATCCACTGAAGGCTGTCTCGGATGCAAAATAATGCAGTATCACGCAATAGTTTTACCCGGAAGCTGACAAAGACCATGGTCCGTTTTTGGCTGTAAAACTGAAAAAATGCTTTTAAGGCTAAATCCACTTAAATGTTTTAACTGTAATGGTCAAACAACACCAACTATGTGTTATAAACTATGTTCTTTTCATCATAACATATCAACCACTGTCTGCACCAACAACCATCCACACACTACACCCATGTACCAAGTAAAGAAAACAATAAGGACAGGAGACTGCTGGGTGTACTGACCCACATCCAGAACTTATATACCCCCATTTTTTAATAGCACATTGAAAAATCTTGCCTTCTTCCCGTAGCAGGTTTACAGTGTGTATTTCACACTATAGGCAGCACGGTGATGTAGTACTTAGAGTTGTCGCATTGTAGGTTTCCTCCGGGTTCTCCGGTTTCCTACAGGATTGAAGTTGGAGGCTAAATGGCATTCTCAAATTGACCATAGTGTGTGAGTGAATGAGTGTTGACTACCATGGTCGGAAAAAATGGGAATAAATACAATGGTAATCACCATTGGCCTCCACTGTCCCTAGTTGGACTACAGAGGATCCTAGAGTTCCAAATTTCACACTATACTGTACTTCTGGATTGTTTGTTCCTTGTTTACTTCACTATGAAGTCATACATAAATATATTTAATACTGATGTGTTTAAGGTTAAGTAAAATACAAGGCAAGATAATACTTTTCATATATTTAGGCATTTGGCAGACACCCTTATCCATGTAAATGTCATTTAATGACTTACATTTTTATCTCATTATACATCTGAGCAGTTGAGGGTTATGGGCCTTGCTCAAGGTCCCAACAGACCTTGGTGGTTGTGGGATTTGAACCTGGGATCTTCCAAACAGAAGTCCAATGCCATAACCACTGAGCATCCCCTGATTTTCAGTTTTCATATTTTTGGATAACCAATTGTATAGTAAACAAAAGCGTATGAAACTAATAATTAAAATAATATTAATATTAACAATGCAATATTTTACCATCTTGGGCTGGAAAAAGTCTCTTGGGTGGGTTACAAAATTAGCGACTCAAAGTTCGGAAACAAACATTTGGCCAGGGGTAGCTCAGTGGTTAAGTCATTGGACTACGGTTTGAAAGATCCCAGGTTCAAACCCCACAACCACCAAGTGGCCCTTGAGCAAGGCCCTTAACCCTCAATGCTCAGATGTATAATGAGATAAAAAATTTAAGTCGCTCTGGATAAGAGCATCTAGTTCTAAGTTTAGAGTCCGAGGACCGGTGTTATTATTTACGCTTTTCTTATTGAAGTGGGCGGATTATCAGCACTACCTAAGCTGCATTTTGTCAGTGTGATCTGGCAACCCTGGTAAATGGGGAGTGAGAGCAAGAAAGAGAGAAAAATCATGATTTGTGCGTGTGCAGAATTATACACAGAATGTTCTGCCGCCAATAACACCTTGTTCATCGGACAGACAAAAGGGAAACGTCTAGACTTTTACACCACTCTGTATAACCGTGGTGAGCAGAAAAGCATTGCAGCTGACGGTAGGAAGCAGCAGGGTGTATGAAACTACAACACACTGCTTCGTGTGTGTCCTTCAGAATATGAGTAGAATTAGACGCATCACCGTAGCAGGCATTTTAAAGCTAGTCCATTAAGAAATTAAAGCACTAGATTTATTAGTGATCCTTATTCCCAAATGCACATCATGTCACGGGCATGCTAACGGCTTCCTCGGGATCACAGGTAAAAATCTGACCTGAAAAGCTCAGCGTCTTCTCAGTCTAATTTTAGCGAGGCAATCGGAATGCGTCTCAAAGCCATTAACTGCCCTGCAGGACGTGGCACAGACAGACATGAGACGTGTGTAAATACTGACTCACTGTTTGGCTGGCACCGAGTGTGTTGTGGACAGAGCAGAGTAGGTGTGACTACAGCACACAGAACTGTGCCCTAAAGCCAGAACTATTTTGGGCTGGATGTCCTTTAGGTGCTGTCATGAAACGGAGTGGAAGACTTGCACAATCAAAAGGTCACCGTTTAACACATCCAGGAGCTCTGGGTGCTCGAGCACATGAAATTGCTCAGTTCACAAGTGTGCCTCCTAATGCGACAAATACTAAAATGTTTGACAAATGGTTTCCGCTGGGGAAAAAGAGGCGATAAACAGTATACAGTCTCTCAGATGCATTAAAGCACAATAATCCTGTTAATGAAGAATATCGGAAATTAATTCCTTATACTAACTAAACACTATATCTCTAGTTTGGTTAAACAACAAGACAACATAACACATCATGCAATATAATACAGCAGAAAAAAACATTTTGAGTTTAGCCATACCTTTGTCTGCAAAAATAACTGATTTAAAAAAAAAAAAAGAAAATCACTAGATGAATCTCTAAACTGTTGCACATTTTGCATTTCTCATTTCAGATTGAATTTTACCATCAGATCATCACTTTCAGCACCTATCACAGAACACAGTAAAAAGAAAGTGTGGGAGTGTTTCACTGTCTTGATAAAAAAAGATCAGCGGTATGCAGTTTGGAAGATTTTCCATTATGATTTTCTTTTACGTTTACTTTTAAATACATTTCATGCACTGTATGTTTCAAAAGAAAAAGGATTTGATAAAGGTATGTGACGACTAAAAATTTTTTATTGAGTTAGTAGCTGTGTAGGAGGCTACAAGGACTTTTGTCCACAAGAAGAATCTGTCTGCTGAAAGAAGGTTGTTTTATAAATCGGAATGAAGCGATATACGATGTCTGATGAGTGACGGAGTTTTCTTTGTTTCCCCTGGTACATAATCTGTAATAAATAAATAAAAAAAATTATATAGTTATACACTACTGCTCAAAGGTTTGGGATGCCTTTCTAACTCCAGGGTCGTTCCTGATTTTTATTTCTTTCGACACTATAAAACAATGCTGAAGGCGTCCAAAATATGCAATAATCTCCTTTGAACAGTTGACATAGAGATGAGTCTGCAACTTATGCTCTGTAAAGCCTTCAGCCACGGTGTTGTTTGTTAATTTGTGATTTCTGATGCTGGTGACTCTAAATGAACTTCTCCTCTGCAGTGGAGGTAAGTTAGTTTTGGTCTCGCCCTCCTGGGATAGTCTTCATGACAGCCAGTTTCATTATGATGCTTGATGGGTTTTGCAAATGCACTTGACACAATACTGTTCTTGCAGGAACTATTCCAGAAAGACTGAACTCACTCATGCATCGTCTACAACACTTTATCCTGTATTCAGGGTCGCGGGGAGCCTGGAGCCTATCCCAGAAGACAGGGCATGAGGTGGGGTTCACCCTGGACAGGGTGCCAATCCATCGCAGGGCACACACACATACACACATTCATTCACATACTACGGGCAATTTGGGAACGCCAATTAGCCTAATCTGCATGTCTTTGGACTGTAGTACCCGGAGGAAACCCACCAAGCACGGTGAGAGCATGCAAACTCCACAGACACAGAGACGGGAATCAAATCTGGCTGGGAATCGAACCCGGACCCTGGACGTGCAAGGCAACAGTGCTAACAAAGGCTGACCTCCGTGTCCTAAAATAACATCTGACTGTGGTTGTTGTTACGTAATTACCTAATTCCATATGTGTCCTTTCATAGTTTTGGAATCACCAGTATTGTTGTAGAATGTAGAAAATAAATCACTAAACAAAAACGAAGAAATTTGCAAGTGATCCCTAACTTACGTAATAGTGTATATCAAATCATTATTTTGAACATCGGTATCAGCATTGGCCCAGAATTTCACAATAGGTACGTTACTACGTTACTCCAGACACTTTATAAAACTGAAATGGCATCTAAAATAAAACCATCTGAAATAAAAAACATCCTGAAGCTTTTGCCTGATTATTGGTTTGTATTAACTGGGCTTAGTGTTTGCATTTTTGTACGTTTTAAACAAGAAATAAATGGAGGACTCCCTAGAGCAGATGCATTCCAT
>JAOTRS010000044.1:11281499-11316136 GCA_028565755.1 Dinotopterus cunningtoni
ACTTGTGAAGGTATAAAACCGATCGACATTTACACAAGCACGGTACGGTGATGAGATGGTCAGCCGCAGTAAAACATTTCAAATGCTCAAACGTCTGAAGGAAGAAACGACCTTGGATGACAATCCCAGTCAAGGTGGAACAGCCATCTGTCTGTGAGGACCGTGCACACAATTACTCACGGACACGACTTGAGCATTACAGGAACTCGGCTAGGAGTTATTGCCATATCCCCGTACGGTCCTGACCTCGCTCCGAGCCATTTCGTCCATGTTTTGGGCGTTGAAGGAGTTTCTGGGAGGTCAGCTTTTAAGACGTAAAGGAGGAAGTCTGCACAATCAAAAGTCCCGGTTTGACTTGAACAGCCCTTGCACATTGCGTTAATTATCTTCATTGTTTTTATAGCGGCATAGAAATCAACAATGTAAAACTCTTTAGGACAAAGGAAGTCATGATGACTGAGACCGACTTGTCTTGTGGACTCCGAGTGTCTCTATTATCCAGTCCTACTGGACAGCAAGATGAAGAACATGCAAGTTAATTGCTTCTGCTCATCCACTTAAACTCACTTAAAACTTTTCGAACTGAAACTTTTTTTTTTTTTTTTTACATCCTTCGTTCTTCAATAAGCTTTTATTAATCACTTTTCCTGGTACATCGCTCCATTACGTCTGCTTTCATCCGCACGAAACCCGGGACTTCAAATACCTCGTCCAGGCACTTGAGCCAATAAATGCAATCCAATCTCGAGCTCGTTTCAGCCATCACGTAATACCTGTTTTGTTCCAGTGTACAAAAGGAAATGGCATTGCTGATGAAGATTTAATTGCTTCGATAACGGATGAACAAAAGCTACATTACAATAATAGCAGATTGATGCATACAGTGTGTGATGGGGAAGCTGCGGGATGAGGACGAGGCTGCTGCGGAATGCACACGAGCGCAAACCTCCAGCGAGGCCAGAAGTCCAAATTACAGAACCATCTATCTTTTTTTTTTTTCCTGCCGCAGTTGGTAATCACAAGATTTCTGCAGATTAATACCGCAAGCCAGTGGCTCGCATGCCGATGTCAGTCCTACACGGTTTAATCTGTTAAACTATTGCTCCAAATATCGGTGATTTATACCTCTGTGTGTGTGTGTGGGAGAGAGAAAAAGAGCAAAAGGAGGATTTTAATTTTCTTTTTTTTCTCTATTTTTTTATTTAACTAAACCCTGTTTACTTTTTCTGCACATTTTTATCTTTCTTTGAAAATAATGCTGGAAGAAGTAGTTTATTATAAATCCATGTAATAACATTCCATAAATAAAATGCTACAGTACAGATAAGAACAGTGATTGTGTTTTATTAAACAATGTTTACCACTTTCTTTTCCTTGTGTGGTGCAGCCGTGTGTGTGTGTGTGTGTGTGTGTGTGTGTGTGTGTGTGTGTGTGTGTGTGTGTGTGTGTCCTTGAGACTTACAGAATAACCGACAGCGTAATTTGTAACAGTCTCTGGGTTTCTGCTTAGCACTAAACATATCTGACGGCAATTAGTTTCTTTGATTTTTTTTTTTTTTTTTGTGGCACAGTGACATGCCTCTGGTGTTCTAAAGTACCGAAGGGAAAACAAAGCCACGACATTTGCGTGCGAGTGTGTGTGAGTGTGTGTGTATGTGTGTATGTGGCCTGCTGAATGAAGCGCATGTAAATCAGCACTAAGCCTAGTTATAGCAGGTGTGAATACCAATATACTGGCGGTCGCATGCGCACACACGCGCACACACACACACACACACACACACACACACACACACACACACACTTATGTTAAGAGTGACTATAGAGAAAAGTGCCGATTTTGAAAAGGTTAGCTAAACATGAGAAAGGTCCTGTGAAAGCAACTCTAAATATATTGTATTTATATATATTCTTATTTTTTCTTAGTCTCGTCTTTTTTCCCTTTCTGAATTAAAAATAAATGATTTTTTTCTGAAAGTTTACATTATGGTTAGTCTATATTAAATACATCTACGCTGCATTATATTCCACTGCACAATGTTTGTTATACTTACTGTATATATAGTCGGCCAAAAAATGTATACACACTTCAGGAAAAAAGAAAAAAATATGATAATTACATTATTATATTGTATTATATCTGTATACATTATATTATACGATGCATATATTAATAATATTATCATTTAACACATTTTTATTTATTAAATAAGTCTCTTGTGCAGTTCTGACTAGATGCTTTTAACTGCATTTACAATTATATATACACACACACACACACACACACACACACACACACCGGTATAGACTCACCGTCTATACCGCTTCATCCTGTATACAGGGTCGCGGGGCAACAGTTCTACCCAGACTCTAATGCTTTTCTGATTAATGAGAGTAATTAATACACCAGTAATCTAGCGCTTTTCGGAAGGAAAGTTTACGGAAGGAACAGAAACGAAAGCGCGACACAACATGGCCTACTCCAAGAAGGCAAGTACACTATGAAAAGTAAAAAAAGTTTGAAAGAGTTTCGAAACTCCTCTACTCTGGTCACATAAGTGGCGAGACCATAAGCGTACTGTATTTCCACAGCCGGAGAGGTCGTCTAGGTCTAAAAGGTCATAATTCAGTAATAATGTGCACTTATTTCACTCAAACCAAAAATCATAATTCTTCCATGTACAAATAAACAATACTCTCACTCGTGCATTCTTATGCTAATGGCCTTGTAATTTGTTGCCTTTAATTTTATGCAGACAAATAAATGTTTTAGAAATGAATGTTTGCTCAAATTCAGGACAGTCTGACTAATTTTTCTACATTTATTCCATTGAGTTAGTTTTTATTTACATTACTGATCTTTCTGCCTTAATACTGGTATTAATGGAAAAGGGGGAAAAAAGTTAAACAAGCTTGTTATTAAGTGAAATCATGAGCGAGAGAAAGAGAGAGAGAGAGATACACTTAATGACTCTAATTAGCAACAGCATGCTGGATTCTCATTATTTTTTTGAGAACTTAAACCTAACCTTCAGTCACACTGAGTGCCATGTAGAGTGAAGTCTTATAATGGAGTATAATGGGAGGAAAATGTTCCAGCAAAAGGTCAATATCGTTTTAATGAGAAAGCCAGCATGGGAAAACAGACGCATCAAAGGCTGGACTCAAAATCCCATAATGCAATGCAGATAAATAGCACAGTTATCACTGTGGGGGGTTAGCGATGATCAATGAGATGACGGTGTAACTATAAAAGCTGAAGCTTTAGAATCTGTTTAACCGAAGTGTACAGTACAGTTGAGGAGCGACATCCTCTTTGTGGACAGCATAGGAAATGGTATATTTATTTTTTCATCTCCGGTTACTACTTCCAGAGTGGTGGATCCAGAGCCTTTTCTGGGAATACTGGATGTGAAACAGTAACATCCAGTACCAGGCAAAAGTTTGGACACACCCTTGAACCCCATGGTCTTTTTCTGATTTATATTTCTTTGTACATTGTATGTAAAGCAATGCTAAAGGCATCCAAAATATGCAGTAATCTTCATTGAACAGTTGATATAGACATGTGTCCGCTATTTATGATCTGTAAAGCCTTCATAACGACTCTAATCTGAGGTGCTGTTTGTTTATTGGTGATTGGTGAATGAACTTCTCCTCTGCAGCATAGGTAAGTTTACGTCTTGCTTTCCTGGGACGATCTTCATGAGAGCCAGTTTCATCCTGGTGCTTGATGGGTTTTGCAAATGCACACCAACTTGACAATACTGTTGTTGCAAGAATTGTTCCAGAACAGCTGACCTTTACAACAACTGACTGTTGATGTTGTTGTTGATCCCTAATTACCTAATGTGTTTTTTTTTTTATAGTTTTAAAATCTCTAAAAACATTGAATTAGAAGGCGTGTCCAGACTTTTGACTGGGAATGTCCCTTAAAAAGGAATGGCAGTCTGAAATCGTTAAAAAAAAATAATTTTGGAACTTTGGATTTACTTTCGATATACTACGCATATACGAATGACAAAGCGGCGTTTATAAACGTAAACCCAACACTAGACCCAAAGTGTTCAGCACTACACTCCTGCCACATCCATGCTGTGATGCCCCTGTCGCTTTTCCATCGACGCCTTTCTTTTCTCCTCCATCTGTATAAGCACACTATTAAAAGAACAGAGTCTCGAGGCATCAGACTTCAGACACATGAGCTCTACATGGAGTGGGAATGAAGACGCCGGAGCTCCAGGGCCGATTGCAGTCCCTGCGAACAGATAACTGATCCTCGGCTATTTATGGACGCCACTCTAATAGGAAAGACCTTGCCATGGGGTATTGTTGAACATGAATATGTGGCTAATGGGAAACTCAGATATATTAACACGCGTCCACTTGTTTTTGACTTTTTTTTTTTTTAAACATAAAATGTTGGAACCCAAGAGGCACAAAGCAATTAGCGTAACAACGGTCATAGGTGAGGACGGAAAGAGCAAAAATGTGCGAATGCATATTTATTTTCAATTTATTTATTTCAGCAGTCCGGGCCTCGTCCTAAGCCATTTCCACATGTTTGGGCCATTAAAGGGGTTCCTGGTAGGCCAGTGTTTCAGATGTAAAGCAGATCACAGCTCTGGTGTACTGAGAAATCTTTCTACCTTGATGGTGTCCAAGCACTAATGAAATGCTGGGATAAGTGCATTTGTGTAGCTGGGGATTATATAAAGAAATAAAGGTAGCTTTTACTCTCATAACTGTGTTCTATTATTCTGTACAATCAAAAGTCCCGGTTTGACATGAACATCCCTCGCACATTACATCAATTATGTCACCACAAAGATCTCAGAGATTTCTATTTTAAGGGTATTTTCTCAGAACTGATAAAAATCCTCAGTATTAGGTATATGTCAAAACAACAAAAACCCAGATTGTCTTTTTTTTCTACTTTAGCAAGATGTGCGAGCTTTTACAAAATCCTCTTTAAAAGTCAAAGAGGTCCAACACATTCTGTGGAAAACAACAAAACAATACGGTCCTAAAATGCAAATTTTTCCTTTTTCATGTACATAATTTTTTTATGTTGTTGTTGTTTACAGTCTATTTAGTTTTACAGCTTCAAAAAAAAAAACACTCTTCCTGACCTTTGCTAAATTGCCGTGGTATTTCTGAAGTATTCCATTAACTGCGGAAAGCCGTCTAACTAAAACGCAGGGTTTATAATCTTAAAAAGTCCACATGACACAGGACAATAGGTTGTCAGGCTAGACTATCCACTGAACACACAGGCTTCCCCAAGGACACGCAAATAAAACGGACGGGAGATGTTTAATGTAATAAGCGGCACCACAGCAGGAAACAAATTCTGAGAATCAATGACAATTTAATTTCACATT
The DNA here is from genome assembly GCA_028565755.1 of Dinotopterus cunningtoni. Classification (NCBI taxonomy): domain Eukaryota; kingdom Metazoa; phylum Chordata; class Actinopteri; order Siluriformes; family Clariidae; genus Dinotopterus; species Dinotopterus cunningtoni. The sequence continues at coordinate 11,286,884 of JAOTRS010000044.1, forward strand.
TTTGGAGCCCGTAGCTTCGGCGTCTAATGGCTTAATCTAATCATCTGGCATCCGAAAGAGAAGCATGGGGAAGCAGTGGTCACGCAAGCGAGGACAACAAGACAGCAAGAGCTCTAGCGTCTACATAACTGCTGCAATTTGCTGACATTTACTCAATAAATGTGAACCATATTCACATGTACTGTATATAACACTATGATTAGTTACTTTACTGTGGGTTAAATGTTGGAATTATAACTGTGATAAACAGCATTTGTTAGTTTCACGCTTATAAGGTCATTATTTTACTAATTCATTAAGGAATGTTAATATTAATTAGAAAGAATGAATGACACGATGTTGAGTCGCAGCAGTATCGAGCTTGCCCTAGCATCCTGAGACTGCAAGTTTGAATCCCAGGTGATGATGTAGACTTCTGCAGCTGAGACCCAGGAGAGCTGATTGACCGAGCTCTCTCGTTAGCACACATCGATCGCGGCTCTAGCCAATCATGGCCACTATCCTATAACCTCTGCCCTCCCTGGCTGGTGGTTTTAATGCGGGAGTGCCATAATGACAACACAAAAGCACATAGTTTTTTTTTACACAAAAAAAAGTAATTTGGCCTAAAACATGAATAAAAAATCTTCACGGTCCAAGGAGAAATACAAGCACTGTATTAAGGTAGTAATTTAATCCATATAGCCAATTAATATTAATGGCTTGAATATAAAAAAATATATATAAATATTAATTTGGTCATATTAATTGAATTCAATTTTGAAATCAATTTGCACTTTTTCAATTTCAGTTTACTGAGACAAAAGACTTTTAAATATCACTGCTTTTGCAAAAAAGAAAATTGTCGTTCTTCTTCTTTTGAATTTTTTGGCTGGTTGGTGCAATACTACCACCTGCTGGACTGGAGTGTAGATCAGAAGATCAGCAGGGGGACATGACATTTTGAAAAATTGCCAATACAACATCCTCAGCATTTCAATGTTTATTAAATATTTTGGTTGTTTTTTATTCTTTAAAACCTGTAAGAAATATCTCTGTTTGAAATAAACTTTGAAGTGAAATTGGGAAACAAATTCCTACTCAATGAAATGCTTTTACTCTCATGATGGATTTTGCTTTTGCAAGAAAAACAAAAAAAACAAAATGCTTCCGATGACTGAAACAATCAGTTTCCATTTATCTCAATCTACACTTATTAGTTTACCTCCTGTGTTCATTATGCAATCTGTGACTCCGTCTATGTGAGTCACTCGTTTTAGGCGTTAATAAAAGTAGTATCACAATATCCATTGTGCATTAATAACTTATCTTTAAAAAAAAAATCCCTGGCATCAAAATGACTAAAAAAACAAAGCATAAGCTTGCCAAACAGTTGTCTTTTTATTAGTGGTTCTTCTAAAACTGTTACCTGGAGCCATTTTAGGTGTTATCTGTAACGAGAGCAGTTTTCTAATCTATATTAACAATCTCTTTCTGTAATATCACGCTTGACTTCTTGCTCAATTGTGAGAGTCTGTCACGACTCTAGACAATAATGTGTACATAATTACAACATGATAATGGGCAAAACTGAAGGAAAAAAAACACTGAAGCTAAAAGACTTGTTTTAAGTTTTCTTACATTTAGTAATACTACTTTGTTGTTTTTTATAGATGTACTACATTATTTCAACTCCATCCTCCATTTATAATCGCTTATTATATAATAACACTACAGACGATTTGGAAACACAGTCTTTGGACCCTCCATGCACAGGAAGAGCAGGAAAACTCCAAACCCTGTTGGTGTCAGGTGACACTGATGACCACCAAGCCAGAGAGAAAATCAGGTCAGTAAAAAAAAAAAAAAGGCAAATGACTACATCTCACAGCTTTACATTTTACGTATAAAAACTTGCGTAATTTTTTTTTACAGTCAGAATTCTGAGAAAAAAGTCCGAACTCAAATACGTTTCCACTTCTGTATGAAATTTCCTGTATTCTGTTCTGTATGATTTATTTTTATATTGTATTGTATATAATTTATATCATAGTCTTATTTTTTAATTTGTACGTACTTATTCTTTTAGTCTTCTTATTATTATTTTTTCCCCATAAAAATCTGCAGTCTGGGCTTTGTTGCAATTGCATTTCACTACTGTTGTACTTGTTTGATACATGACAAATAAAATTATTAAATCTTAAAAATATACTTATTTTTTATTTAAAAAGAATTCTTGTTTCTTAGTAAATCTTTACCACTGATGCTTGAAGTCCTGACAACTTACATTTTAAACTAGATATGTATGATCTGCACGATCACCCGATGCCACGTCAACTTTCAACTAAAAGTTTCAAGTTGGTTTAACGCCAATAAAACACTTTGCTGGAATTAACTTAATGTTATTTTCTTATGAACAAAAGTTACATGCCAAAATTATTGTAAAATATCATCTTCAGACCACAATAACAGATTAAACGATTGTTGCAAACTTACAAGTGGACATTTATTAATACCAAAAAAAAAGGATTTTATTATGCGGCAAGAGATACAATATGCGCCAAAATATACAGTGCTGAATCTCGGACGCGCATTAGCGTACATCAACAGGGCATAGCTCCAGACACACTCACTCCCAGTAGTGAAAAGGAAGCTGTGCTGTTCATTTGTTGTTGAAAATGGGTCTCTCGACGGAGGGAAAGGTATTCATAGTTGAGTATTATTTCCGATCGAACGGAAGCGGCCGTGAATGAGGACTGAGTTTAAAAAAATTTGGCAGAACAATTCCTTCCCATACCCATCCCCTTCCCCAGATCCTACACCACCTGATGTCTACATGTTAAAGGAGAATTGTGAAGATCCGCCAAAAAAAAAAACGTACCTGTATTACATGAGCAAATCATCTCCCTTTCCAGGAATCTGTAGCAGCAAACCTTTGTTCCGGAAATCCTAGTTGAGAATCTCCGTTAACGATATGAACCCCGTCTACAGCGAGGCGGTGCACACATACTTACATTGTGCATACCATGATAAATCAACTAGCTAAGAGTGTGTAGGTTAGCTTCTTTCAGGTGAATCGATCAACAAGGTGATATTGTTCGTCTTTTTATTTCAGGACTGTATATTTTGGCGCATGATGTATCTGTCCTTTTTTAATGCAGGCTGATAGAAGACATCGCCAGAAGCATATGGCTGTGCAACTGATTCAGAGCAGATTGAGTCACGCAGTAGTTAAGCGTAACAGGGACGTGGGAATACTGATGGTACTTCATATATCGCTTGTACAACTCGACAAAGTAACGGCATTTCTATTATTAAAAGCACCAGACCGACGTGCACGCTCCCTTCTACCTTTCCTTCCTCTGGTGCATGTTGCAAAATGTCTTTCTCACGTTTTGTGTCACTGTATCGTTCCGATAAAACTGAATTTTAACTGAATCATTGGGGACTTTCAACCCGACCATTAACCACGACTGAAAATGAGATGAATTTAAACCTCCACTTTTCACTGCCTTCAGTCTTCAGCAGTTTTTATTTCACATCCATATAAAGCTGTCTCACCACTTCACCCTTTTGAAAACCCTCAAAGAAAACTACACATTTATTTTACACATAAAACTACTTAAATAGTTAAACATTATGTTCGACAATATTCTGGAATGACATATACAACAGAGATAGCTTTTTACACATTTTTCAAAGTGCTCGCCCTATCATCCAAGTTCAATTCCCGGGTGATGCTGTAACCTCTAGCAGATTGGTCGAGCTCTCTCAGAGGGGCGGGATGAGAGAGAGGTACTTTGTGCTCCCACATTAATCAGGGCTCTACAGCCAATCGGGGGCGTCTGTAAGCTCACACACGCGGAACGAACGGATAGCGCTGTCCTCCGAGTCTGTTACGTCACCCCCAACGGTGCGTGAGCGAGCAGTTCGAAAACGGCAATAACGTTTGATTGAATTGTTTCTCACAGGTTTGGAAGCATTAAAACTACTAAACATATCTAATACAGCACTAAAAGTCTGTGTACCTTGTGTTGTTGATAGTTTAAATGTCACACCTAATACAAAGCAGTATTTTTGCCATTATTTTGGGTACGGTGATGAGACTCTTAGCCGCGGTATAACATTTGAAACGTTTTAAAGAAGGACGTAGGTTCAGACATCAGTGCACACGTTCCCATCAACATTCAGCGTAATACTTGAGATAACGTGTCGCCAAATAGATTTAAACGATCGACAATATAAGATACACATCATTTCAGTGTTTATTAGATATTTTTAGTTGTTTTTAATTCTTTAAAGAAAGAAAGAAATATACCTGCTTAATATAAATCTGACGGTAAAACTTTGCTGTAATCAAATCAAACAGATTGTTACTCGATGAAGTGCTTTCTTTCATTCAAACATTCAGCGAGTTGGAACGCCTGATCCTTGAAAATCGACGCATAACTTGTCGCCAACTTGCTGAAGAGACGCGTCTGTCTGTGGGGGAACCGTACGCACAACCATTCACCAACACCACATGTGCATTACAGGTTACTCGACTTCACATCCCTCTACAGTCCTGACCTCGCTCCAAGCCATTTCCGCATGTTCGGGCCATTCAAGGAGTTCCTGGGAGGCCAGTGTTTCAGATCTGAAGCAGACAGGCAGTCAGATCATGGCTACAGTGAACTGAGAAAACGTTCCACCATGATGGTATCCAAGCACTAGTGTAATTCTATGAGAAGTGCATTAATGTGGCGGGGGATTATATCGAGAAATAAAGGGAGTTTTTATTGTCATAACTGTGTTCCGTTATTCTGCGCAATCAAAAGCACCTCCTAAATCAAGCACATCACTTACTGGATAATGACTGAGTAACACATTGGGATTCAAATGTGCCAAAATTTCTAATATAACAAAAACGTACTAGCTCGCTTCTACTGCATTTTATCTTCAACACGAAAATTACTTTTTTTTAATAAAAACTACATTAATGTCCTTTAACCGCAAAGTCTTTTTAAAAGAAGTGAAAAAACTGAAAAAAAGGTGATTTCAATTCTATTCAGGCACATTCTTTTCATCTCTTATTTATGCACACACAGACGTGAACATGGACACACACACACACACACACACACAAACCTTAGAATGATCCAGGAGAAGGGGGAGAGGCTTTGTGTGTCCATGAACATTGGTCTTATTGCTGCTGAATGATATAAAGTCGCACTTTACAGAGTCCTTTTTAACCTGCATCGCGCTTTAAAATCATATTAAATGCATTCCATCCATCTCCACTGTGTAAACAGGACGTTTATATAAAGGAAGACGCCATGGTGTATAACAAGTAGCTTTGTTGTCAGTGCAATGCCACTTCCCACAAGCCTTTGCGCTGTACATATGTGTGCAGCTGAATTATGTATCCCGCGTATCCTGGCAGCCAGAAGCACAGCTCCCTTGACTGGCTCCTTGTGCACCATGTACACTTACAGGGGAGGCATAAAACGAGCATAATATGGCGCAGCATACTGTGTATGGAATGCGTGATGGAGGGATGGCGTTACGTTGGTGCGTATGCGCGAGAGGTTTTGCTCGATTCCCTTCCCCCGCGTCCTTATTTCTTCCTAAAAAAAAAAACATTTTATTAGACGAGGGTGCCAAGAGTCATTTCCATAGGTCAGTGCCCTGGCCCCTCCCCCCCATCTCGACCATTATGGCACGTCTTTTGTCTGTGACAGATGTGAGTTCGGATGTGGGAAATCAGATGGAAAAAACCATCTATACCTCCCCCACACGGGCTTTACAGACCACTGCAATACTCTTTGTGCTTGCTCGATGGTAAACACCCTCGCGGCTCGTGCTGCGGTTTCATGTAAGATTCTACATATGCCGTCCTCAGAAGATGTGAGACATCACGACTCTTTATTTCTGATCTGAGTTTGTGCATGTCCATTCTAATGGTCAGGATCGCTAAAGCATCACCAACACAGTGAGCATGCATTCAGGGAGCCTAGCGTTCCCTCCGTGATTTATTTACAATCAAGGCAAAATATGAATATTTCATTTACCAGCTCGGAAATGAGTTTAGGAATTTAGGGGTTTAGTCCGGTCCAATCGGACCCTGCTTTGTTTTCCAGGCGATGCAGCTCTTTAAGCAGACGAGAAAGAACGTGGCAAACATGCTTGATGAAAACAATCTGTTAGAGACTGCCAGAGCAAGGTGGTCTTATTCCGGTCCTGATCGAACTCTAGCGCTGTTTTGAATGCAATAAGAAAGCAATCCAACTCTGAATCGATCCGACTGCAGGAACTGAAACAAGCACGCCTTGGTTTGGACTTGGATCAGGTTTTTTTTTTAGATGCTGCTAAATAGAGTTGTGAATCGTAAGTGGAGTAGTGATTCGATTCGATTTTTTTTTAAAGCCGATTCAATAGCACTTAAATTAATTTCAATAAGCAGCTATATTCCTTACAACTTTCGAAGCATTAAAAACCAAATAAACAGCTTCTAATAAACACTGTAATGCTGTGTAATTTGTTTTGTTGATCTTTTTGTTCCTGCCAAAATTCTGCTCCACACTCCATTTCAGTAGATAGCGGTATTGCAAAAAACACCCACCAACTCAATACAAGTTAAAGAGGTTATAGTCTCGTAAAATGCGAGGATTTGCAGAAGCTGAAAGTGCATTCAGAACTTCTGAAAGTTCACCTAAATTTTATTTATTTATTTTTTCATTGAAATCAATTCTGAATGGAAAACTAACTCAAAGATTCAATTAATTAAATCGACCAGTGGAAGACTGAGTAAAATACAGAATTGATTAAAATCGCGCAGCTCTATAGCTAGACGACAGCCACAGAGGGGTAGTGATGCAGAGTGGTAGAAAAGAGCGGGGTAGGGGCTTTTCTTATATGAGCTCACAATAGGGGAAAATCTAATTTGCTTGTTTAAGCTTCTCTCATTAAAAAAAAAGACTGGACAAAAAGAACAAAAAGCAGGGAATGTTTTAAGGTGTTTAAGCGGGACTTCCTGACAACTCTGTTTCGCAGATTTTACTGAGAAATCCTCGAACGTGTTTGTGTAAACCTGTTCTGGGACTGACAGAGAAAAGATTTTGGCTTATACATCGTACTTAGTAAAGTTATGCTCCTCATTAAAAAGCTTTAACATTACAAAAAAAAATGCAGCATATTGCAAAGGACGATTTTTGTACAGAAAATGCAATAATTACAGAAACAACAACTACTTCCTGCCTCTGCGCTTTCTGTCCCTGAACACATTCATCCCTTCCGCTCGCTCTGACCTTTCCTGCACTATAAAGCAATCTACTGCATTCATTAATCTTATAATACTATTAAATGCTAAACATAATAATAATAAATACCCTCTATTAAGAAAAACATATTTATCCAGGACTAAACCTCAGTAAAATTAACGAACCAGTAAAACTATTGCTGCTAAGGATGGGAATCTCTAATATAGAGATATATATCTGATACAGTGTAATGCAGATACAGTATAATGCCGATACCTAGGTGCTGATTCAGTTTGTATTGCAATTCGTTAAATATCATGATTTTATAAAGATCCCAAAAGCTCGAAATGTAAACAAACATCCTCTAAATCTTTATACTCATGAATGCTTTGCTTTATACAAACTGCTAGGAATCTTCAGGTCAATCTCATGTCCAGCGTTCATTCCTGGCTGCTAGCAGAAGGTTTAGCTTTGTGGTCTTACCCCAGGATGGTGTCGAGGATGGTTAGTCATATACTGCCACAGCGTTTAACTTCAACATGACTCCACTTGCATACAGTATGGCTGAAATCCAGCTCTCCTTTACCACTTTACCAATTTACCAACCCAAGGCTCCTCCGTACATTTGATTTAAACATCATGTATGTCTGGTGTGTATACCGTCATAATTGCTATTTTAAAACCATCTTAGTGAACTTAAGTTAAAAAAAAAAAGTTAAAGATTTTAAAACAAAAAATGATTTAAATTTTATGTAATCGCGATAAAATGGTTGCGATTAAATACAGGTAATATATTCATTGCCTGGAATTTATGTAGAACATGTCAATAATTCAAATATTGGTTTGTTTTTGAAGTAATAAATAAATATTGGTAAACATCCTCGTAATGAGATCATTAGCCTAGATAAAGATGTTTGAATACAAAATGCTACATTTAATTGTTATGTACGGCAGTTTAAATCACACTCGCAATATGTGTCAAAAGAATTGCTATGTAATTAAAAAAAAAACATGCACTGCGACACAAAAAAAACAGCGATACTGAAATTTGAACCCGTTCCCCCCCCCCAGTTCTAGTCACTACAAAATGAACTGACACATAAAAGAAAGTCGGTAATAGAGCAAAAACAATGCTTTGTTAAATTGAATCTTTTTGTGGCGGTAAAACGCTTTGGGTAGTAAAACGTGAGGTGCGAGTTAAAAAAAAAAAAAATCAAAAGAAGGAAGCATTTTTGTTCTGAGTCAGTGGATCAGACAGTAGCTTTGTTATCTGATGAAAGATTTGGTGTGACGCAACGCTGGCAGTAATCGAAAGCGCAATAAAGAAACGGCCGTCTGCGTATTAACCTTTTTCTTTGAGCAAAATTCATAAGGAAACATGATCTGTTTATTGGCAGCTTTCTTAGCTTAAGTATTTCGGGTAGTTACAGAGAATGAACAGATCGGTCGCCTTATAATTTACATTTCCAAAACACAAATTAAAATGCATTTCCTTCTACCACCCTCAATTGATTCATTTCTTACTCATTGGAGTAGTTTGCACCTCTCCCCATCTATGTGGACTCATCCTAAATCACACTACAGCAACCTCTGTTACTCAGACACGGCGGTTCCACTGCTACCTCTGCTTGCTCCGTTCGGAACGTTATCATACACGGCGGCTATTAGGCACACAAAAGATCATGTCGCTGTTGCCTGGAATGAAACATCGATCTATTTTTGACTAAGCAGCGCCGGGAGCTGCCGAGACGGTTCGACATTTCCCTGCTTTCTTTGACGTCTTTCCTCATAGCCGCTCTCGCTTTCAGCTGGCGTTCAGCGTGGATTATCCTGATAAGGGATAGAAGAGGTGGTATATTTATTACTGGTCTATCTCAGAGGTTTTTAGCTCCAACTGAATCTGGCATGTCAGTATTTACAGTATTTGAATCTGGATGCATTTGAAGATTCACAGTATCAAGATTTATCTTCTATAAAATGACCAGTGGAAATAATCCACAGTAATACAGCCTATATACCGTTCAGATTGCTCGAAATGCTGTGCGGAAAATTTTTAGATGTTTTCTTTTGTCTACTCTCAAAACAAACCAAAACGAAGTACTGGTGGAGTAAAAAAAATAAAGAAATAATTTGCATTAGTATTAAGGCATATATAACAAAGACGTCTTCTTCACTCTTTCAATATGGCGTGATGCCTCCAAGGTTTTTTTTTCGTCAATTACTAAATTCTCAATCACATCCCTCAATGCACGGTCTGAAGATGTGCCGATGCAACAAAAGGCGCTAGAAATGTCAAATGATGGATATTATCCTGGATTATATATAATTCATTACATACAATAATAAATCCTATAGATCCTGATCCTAATAGATCCTGTCACTGGCTAGGGACCAAAGCACAAGACAATAAAACTCATATCTTAGTGATGTCACTCGGCTGACAAGGGTGACAATGAGCCGCATAACGTCACCGAGCCTATTTACATTTACTGCATTTGGCAGACGCCCTTATCATGACTTACATTTTTCTCTCATTATACATCTGAGCACTTGAGGGTTAAGGGCCTTGCTCAAGGGCCCAACAGTGGCCACTTGGTGATGGTAGAGTTTGAAACTGGGACCTTCTGATCAGCAGTCCAACATGTTAACCACTGATCATGTTAACATGGACCCTAAATACTTAGTCCTGATCTGACTAATAGATAGCTAGTCCCGAGCAACTGAATCAACACAAGATAAAGGTAAATCCGGATGCATCAGACCACACAACATTTTCTATTGCTTTAAAGTCCAATCTGTATTGAATCTGAAGATTTAAACCTTCTTTGCTAATTATTATTCTGACTAACAAGTGGTGTTCTAATGACCACACAGCTGTTTAATCGCAATCCTATGAGTTCTCGTCACACGTGTGTGTGGATTTGCGGATGGAATAATCCAATGTGACGACCTTGAGAATGGAAAAAAGAAAGAAAGAAAAACTGATACTCTGGTGAATTTCAATATGATTTGTATGACGGTAATGAATTTGTCATATATAAGGGCCTAGATATTAAGAAATCAGATGTTTTATATTATTTACATCTTATGTATTAAACAGAATCCACTCTGAAAATGTGAATCTCCATGTAGATACGCAGCGGGCTGTGACTATCGTGCCACACTTTTTTTTTTTATATTATTAACAATAATGAGCTATGAATAATAATAAAGTCTGTGCTACAGGTATGTGTAGCTACGACTGAGTCAAACCAGGACACGTTTCCCCGGGACATCGGTCCTGTCATATGTAAAGCAGGTGAATTCGTGCCAAGAAGAATGACACTGTGATTTCTGATTTAAATTTTTTTTCCTGCCATCCATGATACCAAGGTCAGTATTTTGCTCTTGGCTCTGTACACCAATGTCTCAATGCACCACGTTTAATAAAAAGGGTAAAAAACAACACCATTAATTCAGTTTAAGTATAGTGTCCAGGACATTTTAACACACAATCGTCAGATGCAGAGCACCGTGTGCAACAACCTGACAGGCTAATGAGCCCTCAGAGAGGAAAGGAGCAATAAGAGTCACGCAGCACCTTCTAACTAAATGCTCAAATGCTGCTAAACGCTACAAAACCAAAGTGGTTATATTTAAACTTCCGGAGCTCTAAGAGAATCGTAAAAACCCTCCTGCTCGTGTTTCCTGAATGGAGCGCAACGGTTTCTTTAAGGCAGCCGGTTCTAAAAGAAGCAGAAAGGAAAAGGTTGTAATACCTAAAGCATTTCCTTTTAAAGCTGCCAAATAAAACAATGCACCTTAGACAGAAAGCAGACCTGCTAAACGGGGAGGAAAAAAAAACAACAACACATAACGTCTTCGTCATCATCTCTCTTTCAAAATGCAAGCGCGGCGCTTGTGTGTATTTTTCATGCCACCGCGTCAACTGTGTAAACTGCAATATGGGGTTGGCGCCGATCCAAACGCACAGGCCATTAATCACAGAGCTGTCTCTTGTCTCCAAAACCGCAGACACCACAGTCTGGGCGTAGTCTGTGTATTATGAGCTGTGACTGACGATCCTCAAACAGGTACGACTCGTCTGTGTACCGAAATCTGATATCAGGGTGGAGGCTCTGAGATTCCTCGTCTGGGGCTTCTGTGTCATCCTGGCGTATGGGAAAAAAAAAACTATCTTTCCGTGTAACCTCTGGCGAACGTGTCCAGATGTGATGGAGGATATAAAAAGCAAGGGCTCTCAGATCTGTGTTGTGTCAGAGTTAACCTGATTCGGTTTAGCATACAGTGAAAAAATACTAACCAGCAAGATGGAAATGTTTTAAGAAAGCCATCCATGCTTTAATTAGTGCGTTTGTGTGTGATAATGCTATAATGTGATACAAATTAGGTTTTGATTATTAACTGTAAAAAAAAGGAGAATGATTCTTGGGCAATGCTGACTAGAAGGGTGTTCAAAGCACAATAGAGTGTATCTAACTGCAGGGTAGAAAATGACAGTGGTACTCACAACAACACCACAATCCCGAATCCGTCATCTATGTAATCCCTCGCAAGAATAAATAATTTATTCAACAATAGGGATCGATAACGCTTTTGTTCAGGGCATTTCTACAGCGAAAATCAAACACTAAATGGAACAAGCGGGATGTACATGTGCCAGACTACACAGGTAAACCCCGATCGAATCCGAAACATCCAAGACACAGACAGGTTTTAACACAGATGTGCACGTGTCGAGCTGTTGTAAATCCCTCAACTCCCATCCCATCCCCTACGCAAAGAAAAGGCCAGACATCATAAAAATACGCTCAGCATGACAGCTGCCATTACCCTCTTCATCCTCAGAGACAAGATTTTAACGCGTTTCTTAGCAGGGCATTGCAGTCAAGTGCAAAATAAGCCTTTAAGAATAAAAGTGTACACACACTTAGGTAAAAAAAAATTTAAAAATCACAGACATTCCATTCACTGGATTTCACCATGCGATTAAACCGACTGTATGTTTTTTTGACTCATCGCATCAACAAGCCACACAGACACGGAAATCAAACGAAGCCAGAATGCTAACTAAGACTTACTTAGATTCCGGGAATGTAGAGCCACACTGTTTTTCAGTCCACTCCTAAACCCTACAGAATACCATGACATTCTGCACGGAAAAATACCTCCCTAAGGCAACTATTTTTGTTCCTTTCGAGTGTCACAATCACGGTAACATTTTGCCATCTTTTCTGAACTCGTCCCTGCTCTTGAATGCAACTACAGCTGGCACAAACGCATATTCCCGGAGTAAGTGTGCTCCCCTAATCTGCGACAACAAGCAGACTGAGGTCATAAAAATGCTTTGGATTCCGTTGTCTGGAAAAAAAAAGACAAAATAACTGTATTTGCTGTTCCTCAAATGTTCGCTCTGGAGCCCTTTCTTAGGGCCTCACTGTGAATGCTGGCTCACATTGTGCTCCCCGGTGTGTGTGGATATCAGTGCGGCATACATCCCCAGCGAGATCCAAAGCTGTATGCCTTGAGCTAATGTGTTCAGCTGTTAAAGCATTAACACACACTCACACACCCTTCTGTGCGAGTGCTGTATTTATTAAGGGTACTTGGGAGATCGGTGAAAAAATAGGAGCTTAAAACTAGCTTCAAACTTTGACTCGTGCATGCGAATTTCATTTGCAGTCTGTTAATAAACAACACATCTGCAGCGGAGAGTCAAGGACAGAAAGTCTGAATCTCACACACACATGCATCTAGTTCCAAGACAGATAGTTCTGGTTTAACTATAAACACGATTACCTTTTCAGCTCTGAATGCAGCTACAACTGCGAGGACAGCACCAGCATTTTTTCTGAATGAATCAATCCGATTTTAAGAGCGTTACGAAAATAATCCGCTGTTTAAAAACAAAGAATATGAGCTTTAACGTTACTGCTTACCCATAACTTTGTGAATGATAAGCCTAATGAAAACTGCACAATGCTATTATTTGCCATCCCGTTAACACTACACTCCTACTCGCACCAGCATTTGCTTTTGTTCTTTTTTTTTTCCTAATACAACTTACACTTTGTCTTTTTTTTTAACAGATCTGTCACGATTTGTCGATTATGCTTCCGAAAGAAGAGCTGCACAGCAGATAACGCTGTTCCGTGATTAATGTTTGTTCAACTCCAGGCCTTACCCACTGAGCCACCATGACTATGTCGCATCGACGCCGCAACTATCACGCATTGATTTATCTGCTTTTACCACCGAATTAAGTCCGCACACAGATTGCACGGAAGCGGCGCGAGCTTGTTGAGTTAGCTGTGTCGGCTCTGTGGGGAAAGTTTCTCGAAGCTTCTCTGCACAGCACAATTACTATGTTCTTTTTTTTGCACTGTTGTCACAAATACACTTCATTTTACAAATTACTATTTCATTCATGACTTTTTTTCAATCCTTATTACGTGTGACTTATATGCTTTATTTATATTCTTTTTATTTATCTTGTATTTTTTCGTTCTCAGCATTGCAGTAACTTTTGTTCAGGTCTCACATCACCCTGTGTCTACTGACTATATATAAGATATACAGTGTGTGATCATATCTACAGCCTGTCTTTGTGTTACTGTCTCTATTCCTGCCAGATATCTGGGATTTCCTTCAGGATCAATAAAGTATCTATCTATCTATCTATCTATCTATCTAGTGTCGTTAAATCCCAGCACTGACAAACTGCTTTGCAAAGGTTCTTGAGTAAAACCCTTATTAAGCGTTATTTTTTGTAGTGTAGTAGGCACATTGTACTTTTCAATCCATACCATTACACAAAAACAAATTAGTTCTTTTAATGCCAGCTATAAACAGTCTTTCCTTGATGTTCACAAGACAAAAAAAAATGCAGCTTGTTGTCTTGCCGAAGAACCTTAAAGCCCACGGACCATAAAGGTTTCTCATGTTGGAAAACTTTAAAGTGGAAACTATTATGCACAAGTCACATTAAAAAAAACATTCTCGATAAAACATCATCCATAGTTGCATTGGCTGTGTTTTAAACAAGCTAATTAAAGGTTTCCCCTATAGTGACCTCATATAATATAGAAAGAGCCCTTTCCCTGCCTTGGTGCTCAGCTCTGCTATTCTCAGCTCATTTACACAAAAAAATGCTAGAATGTCTGCAACAGGAGTTTAAGACGTATGAAGTGTATTAACACACACTTTGAGGGAGCTCTGAGACCTGTGTTAATTTGTTAATGAAATGGTATAATACGAGACCTTTAAAGTTACATGGTCTTTGAAGCACAGTTCTAATTTTTTTTTTTTTTTTTTGTGTGTGTGATAATCAATTGGAAAATAAAGGCTTGATGTTCAGATTTCATTAGCTACGGCAAAGCAAGGGGCGCATCCAGACAGAGCTCGGCATCATCAGACACAGCACCACTATAGCTGCCTACAATTGACTATGGTAGGCCACAAATGACCACGGATAGGTTTACAAAATATATCAGATCTACTTGTCATAAAAAATGCCATAGCTCTGCGGCAAACTTTTGTTGAAAATATTTGTAGCACAGGTTGGCAAGCCGCAGATCACTATGGGACACTCCGACACACCCTGATAAGCCGACTACTCAAATGTAAATACGCAGCAATCCAAAGCAAAAAGATGTGATATTGGGAGCTGGGCTTCACACTGGAGGCCATAATATTTTCAGAGCTGCTGTCATGGGAAACTAATTAACCAAGCAATGTTAAGCTCTCTATGAAGGCATTATACTTTTACATGTCCATTGCCAGTTTTGAGGACAAAATTATTTCTGATTTTCAAAATACAGGACTATACCAGCTATTGACTTTCCTAGATTCTGCTTGCTGTTCTGATATATCTGACTACTTTAAAACAACTCCCTCAAACTTTAGCCCATATGCCTTGCATATGAACATCGCTATAGAAATTCATATTTTGAAACTGCACCCTTCAAAAAAGTAATCAATAATCTATAGCTCACTTCTCAGGCTCACTTCCCCAAGTACGTGTAAGGTGAAATTGTGTGTTGTGGCTGGAACAGTGTGTTCTTTTGCTCAGTGCTGGAACACCTCAACCCGAGAGTAAAATTATATCTCACCTAGAACAGAATAAAACGACTCCTGAACTAGCTGTGCCTTGAAATTTGGTGGCGACTGGTCCGTCTCCAGAGATTCAGGAACAGTTGGAGAATCATTTTCTTACCGTACATACAAAAAATAGAGTAAAAATAAATAAATTTTTTAAAGTAATAACGTAAGATTAGGCTAATTGTCGTTTCCAAATTGCCCGTAGTGTGTGAATGAGTGTGTGTATGTGTGTGTGCCCTGCGATGGATTGGCACCCTGTCCAGGGTGTACCCCGCCTCGTTCCCCAAGTCTCCTGGGATAGGCTCCAGGTCCCCGCATCCCTGAATACAGGATAAACCGGTACAGATGACGAGTGAGTGAGAGAGTAATAACGTATCAGTGCATCGATGTGCGTTAAAATATATAATATCTTAGTAGCTTTTTAAAAAGAGGAATAGCAGCATTCTCCAATGCGACTGGTCAGCGATATGTCAGAATCGCATTTTAGCAAGTAATTAGGGCATTGTGTTGGCACAGTGTAGCTGTTTTTATTTAATTTTTTCCACATTACTAAAGTCACTGGTAATAAATCTAATTTTCCACACACAAAGACAAACTGTACCAGCAAACCAGCTGCTAAATTGTGTTAAAAATGCCGTACCAAGGGCTCTGTGTCCTCTGTGTGTAAGATAAGGTTAGGACACAATCATGGCAGTGATGGGCATGATGCTTAAACTAAACAAAAATGAAATCAATAGTGTTAAAAAGCAGAAAGAAGAACGAACACTCACACTCACACCCAGAACTGATTATAAGCTACGACATCTGTATCAATACCGGTAGGGATCGGTATCAGATAAACCACGTAGGTTTTTTTTTTCTGATCCGATCCACAACCGTTTGTTTCATAATGCGGACTGTAATGCCGAAGCACACATCTTCTAGTGAGCGTGTGACAGTGCTCGCTTTACAGCCTAATGAACATTATGCACATAAATCTGGCTCGAATCAGAAAACGTGTCAATTTCATCTGATCCTCATCCAACAATTTATGCGAGAATCGATCCTGATACCGGCACTCCTTTTTTCAAAGAACTCCATGGTATTTTACAGTAAATGCCAGCACCGTTGCTGATGCCTCTCGGTTTTCCTTAGTCACCGTATCTGATTCTCAGCACATTTTTTGTGTTGAAGTGTTGTGTTTTAATAGGGTGTAGATGTGTACGGTTGACTGACAGAGATTTGCAGCGGATCCCAGGACTCAGCTCACTTTTTTTAAAGCCTGTCAGGCATCACACCTCTTCATCGAGTGTAGTAGAAAGATACTCAGAGCTCACATAATCAGTGGTGAAAATTTAGGAGGAAAACAACAAGCATATAATCGTTCATTTCTGCATCATTAATTGATGCTTGTTTACGTTTATGACATACTTAAAACCTTCATTTATCTCCAAGAATAAAGCTTTTGGAGTACTGAAAGGCTGCATTTGGTCATTTTTACCTGAATAAATCACTAGTTTGTGAGCAAACATAACCATTCACTTTACAGACAACCTCAGGGAGTGTTTTCAGGGGGGAAAAAACAGTAACGTTGTGTAAACGTTAACCTTAATCTTTAACTAGCACTTTCTACCTAAATCGAACGCGAAATAAAACTAAATAGTTTTTTTTCTGGTAGTTAGGGTAAAACTCGTGAAGTCAGGGGTGTGACGTGTGTAAGTTTTTAGCTAACAGGTAGCACGGTTATAAACACGACTCAATTACCGTTAACTAGTCTGAGCAAATAGACTTAGTTATGTCTCTTGACCAGTTAATCATCCTGCTTATAACGAGTTTATAACTACTCCCTTAGGTTACGAAAATTAACTTGAGGGGAAAAAACTAAACTCGCTAGCTGACCGAAAAGCTAACTGAAAGAAGAAAATGCGAAAGCTTAGCCAGCTAGCTTAACGCTGCTGCTAACGTTCCTTTAAAACTGGTTAGCGATTAAGTTAACATTTGGTAACTTAATTAAACTCATTATAGAAATCTTATATATAATAAACAGCTATTTTAATAAAAAAAAAATATATATAGGGGGTACTGTTGTGTTAGTGAAGGAAAATAAACTCGTTTGTGAATAGTAAGTAGTGTGGTAGTAATAAAAAGACAAACAGGCTAAGGAAGAATAATTAACCATGAAATTAGTAGTTTTTATTCTTTTTAAGTTTATATATTAAAAACACACACATTTTATATATATATATATATATATCCAATCTGTAGAGTGTATTGGTGTGTATGATGAAAAGGCACTCCGTTAAACACGCCTAACTGTCCGGTCTTCGCCTGCTCCTCTCTCTCTCTCTCTCGCTCTCACTCCCGTCTCTCTTGTACGATCTCTCCACACCAGACACAGGCACAGACACAGACACATCCCCCTCCTCGCCAAAACAATAAACATTCCTGTGGAAAGCACGGTTCTTTCTCTCCCTGACCTGCGCCATCTTTGAAAAGAGTCTCCGGGTCTGCACATCTTCGCTCCTCCAAACCCAAACAAAGAGCAACACACACACACACACACAGCGGCTTCCGCCACGCAACTTCACCGAGAAACGGGAAATAAATAACGCAGCAACAGCCACACGCATGCTCGATCACGCACGCACACACAGACAAGCATACACACGTCTTACCTTCAGATCGGTGAATCCAAGCGTTAAGGAACAGAAGGAGGAAAGCGAGACAGCGCGGTACTGCGTCCATCCTCGAATCACACTTTACTCTACACTCACTGCCTGCTGGATCGCTCTCTCTCTCTCTTTTTTTCACACACACTCACTCACACACACACACACATATATATATATATACACACACACGCACACACTCAACTTCTCAGTGTTATAGAGGAGTGAAGCACGTGTGATTGGCTGGGAGCGCCACTCCCCGCCCAGGCACACACACACACACACACACACACACACTTTGCTTTCCGCCCCTAGTGTTGTCTAGCCAGAGTGACGAAATGTTACACACAATTAAAGTTATTTCCATGACTGTCAGCATGTAACAAGTGTAATTTTGGTTACAAAAAATATATATATATCAAGTATTTAAAATTTAGGTTGTGTTCTGGATATTTTCTTCTTATGCACCAATTAGTAAAAATACACTATATGGACAAAAGCAAACCTGTAAATCATTAAATTCTGTTGTTTCAATCAGGCCCCTTATTGCCCAGTAAAGGGCAACCTTCATGCCCTAGAATAACAAGACATTTTGGACAATGCATTTACATTTCGGCATTTGGTAGACGCCCTTATCCAGAGCGACTGATATTTTTATGACATCTAATGCCTTAACCACTGAGCTACCCCTATCTGTGTCCATGGAGTTTATTCTCCATGTGTTTGCTGGGTTTCCTCCCACAGACCAAAGACATGCAGATTAGGCTTCAGAACTGGCCTTCTCAAATTGCCCGTAGTGTGTGAATGAGCGTGTGAGTTTGTATGCGTGTGCCTTGCAATGGATTGGCACCCTGTCCAGGGTGTACTCTTCCTTGTGCCCAAAGTCTCAGACAATGAGTGAGAGTGATAATGTTCAGTAATTGCTTTATCCAGGGCAGGGTCAGGATGGATTCTGAGCCTATACCAGGAACACTCAGCTCAACCTAGGAATACAGCCAGGGTTCAGATTATATGGCAGCAGTGCACTCAGACATTCACATCTAGGAACAATTTTGGGTTTATTTTAGCCATACAGCATTTTACTTTCCTTGAACACAACACCTACCATCCAAGACTATTTGTTTAGAAGGTATTGACATTCAGATTAAACCTGTTCAGTTTAAGTGACCATTTAAATAGAAAATTATTGTAATTTGTTATGACATAAAGTGATAAGAATGTTGCATTTATATGTTTCTTATGTAAAATGTATTTCTGTTAAATAAATAAGAAAATACAAAAATGTGTGTATCCATTAACACTAGATAATTAAAATTCTGACGACGTTAACAATGAGTTAAAGTAAACATTGGGCCACAATAGGGCATCAGTGCATGTCCAGCAAATTCACCTTCAGCCAAACAAGTACAATGACTTATTGACTTATAATTTACCATACAACACTATTAATTAGTCTATCTTGTCTTGGTCTCACAGACCTCTGCAGTAAAAACAGTTGTTTTTTAATTCTGACCCATAACTTAAAAATGGTATTCCTGGCAACTCCAAACCATCTGGCGATGTCTGCTTGCATTGCACCAAGGTGAAGCATTTAGACGGCCCTCTCTCTTTGCTTTAGTCTAAACGAGGCATGATAGTGTAACGAAAAAATGCACAATCAGAATGTTTTCTTACTTCTGATACCAAGACATATTAGACATAATCACACAGCAAATGTTGTCCATTTACATGGCACTCCTTGTGGGGAGATGTGAGTTATGGTATCCACGATAAAGTAACACCCTACTGAGCATGACGGTAATCTTGCATTACCTGTGCTTATAATGTAACAAGAGAAAAAAAAATAGTAATTAGATTTCAGGTTTTTGTAACAGTACACATAATAGCAATGTTTTGGTTATTTATAAGTATATATCTAAGAATTGTAATTTGTGACACTGTAAAAGAACTGACCTCTGGCTGTGCGATCCTGTTTTCCACTTCTTCTTACAATAACTGTAGGTCTTTCTTTAAAGTGTGCAGCATAAAAAAAGAAAAAAAAACAGATTTTATGTGGTATAAAGTAAAAATAATGAGGATATTAATCAAATATTTCTTCTTCTTTGTTAATGTGCTGGAGTTCAATTCTATTATTGCTGAACTCGTTGCTCAATCTGCTGCGTTAAATGATCCAAGACATTCTGAAGCTTTTAGATTTGACAATAGATATGGAAGTGGTTTCAAGTGACTGGTTTAAAGTGAGTCTAAGAAATGAACAAGATTTTTAAAACACATTAGTGTGGCTGGCATAAATAAACAAATAAATAAATAAATTTAATCACTAATAAGTGATCGTTCAATGTATCTCATAACTGTGGGTGTGTGTCTGAGACTATGTAACTACATAACAAGTAATGGTAGTAATAATAGCAATAAGAAGAAGAACAACAAAAAAGTGTGAATAAATAAGTTTGCACTTATCCATAAGTGATGGATCTGCTGTATATTTTTACTTACCCAAAGACAGGCTACCACCACCATTATTATTTTAACCTCTTGAGACATGAATGTTCTCATAAGAAAATTCCTTTCGTGTTGGAATAAAATACTATACAGTATCTTCGTATGAGGAACAGTGAGAAGGTTAAATGTGAGATTTTATGAACCATGAATGTGTCGAAGCAGCAGTTCCAACAATGTCTTCTTGTTGATGGATATCAAGATTTTATGTTGGATCTACAATACCAAAGATCATATGGATTAATCTGGCTAATGTTTTGGTGTAGTGTGACTAGTGAGGCTAAAGGTAAAGTATAGAATATACTTTAGAAACATATGGATAAATGGGGTAAAGAAAAATAGGATGATGCGCATTAAGGTAGCTTCCTCACTGAAAAGAAAAGATTCCCAAATTACGGTCAGAAATTAATGATGGATAAAAACAATCATAAGTATATTTTAAACTCATTAAGTAGAATGAGGTACATTTACAAACTTGAAAATTGACATAAAATCAATATTTAAAAGCTTCATGAGAAAAAAAAATCATCTTTTAAGTGTGAAAAATAATACAATAATTTACGGACTGCAAAATATCAAAATAGATATAGAAACAAAGAAGATACTATCTAAGACCAAATGGCGTTTTCTCAGAGTGTGCTCCTTTATATGTCTCTCCACCATTGCTCCCATCCCTTTTGCATATATTCATCAGGATTGGACAAAGGACGTGACCTTCTGAAACTTCGAGCTCCCCCACACCCATCTGCGTTGACAGAGATTGATGAAGGCCTATTGTTTGAGCTCGGTCTCAGGCTCACCAGGTTTACACACTGCACCAGCCTCATCCAATTCTGCCCTGAGACTGGTGCCTAAAAACATAGCATATTGATTAAAAAGGGAGGGGGGAGGGGGATTTCATGAGGAAGCAGTGTTCTGTGCATATTCCAACAGCGTGAGTTTGTCTATTTGTGGACTGTGCACCATTAGGATATCAAGACAAACAGCACAGACAGACCAGTGGAGTTTGATCACTGGAAGTTATGAAGGGTTGTTTGTGTTAGCTATTTTTGTTAGGAAGAACATGGTTCAAATAATCTGGCGTGATGGTGGTGCTGGATGTTCATGCATGATACAAATGGTCAGCAGTCTACATGTATATATATATTATTTTTTTGCTAATATGCAAAAGCAGAAGTGTGATTTACAGTAAAGTAACAGCATACCTACACTTTGCAAAACTTAAGCAAGATTTCTCTTATGACTAACCACTGGGATTAAAGCACAAGGCCAAAGCGTGAAACTGAGCACAATCTCTTCATTGTATGCTTTTTTATTTTTATTTAGAAACCTGTAACAAAAGTGAAGGCCATGCTGCCTAACGGCAAATGCTGTAGAAAAAAGTTATTACAGTATACATAATTTGTGTGTACAGTGGGTTGTCCTGTTTACGTGTAAAAAAAAGTTTTTTTATTGTTCAGTACTGTTATGCTTCAAAAAAAAAAACCTGTAGATATTACCTATTAAAGGGGGTTGTGTAGAAGGTAAAGCATGTCGGAGATTAGAGGAATACTTTGCTCTGAAGCAATGATAGTACACAGACTAAAGAGATATCAGTATTTGTTTGTTAATTAAGCAAATACACAGTGTTACATCCTGAATAACAGTGTAGAGCTGAGAGGAATTAGTCATCTCTTTAAGCTTCAGGACCCAGACTACTACAAGACATTTAGCTGTGTTGTAAAGATAGAAGAAGATTTTACGGCTCATTTAACATGTCAACAATTGAGCTTATGCTGGTATTCTTACTGTCAGACAATATAAATAAATGCTATGGCAAAGAAAGGTGTATTTCTCATAAACAGAGAATGTGAAGTTGGATGAACTAACATTATGTTTACACTAGCAACCAGTAAGTCACTTATAGTTTGTCGGTTGTATGCGTACATTGTACTTGTAAACTAAGCTGACTATACTAGGTACAGTACATACACTCACCAGAGGCACCAATGATTCTAATCTTTACATTTCTAATAACATGTCTTTATGCTTTCAATTGAGGTTGCATAAGAGAGAGAGATGATGAAACCATGGTTTTATGTTTTTCTTCCATTTTTGTGCACCAAACAGTAAATGGAAACTAATTGCAGGTAATTAAAATAAGAAGCGAGGAACCTAAGAAACACTAAGAAACTAAGAAATAATTAGACCCAATTGTTTGGATTTGGTTAGCACTGTCGCCTTGCACCTCCAGGGTCCGGGTTCGATTCCCGGCTAGACACGATTCCTGTCTCTGTGTGCATGGAGTTTGCATGTTCTCCCTGTGCTTGGTGAGTTTCCTCCAGGTACTCCGGTTTCCTCCCACAGTCCAAAGACATGCAGGTTAGGCTAATTGGCGTTCCCAAATTGCCCGTAGTGTGTGAATGGGTGTGTGAGTGTGTGTATGTGTGTGTGTGCCCTGCGATGGATTGGCACCCTGTCCAGGGTGTACCCTGCCTCGTGCCCTAGCCTCCTGTGATAGGCTCCAGGTCCCCGCGACCCTGAATATAGGATAAAGCGGTATAGAAGATGAGTGAGTGAGTGTTTGGATTTGTTGCTTTCCCAGGTTGTACCTGATTTTCATCTTATTAATAAAATCTCAAATTAAATGTTGCCTGTCATCTTTCCACATTCTGCTATCATAGGAATAACAGCTCTGTGTCATGCAGGTATATAAAAAGTAAAAATAAATCAAATGATCACCCATCACTTCTAGTGTGAATGCATGGTTAGATAATATACTAATCCTTTAGTTGTATCCATATTTCTAGGTTCTTCAGTAATCAGTGAGCCATGGCTGCCCCGATCCTGTTGCCAGTTCACCAGTTTTGCCTTCCTTGGACCACTTTTGGTATGTCCTTACCACTGCAGCCCTACAGGTTCAATAATTAATTACAATGGCACCTGAAAGTGGGTGGGATATATTAGGCATCAAGTAAACCTTTTTTCTTGAGGTCAGTGTGTTGGAAGCCTAAAAATGAGCAAGCACAAGGATTTGAATGACTTTGACAAGCGCCAGAATGGGAGGACTGGGTCAAAGCAACTCCAAAACTGCTCCACAGCTCTTGTAGGATGTTCCTGGTCTGCAGTGGTAAGGACATACCAAAAGTGAAATAGCAAAAGTTGCTTGTGGTTAACGAGAAGTCCTTGCATAACCCTTCCTCCCAAAAGGCGCCCAAGAGTCTCACTTTACACTCATGTGTCTGCTGGAGTCATGAGACTGCAGAGGTGGGGACGAGAGATAAGTCTATCTTGCAGTTCCTGGTATGTCTGCCCATAGGCGTCAGGCAAAAAGAAAAAAGAAAGTCAAACAACAAAACCTCTCCGACTCTGAACGAGAAGCTTGGCTACGATTTTAGGAAGTGGGCTTCACACAGTCATGTAAACAAGGACAGCTGACAACAGGACTTAGCAAATTAGGCACAGACGTCATCACACACGTTTTCACATGACTCTATTTTCTGTCTGCCCAAATGATTCAGCTTTTCCTTCAGCTTGAAGAAGTTTCTACAGCATTTGTTTTCAGTGAGCTTTATACTCATGCAGTCTGTAAGGCTGTTAATAAAAACATACTGTATATGGAAAGAATACAAATAGGTTAAGGCCAGGTTCATAATTATCCTCAGAAATTACAGATACTGTATGTTATTAAAGCTTTCATAAAAATATTGCAATCTTTGAATTACAGCATCCTGTTTAATTTGGCCATCAAACTAAGAGCAAATTGTATAATGAAACTAAATGTATGTATTTTTGTTTTCTCCCTCATTTTCCAAATTGTCATTTCGACAGAGGCTGTCAAGGGCCCCATGGTGCACAGGTGACAGTCAGGGACAAAAAGGCAACCCTCTGTTTAAGCGTTAATGGGAAGTCACCAGCTGTCCTCGCAAGTAGATCCAGAGCCAGGAGGACTGATGAGGAGGACTGAAACAAGAGATTGTGAATCAAAGAGAGATGAATCAAAATTATTAAATTGTCCCTGATGAGCAAGCCGAGGGTGATGGTGGCAAGGAAAAACTCTCTGAGATGTCAATAGGAAGAAACTTTAAAAGAAACCAGATTCAACAGGGAACCCATCCTCATCTGGGTGATAACAGATAGCAGGGATTGATCTGCAGTCATACTCTGTGTTAGACAGCTGGAAGTTCAATATAACAGATGATGTCTTTAAGTTAATATGGAGTCCAGTTCATTATTGGAGGCTCAGGCAGACTGTAGGAAATTCCAGTTCTGAACTATTGAGCAACTGCAGTCACAAGTCTTCAAGGAACATCTGTCTGCATCAGTCGAGGCCAGGACCGTCTTGATGGTAAAGTAGAACCGTCCCCAGTCATCACAAGCATCCCAAGCAAGCAGGAACTCCGGCAAGACTAACTGTGACAGCATAACTACAGTAAAAGGGAGAGCCAGAAGGAAACACAGACATGAGGGCTCCCTGGGATGTAAAGCAGCCAGTCACTTCACCATTAACAAACCTGAGTGATCAAGAAGAGTGGGGAAGACTATATCTAAACATACTAGTTCATCCTAATACTCCACATCAATGAGTCCCCCAGATCTGCTCCTTTACTTAAGGCAAATCTATTCACAAAAATGCTAAAATGCTTAGGTTTTTAGCCCATTCCTAAACATTCTAAAGAGTCCTAAACATTAATTAGAAGACTGTTCCATAACTTTGGGGCTTGTAAGAAAAAGTTCTGCCCCCTGCTGTAGTTTTCATAATACGTGGTACTATCAAGCAGCCCGTATCCTTTGATCTAAGTAGGTGTTTTTAAGACCCTAGCAGTTCATTTAGATACTGTGGCGCAAGACTATTTAATGATAGGGGTGATGTGCTCGTATCTTTTTGTTTTAGTGAGGACTCTTACTGCTGCATTCTGGACTAACTGAAGTTTGTTTATACACCTAGTTGAACACCTAGACAGTAAGGTGTTACAATAGTCCAACCTATAGAGATGATAAAAGCATTAACAAATTTTTTCTGCATTGTTTAGTGACAATATATTCAATATTATCTTGGCAATACTTCTGAGATGAAAGAATGCTATCCTGGTAATATTATCTATATAAGCTTCAAATAAAAGATTATAATCACACCAAGATCTTTTAATGTTGTACTTGGTGAAACAAAAAGGCCAACCAGAGTTACTGTGTGATTAGAAAACTTACTTTTAGCTGCATGTGGTCCTAGTACCAGAACTTCTGTTTTGTCAGGATTAAGTAAAAGGATGTTAATTAACATCTAGTCGCTTATGTACTTCACACATTTCACAACTTTATTGAACAGTGTTTACTCCTATGGCTTTGCTGAAACATAACTATGTGTTAACAGCATAACAGCAAAAACTAATACCATGCTTATAAATTATGTAAAGAGAAAATAGCAGTGGGCCTAAAACCGTACCCTGTGGAACATCAGACTCCACTTGAGAACATGTAGAATAGTCACCATTTAAATCTACAAACTGATAACAATCAGTCAAATAGAATTTGAGTCAGGAGAGAAACGTTTCCTTAATTCCTATTACATTTTCTAACCTATGAAGGGGAAGACTTTGATCAATGCTGTCAAAAGCTGCACTAAGATCTGCAAAATATCAAGATAGATATAGAAACTATATCTAGTTTCTAAGTAACACAAGCACTAAAACTTAACACATTAACACTTTAGCAAGCGCTGTGATGAGGCCTAAATCCTGACTGATACAGTTTGTGTAGGCTATTTCTATGTATATATGAACATAGCTGCTGCGCTACTATCTTTTCCAGGATCTTAGAGAAGGGAAAGTTTAATATCGGCCTGTAGTTGGACAGCTGACGGGGGTCAAGGTCAGGTTTCTTAATTAGTGGTTTAATAACTGCTAATTTAAAAGTTTTTGGAACATACCCACTGCTAATTAAAGGTTCCATGATTGCTGGTACTATCTGCTTAAGAAAATGTGTCAGTATATGATCTAATACACAGGTTGATGATTTTGCAGAAGAGATGAGTGAAATTAAAGTAAATTCTCTTTAAGGGGAGTTGCGCGGCACTTTGCGTTCATTACTACTATGACACACTTTAATTGAGACAAGATAGTGATCTGAGATAACTTCAGACAGTGGAATTGTCACTTTATTTCTTAGGCTTACTCTGAAGGACATTATTAAATCTAAAGTGTGACCTGCTTTATGAGTGGGTCATACTACACACTAGTATGTAAATCCAGTATGGAAATAATTGCGGTTTTCAGAGGACCTTCTGGATTCCTAAAATGAATATTAAAGTCTCCAGCAATTAACGCTTTGTCTACAGCAACGATCAGGTGTGAGAGGAAATCCGCAAATTCACAGAGAAATTCAGAGTACAGCCTTGGGGTACGATTGTGGCCTTGTACCTCTAGGGTCTGGGTTTGATTCCCGCCTCAGGTCTGTGTGCGTGGAGTTTGTGCATTCTCCCTGTGCTTGGTGGGTTTCCTCTGGGTACTCCTGTTTCCACAGTCCAAAGACATGCAGATATAGTAACTGGCGTTTCCAAGTTCCCATGCATGTGTGTGTGTGTTTGTGTGTGCTCTGCAATTGATTGGCAACCTGTCCAAGGTGTACCATGACTCGTGCCCAAAGTCTACTAGGATAGAGTCCAGGCCTCCTGTGAGCCTGTACAGGATAAACGGTATAGATAACAATAGATAGACAATAAATGAATGAATAAATAAATAATTGGGCGGGTAATAAATATTAGGCTGATTTTAGTAAAGGATGGCAATTGTGTGTATGTAGTTAAATGCATTTATGCATATTTTTCAGTGGGTTTTCAGTGCTGCCTAGTATTTTTTACTATGATCAGGCAACCCTGCTCATGTGTGACCGCACATACAAATGCTAGCTAATGTTGTTTTTAGACCAATTTATTGTGGAGGGCATGCAGGGTAAGCCTACGTTCTCCAATAGAGCACTAGCGCAGTTTATTTCCTTGTGCAATATTGCGAATATAATTACTACAGAAAATTGCTCTGAGTGCAGTTTTACATTGAAGACAAGAGAAAATTGATTGCCCCAGACTGACAGTAGGCGGAACTTCTTTCAAATAGAATCATCAACTGTGTAACTGCGGTCTGGATTCAGACCCAGCAGCTCTATTTAAAAAAAAAAAAAACATGAACCAGCTGGCATTCTGTAGTAGATCCTCTGGTGTTGCTTATTTAATCACATTACTGTATGGGAATTATTTAGTTGAAGGCAGCTCATTAGGCCACAGACTTACTGTAAGCCAAAAAAAAACTTTCATTTGAGGAGAGACATCCATGATGAAATCAGCATATATAGAGAAATATAAGCTAGACATTTAAGATAGATACAATAGATAGATAGATAGATCGATAGATCGATCCCGAAAGAAATTTTAGGGGTTTCATATCTATAGGATAGACTAAAAACTTATGAAAGAGAAAAAAAGTAAAAACAAGCAATAGAAGCCAAAAGAAGTGTAGAAAGAAAAGACACACAGGTGGAGCTACTGAATGGGCTGCCACTTGCATCGGCACCCAGAAGCACTATAAGATAATATTTAATATAACAATATAACTCAATATTCGCTTTGTTCCTTGCTTAAAATATAGTGTTTTAATATGTACAGTATATCCTGGTTTCCTGTAGGAATTGTAGCTTTGTGCTTAGATGAGTTTTGGTTTATCTATTCTGAATCCGATCCTAAATTTAAAGAGGATGCCATAGTTTGAAGGGAAAAATGTCTTTACGAAGTTTAGTCCATTATCTGTTATTTCTGAAGATGATTATGAGAATGATTATGAACTTGTTTTTACAAATAGTCTTAGCCAGTAATGTTTGTCTAAGTTTACATTTTTTCCATTTACTTTTTTTTTGGTTAACAGTTTTAGACAACATGAGTATAAAAGCTAACTATAGATAAATGGTGTATGACTTTCTTCAAGCTGGGCAGGGAGACATTAGAGCAGTTACATGGAAAACTCAAGCTTTCTTCAGGTATTAATAGGATGGTGGCAGAAGTTCTTGACAGCAATTTTCAGAGAATCAGTTAAACTTAGACATTCATGAGTTAACATAACACATCAAAAAGCTCAGCAATGGAGCTTTAAAATACACCATGGGCTTTTGATATTGAGGCTGTTGTTCCTTTGATGAACCTGATCAGCCTTCAGATACTTCACTCACAAGATGTTTTTTGTTTTTACGCACCATTTTGTAAAATGGTTGTGTGTGTTGTGTGCTCGAACCAGCCCTTGTGGTTCAAACAATCATACCACTCTTAAGATTAAGATTACAGATCACAATTGTATTTTTCATTCTGATGATTGATCTAAACATTACCTGAAGTTATTGATCTGTATCGCCATGGTTGTATGTACTGCGCTGCTGCCACATGTGAGGTTATTCGCTGGTTAGATAATTGCATATGCGCCAATAAAGTGGCTGGTGAATGCCTACTAAAAGATTTCTAAAGCTACTAAAGAACTAAAGCTACCACTACTTCTTCTGCTTCATTGGGGCATTTTAAGTTCAAGCTAATTAAGCTATTGGAAATAAGCTATTGGAAATATTGTTTAACTAACACAAGTGAAAGATTCTGTTATGGACCAACTCAGCTTTCTGCTTTTGTGATGTTGAAGTAAAATATCAGTTGATATTAAAAGGCCTAATCTGTAATGAACTTTATTCTTTCTAAACCAGTTAAATAATAAATCTGTGTATAATTTCAGGGTAGATGTAAAAGGCATATGGAAAAAAATGAAGTAATTTTTCAGGATGTTTTC
>JAOTRS010000044.1:11338448-11350727 GCA_028565755.1 Dinotopterus cunningtoni
TGCTTGGTGGGTTTCCTCCAGGTACTCCGGTTTCCTCCCACAGTCCAAAGACATGCAGATTAGGCTAAATGGTGTTTACAAATTGCCCATAGTGGGTGTATGAGTGTGTATGTGTGTGTGCCCCCAGCAACAGACTGAAACCCTGTCCAGGGTGTACCCTGCCTCGTGCCCTAAGTCATCTGGGATAGGCTCCAGGCACCCTGCGACCCTGTATACAGGATAAAGCGGTGTAGATAATAAGTGAGTGAGTAAATGTATGGTCTTTGTCAATCTTTAAGCATAAATATCTCTTTCTATTGGCAGATTGCTTTCTTTAAAAGATACATTTTTAAGGTTAGCGAAATCTTCTGGCAATAGAACAAGGAATTTACATTTAAAAATTTAGTACAATTTGTCTACAATTAGGCTTAATCATCTTATATTCGCTGAGTTGTAATCTTATATTATGAAAATGTAGTTAAATGAAACTCGATTCAAGATCTTTTCACTTGCTACGATATGACTTTTTTTGCAGCGCATTTCAATTTCCTTACGCAATGCATTTGTAGGCTTGGCGCTCCTAAAGTGCTTTATTAAATAAATCTGTACTAAATACCACTAAAATGGCCAAAGACCTGAAAATCAATAATAAAATAGGCATGAAAGTCATTCAGGTTCAAAACAACCACCATTTTTAATACAATACAAAATGTAAAATGCAACACAGATGCTTATAAATCCAACTCTGTCTTCAATTACATAAGACTGACCACTGCAATTCCTCTAAACTTCTCTTAGGGCAATTCCTCATCTTCATTTTCGGTAATAAGCTCAATATTAAATTGATAATTGTTTCCATGTTTATGTATTTATTGTGTGTTTCCAGTCTATTATTACTAATTTGCAAATATTGTGGTTGTTGAAACATGCAAGTTAGAGACTTCAACTGTTTTTGTCAGTGACACTACACCAGTAGGTGGCAGCCACAACAGAAGTACGTTACTCGAGGAATCGATGGTTTATAGCTCGTGCCAAGGAGGGGCAAGTCTCTCGAAAAGCCCCTCGGTGACATTTCAGGCTGTCCGTAAGGAGACCGCAGGAAGGAAATTCCAGTATGTGGTGGCTTTTACTCTTCTCCTTTAATGTAATGTTTTGCTAGGGGATTCTTTCAAAGGGCTGAGGGTTGCGTTTGCTCGAGCCTTTGTTGTTTTTTCTTTGAATGCAAAAAGAACAAAAGCCTTTCTCCTTTTAACCATGATAATTATTGTGTAATCATCACATAATTGCTCTCTGTGAACAATTACATAATAATTTTTTTTTTTTCTGAAAAAAATTTACAAAGGACAAAAGGTTAAAGACATAGCAATTCTGTCAGGTCTTACTTTTCTTCTGTCCTGCGACGATGCAGGTCTTTGTGGTGTCGGTGCAGGGCATCTCGGCACAGTTTTCCAGACGTCCGCTTTGCCCGCAAGTACACACCTCGTAACAGCCTGTCTGGCCACTTCGCACTGGAACCTGGATTCGGGCCTCCATGTGCACTAGGAACTCGGAAGCTTCACCCAGTTTGCAGCCTGGCACCAGAAAGAGTTCTCACGGTTATTTAAAGACAATGCTTTAACCAGCTACTGGTAACCAGTTTAAAAATAATTGTGTTTAGTGTTAAATATTGGAATAATAATAGAGAACCCCAAGTACCAGGCACACAGAAATAAGGCAAACAGTCTTGTCCAGTGTGACAGCCCTTCCTGTTTACTTCGCACAGATGGTTGCTGGGACATGGGTTGGGATTACATGGATGAATCACCTCCTCGATGATGTTCTCAAAGGGACTAGGAGCTGTAGGAGCCACACGAACAATTAATTTCATGGTTCTAAACAGAAAAATAAAGCTGACGCTGAAGGATTTAAGACTCACTGAGGTATCTCTGCAGAGGAATGCATCTCTCCGGGTCATCGGTAGGGGACAGGAGGTCACAGATCCGCTCTGGGGTGTGGCCTTCTGGGAAGCGTGAGAAGTCCCCGCAGTGGGTCAGGATGTCCACACAGTCTGACCTGAAGGCAAACATGAAGAAATGAGATCTGAACGATATTATCGGGGGGGGGGGAACTAGAGTCAGATTGCTTTGTTTAACCTTGGGATCAAATGCATACCAGTGATTTACCATTTCGAAAACCTGGAATAAGATTTTAAGGAACTGGTAAATATGGAAAGTACCATATAAATCAGAACATGAAAAGGTCTCTGCAGAGGATAAGACAAGAATATAATAATTAAAGGTAAAACTGTAATATAAAATCTGATTTCAAGGTGTATGCTGCGAAGAACAGAAGCGCACCACTTCTTTGTGCTCTTGCCAGCCTGGATTGTACACACACACACACACACACACACACACACACACATTAGTACAGGCCTCTGTTTTCAGATGGAAGAGATGAAAGCACACTTCCTGTTGACTGTATACATAAAACAGCTTCATGCTTGGAAAGACATTAGAGCTGTTTACGCTGCACTGTTTTCATACATTGTGAATGAGACCATCTCAGAGTGACTCGACAAAATCTGAAATCCAGCGGTGACTTTTTGATCTCCACTATGTGCCGAGATTTATTTATTATAAACCTTATTTATACTGACATGAATATGTTAAGAGCTTTGTTTCTTTGTCCAGTCACTGACACCATGAGATTACTGTCTTGCCATATTTAAATATAATCCCACTGACTTCATCCTGGTACCTTTTTAATTTCAACTGCCCTTCACTAAACAGACACTGAGCCATCGATCCATTTCAAAAAGATACTTGTACAACAGTTAGTTCTGACCGAGTAATCTGATTGGAAGAGACCCATTGTGGTGATAATAGATGTTAACAGCACTCCGACATTTAACCATACGTAGAGTGCCTTGCAAAAGTATTCATACCCCTTGAACTTTTCCAACATTACAACTACAAACGTAAATGTGTTTTGTTGGGATTTTATGTGATAGACCAACACAAAGTGGCACATCTTTGTAAAGTGGAAGGAAAACGATAAATTAGGTGACTTCTAAAGTCAGTTAATTCCAGGGGTATTAGGGTAAAGGGAGCTGAACACAAATGCAGGCCACACTTTTCAGATTTTTATTTGTAAAAAAAAAAAAAAACATTTATTATTTTCCTTCCACTTTACAATTATGTGCCACCTTGTGTTGGTCTATTATATAAAATCTCAATAAAATACACTTAGGTTTGTTGTTGTAACGTGACAAAATGTGGAAAGATTCAATGGGGTATGAATACTTTTGCAAGGCACTGCATCACTCTGCATCACAGGTGTTCTAACAATCGTTAATTACACTGTCAGATGCCAGCATGGGTGAAGAGTAGAGAGCTGCTGCCTGCCAAAACACATTCCAAACGACTCATAGAAGCACTAGATAACACATCACAGTAAGATAACACACCTGATAACATTATGTCATCTTAACCCACACTTTGTCTCCTTAATAATTGCCTTTAAGTCCTTCCTAATTGCGTCTGATCCGTCTGGAATATTTTATTGATTTTTTATATATTTATCTTTTATTAACACAAGGCTGTATCCAAAATCCATCTTTAACCCCCAATCAAGGGCACTAATTGGTGTGTGGAGCAACTGCACTATCTTAAAATGTAAAATTATTTGGGATTAAATTCTGGAACTTTAAAGAGAGTGAAGCTGATATTAATTGGAATAAGTGTAATATAAAGAAAAATTTGTAAGATTTAGAGGACTACTGTACTTTCACCCCTGTTAATTAAACTGTCAGTTATCTGTTGCTAATAAATGGTGTTTGTGCAAATGTTGTATAAAAGCAATATCACACTCGAGATCATGATGATATCCAGCACAACAGCACTCCCTTTTGTGTGATATTGCTTAATTAAATTGTATTCCTAAATTATACCAATTATACAATATTGACTGATGTAGATGTCAGTAAAACATTGAACTTCACTTTTGTCTCAATATTTTCGGCCACCACAATACATATAAAGAAGTACATTACAAATACTTAACTGTAGTATTGATAGACAAGTGTGTGCAAGTACACCAAGCTTCAGATAACCTCTTTACTTTGTTTACACTGGTGGTACAAAGTGAGCCAGAATGCATTCTAGTTTGTCCCCAAGCTAAGATGGAAAGCAGGAACCAAATTAACAGTTATTGAAATAATAAGAAATAATTGTTTTGCATTCTTATTTTCTATCCTTGTCTGGTTTATCATCTCATGCAAAACACTGAAAAGCTAGAATATAGGCTCGTCTGTGACCTTGGGTCCAATTGTCTCCTTAGAGGGAAATATCACCGCAAATCAATAAAAAAAATCTTCTAGATGACCATCTTTGTCCTAAGATGTAATTATCCAAAGTGTTATATTTCTATTCTGATGGGAATGGTCTCTTCCAAGATGTGCCCCCCGCCCCCTTTCAAAGGGCACAAGGTTTCACATAATAGCTTGACGGATCGGCATGAAAATAATCTATATCCTATGGTATCTCATCCAGATCCCAACTCAAACGAACACCTATGGTGGCTTTTGGAGAGAATTTTGGATCTCTGGGCAACCATTAACAAACTACCAACTGCGGGATCTACCAATCTTTTGGATGCGTGGTGTTCAAAAATCCAGTACAGTTCAAGAGAATCCTAGAGTTTGTGTTAATGTGGACTGACGTCATGTTCACCTTACTAGGGCATTTTTTTCCTTTTCATTTTTTTCCTTATTCACATATACAGTAGTACACTTCCAGAAAGGTGGTTAAGTGTACTCTATACAGTATTTTCGTAAGGAAAGCTTGGTCATTTTAACTAGACAAGGTAATGTGTAGTTAAAACAATAAACACAAGGAAATTACCACTTACTGAAAACAAAAAATGGAAACAGCTTAATCACTGTTTGCTAGATGACAAGTGAAAATATTTATTACGACCCAGTCAGACACCAAATTTTATCCTGAAATACATATAATCATACCCCTGCATGACCAGAACAATGCTGCTCATTTAGCCACATGGATGACTAGTAAGTCACACTGCTGAATTTAGCTCCAGTCTTCATTATCTGGAAGACATTCCAGTCTCCTTCTGTTTAAACTTCAAGATGTTTTTGGAATTCCATGTTCCAAGTTGTTACCATGAATTCCACATGACCACATACTAAAAAGTGTACACTTGGCATGCTGGGTTTGAAACACTGTCGGCTGTAATACTAGCAATGAAATGATCGAGGCTTAGAGAAATGTCAATAAGGGAAAGTCAAATCTGACGATTTTCCTTAGATGATTCCTCTGATAAGCTTCAATGAAATCACCAGACAGAAACACTGAAGCATGCTAGAACAGGTCAAAAGAGGAAGGATGCTGAGGAATGACGGTGAGGTCACAGCCTGCCATCGCTCACTGACACAAACTTTTGTCCTAAGCTGCTTGAGTCAGGGTGTTTCTTGTCAAAAAACATGAGCGAGAGCATTCTAAGCCTTTCTCCAGAATTGTTGCGTGAGGAGGACTAATCCTCACAGCGCCGGAGTGCAAGTGAGTGCCGAGGGACGGGCCGCTGATCACCAAACGAGACAAGCTTTGGCTCAGAGTGTAAACACAGGTGTGATAAAATGCAAACAAAACAGTCAGTGTTGCTCCCCTGTGTGTGTGCGTGAATGAAACTGTCAGGTGAAACATCTCTCTAGGCTTCCAGACAGCTCTGTGCTGTATTCATCAAGGTCATGGCTGTCAACTCCTACATGCCTCTCTCCTGCGTGATGATTGTAATGTATGGTGACATGCTGAGATCAACTTGGAGATTCACTTGAAAGATTTTGAACTCAAACAACTTCAGAGCCTGGATTATTCCAGGATCCCAAAACGTATTACTTTCTCATACCTTCAACTTCATCATTTCGCCACCCTCCCTGAAACTGTTAAATTATTTTAAACAAATATAAATGAATGATACACAATGTGTAATGTATTACTGAAGAACACCGGTTTCAGTTACTCTAAGTGATCTCTTTCTTTCTTCAGGATTATCTTATTGTCCAAAGGTGCATCGATGGAAGTCTTAACCCCCCTGGCAGAGGCAGCTAGGCAGAAACACATAGCTGTTTTATTTTTTTCTTAAGATAAGTTTTAAAAATCATAACTAATGCTAATGCTAAGACAAATGAAATTTGGTATTATTAGAAATGTACACATTTATTAAAGTTGTATTGTCTCATGACGTAAGCAGAGATTGGTTATTCATTCCTTACACTGCAGTTGTGTATCAGCTTGTAATATGTCTGCTTGACTCCTACAGATTCCCTGGTGAGCAGTCTCTACTCAACTCAACTTTATTTGTATAGCACTTTATCAACAAGAATGCCCCAAAGTGCTTCACATAAATAATAAAATAATATAAAAAGACATAATTAAAATCACATCACACATATATCTAACTCACTCACTCACTTACCATCTATACCGCTTTATCCTGTATTCAGGGTCGCAGGAGGCCTGGAGCCTATCCCAGGAGACTTAAGGCATGAGGCGGGATACACCCTGGACAGAGTGAAAATCCATCGCAGGGCCCACACAAATACACACACTCACGCACTCATTCACACACTACGGGCAATTTGGGAATGCCAATTAGCCTAATCTGCAGGTCTTTGGACTCTGGGAGGAAACCCATAATCAAACACAATATGTAAAATCAATACCTCCATATTGGTTTAAACGTACAGTCAGCAAAAGTTTATCTGATGATCTAAGACCGGGATGGGGTATAGGGCTGGAGCAGATCCAAGAGGTAGGGCGGGCAAGGCCATGTTAACATTTAAATGTGACCAAAAGAATTTTAAAATTAATTCGGCACTGTACCGGGGGCCAATAAAGGGAAGACAGAACTGGAGAGATATGTTCTCTTTTACATATAGACGTTAAGAGTCGAGCAGCAGAGTTTTGGATCAGCTGTAGTCCAGGTAATGCTGCCTGAGAAACCCCAAACCACAAAGCATTACAGTAATCGTGAATGGTGATAAATGTGTGGATGGCTATTTCAAAATGCCTAAAGGACAAAAAAAGTTTTGCCAATCGCCTTAATTGAAAGAAACTGGACTGATCTGTTTATCAAATTTAAGGCCACGGTCAAAGGCAGCTGTTAAATCAAGCAGCAGAAGAATCACAGAATCACCAGAACCGGTAATATGATTAATGTCATTTAAGACCCTTAACAGAGCTGTTTCAGTATTTCCTATTTTATGATCGTGGTGGAACCTGTGGTCAACATTCACACACAACGGCCAATTTGGAAATGCCAATTCAAATTAAAATTTTTTATCACATACACAACCATACACAGTATGATATGTAGTGAAATGCTTACATGACTGTTTGTGACCTTGAAAAGGAAAAACGGAATAAGAAGTCAAAATGCTAATAGGAAAGAATACAAAAAATAAAATAAAAAAATGTACAATTTTGTCACAATAAAATAAAATAGAATAAAAGAAAGTAGAAAGTAAAAACATAAAGTATATAAAACTTATATAATACTTTATAAAGTAAAGTATATAAAAATGTAAGAATCTATTATATAAATAAACTGTACTAAATATGTGGAATGTGCAATGTGCAGGGAGCAGCAGGAGTTTGAAGTGGAATGATGAGCAGCAGTGATATTGTCCATCTTTAAAATGCAGTAATAGATTCCCTAATTAGCCTAATCTGCATGTTTTTGGACTATGGAAGAAAACCAGTGTACCCGGAGGAAACCCACCAAGCACAGGGAGAAAAAGCAAACTCTCTGCACACAGACCCGAGCTGGGAATTGAACCTGGACCCTTGAGGTAAAGGGCATCAGTGCTAACCACTAAGCCACTGTGCCGCCTAATTACAACATCAGTTGTTTCTACAGCCCTCTAATCTGAACTATTTGTGGGGGCACATGTCCACTTGACTTGAATAGGCACGACATCTCTGATTAGAATGCCTATGAGGAGGAGTGGGACATATAGTTAAATGTCCTAGTGCTGTTATACTCTATATCAGCACTCATGGAACACCTCCTATCCAATCAAATTGCTTGGTCAGAACTAAACTGCTTTATAATTGTCCTTTAAAACATGCCATTAGTTTTGTAATCACTATGCAACCACAGCCCTTTTTTAAGTAAAGACAGCATCTCATCTTTACTTTTTTCAATGTTGAACACTTGAACAAGTAGGTGTGTCCAATCTTTTGATTGGTACCAGAAACATGGAAACCAACACAAGAATATTATGCAGAGACTGGAAACGGAATACACACTTGCAGATGACACTGCCTCTGGATTTGCTGTAGCAGGGTTTGATTTGCAGTGCACAGGCAACAGCCTTCCACATCTCCGGCCGACATTTTCTTATGTCCAAAACTGGAATGTTCATGAAAGGCATCTTAATGGTTCCATTGGACCAAAGTTTGATGTCATTCATGGCACCTTGGTCAGACTGGATGTTGCAACTCCGGAACAGCTCAGTTGGCCTGAAATAAAACAACACATTAACGTCAGACTTCTCATTTCATGTCTAAGTCTTCAGCAAGTGTCCTACACCTGACCATGACTTTTTACTATCTGGATTAAAAAAAGCACATCTCTATCAATGTCAATGCTAATAGGATATCTAGACCAAGGCCGGAGTGGAAGCAGTTTATCTAAGAAAATTTATTAAACTGAATGCAGGCCAAAAAAAGTCATATTTGGAAATTAAAGCAAAACAGACGAAAAACAGATCATGGACATTTTTTTAAATCAGACCAAACTGGCTCAGAAATGGCTCTTCATGGATGTAACTGATTAGTTGATGCTCACTTGGTGCCACTTGTCAGGACTAAAACAATCCTCCCAAAGTAAACATCATTCACCACTGGCAGAAGGAGCTTTCAGAGCGAGCTGTGATTTTTTTTACTAACCTACAAGAAGAAACCGCTCTCATGTAAACCCAGCACAGGTTTGGAGAGGATATTTTTGTATGCTCTGGCAGAACACTCTTCTGCCTTTCACAACAGAATGAGTGTTTGACCAACAACAAGCCTCTTGTTGGACAGAGAAGGGTTTGTTTACAACACTCTTTTAATGTTTTATTTGGGTGCAAGAGTATGCGTGAGTGTGAGCCTTTACCACTAAAGGGGAGGAACTCGTTCTAACCTCAGACCTCAACACTGTAGCTTAGAATTCTCTAGAGAACCGCTATAATTCCTTCATTCCAAAAAACAACTGGTGCAACAGCTTGTACGTGTTTTTTTTTTTTTTTAGTTTTGTCTTCTTAAAGCAGACCAACATTTTATTTGTAATACTAGCTCTTAGTTACACCTAACTGCCAACAGGGGTTGTGCTTATCTGAGTATGTACTAACCTAACCTCTAACTTGGACTGGGCAATTAATAAAAAATTAATAGCACGGTGGACTAGTGGTTAGCACTGTGTCCCTGCACTTCCAGGGTTAGAGGGTTCAATGTGTGTGTGGAGTTTGCATGTTCTCCCCGTGCTTGGTGGGTTTCCTCCGGGTACTCCGGTTTCCTCCCAAAGTCCAAAAACATGCAGATTAGGCTAATCAGTGTTCCCAAATTGCCCGTAGTGTGTGAATGAGAGTATGTTTGTGTGTATGTGTGTGTGTGTGTGTGTGTGTGTGTGTGTGTGTGTCCAGTGCTGGATTTGCACTCCAACCCTGCCTATTGCCTTGAGTTTTCCTGGGATAGGCTTCAAGCCCCCTGCGACCCTGTACTGTATACAGGATAAAATGGTATATTCCCTAATTCTGGGGTTTGATTGCTGTTTGTGTTATTATTTTAGATTTTTGAATTGTTTACTCACTTGTCCAGTTCCAAGTGAGGGTCGATGTAGTGTATTTTGGGTTACAAGCGGAACTGTTGTAGAGCTGTAAAATGACCTGTGAAGCCACAAAGCAGCCCCAAATACCCACCATCTGAAGAGTTTTTTGCTGATACTAGCTTTCCATGTTCCCTGTTGCACTTCCTGTTGCTATACCCCCCGACTCACTCAACCACCATCCTCAAAGACGAAATCGACCCTTTCTCTCAGCATCCTTCATGACAGGGTGTGCACTGGGTTTACTTACACTGCGCTGCACTGCAGATAAGCAAAACACTCCACAACCATATTTGTCCCCAACGGATTTTGTGCTCAGTTTGTGCTCTGTGCCACTGCCAAGTCCCCAAAGCAACAGCTTTTGAAATCTGCAGGGGTGCCCACTAGTGCAAATCTCTATAGGAAACCTTCAAAAGAAATCAAAGCCAGGGTTTGTTTGCATGACCTTTGCATCCCGCCGTAGAGGCAAGGGTGCCGTCATCTTAAAGAAAGATTCATCAACCCTGTCCAGTCTAAACAATACACAGAATAGTTTGGATAACTTTGAATGCCTGGCGTTCTGGGGGATGTGGGCAAAGATCTTACAAATAATGATATCTTTGACAAGGTAAAACATCTAAAGCAGAGGGAATAAATCTTAACAGCTTTCTTTGTGTAATGAATTTTCCTAGGTGACTTCTAGGAATAGAGGGAAAAATGTGCTTCAGAACAAAGAAAAGTAATAATGATCGTACATGTAGTAAAATAAAGACTATGAGCAAGAACATAAGAACATTATACATTAAATCATATTTATTTATTATGTATATAGGTTCATGTTACGGCCCCTGTTCCCAGTCCGGGAAAGCCACCCAGCCGCGAGACGTAAGAGAGGACTCCCGTCTGAGGCCGTACCCATCCACCGAGAGCAGAGTCAGCGCGAGCGCACGGAGGCAAGAGCTGCCAACCTGCCCGCTGCCCATCTTTCCTTTCCCTATCTTTCCATCCTCCCTCCTTTAACACTTTCTTTCTCCATTTACCTGAATAAATGACCCTTTTTTCCCGTAAGACCTCGCCTCGTGTCCGTGCTTTATGGTGCTGCCCATGCAAAAAAGGTCGAACCCGTTTCACAGGATGAAGCGGTATAGAAGATGAGTGAGTGAGAGTGAGTATATAGATAATTTTAATAAGAACAGATTATTAATTCTTTTATTATCTATATCTCTAACCCTGTGTAGAGTACCTTAAGGCACACCCCAGATAGGGTGCAAGGCACAAGCACACACCTACACACCCCACCATACGCTATAGGCAATACGGAAACTCTAATCAACCTAGTGTGCATGTCATTGGACTGTGGCAGAAAACATGTAAACTTTAGGCCCACAGGAGAAGGAGCGAATCAAGACTTGAACCCTCAACCCTGGACATGCTGGTTGAAACCACTAAGGCACCACTAAGCACTACTAAGCCAATATGCTGCCAATAACTGTGTACGATCAAAAGAATTAACCAAGGTTTTAGCATGATTTTGTATATTATCATTATATTGTGTTAAATTTGTAATAGTGCTAACATTAATATTTACTTGTTCTTAATCATGCTTATGAACATGTAAAGCTAAATTGGACCTCTGCAGTAGAATCTACTGTTTTAGTAGACAACTGGTTTCTACTGTCTATTATGGTCATGTCTTGTATGTATTTTGTCATTGTAAGGATGTTCTAGACAATGGTTTCTCTGGTGCTATTATTTTTTACATCCCTGTCTGTCAGTATTCATCACCAACAGCCACTGAAGGTCATAAAAGAAACTGTCCTCGCAAAGAACCCATGAGTGCTCCAATTCACCAAGCCACATCTGAAGGAAAATGCCACAGGCTCCTACCATCTGACAACAGTTCATCATCAAACCAGGAACATAAAGATGATGATACAGTTGAGACTCCGGCCCTAAAACCGTTAGGAGGGCCAAACAGAATAGCTGTGCTGGGTGATGTGGAGGGCATGTGAACCCACATACAATTTAGCAAGGGCAACAACCACTCCTAACATAATAACACAGACCATGTACTGTAGACCTACATCTGAGTATGAGTGAGATGACAACAGAATGGCCACTACACTACTGACAACAAACTGGCCACAGGTTATAATTCATTTACAGTAACCACATGTCTGGGCAGCAGAACTGAAATGGTGGAGGGACACTCCTCCCTGGATGAGACAACATGAGGCAGGGACACCAGTCCATCACAAGGCATCATGTGCACATGTTCACACACTTGTTCACAACCTCGAGGCAGCTCAGAGAAACTTGATCCAAGTCACTTAGTGACCTGGTTGTCGATGACATTTTCTTCAACAGTGAGATTGTCATTGACTTTGTTCCACCCCCCCCCACCCCCCCACCCAAAAAAAATTCCAGTTCTTTGCGATATAGTCTAAAAATAAC
>JAOTRS010000044.1:11366621-11390046 GCA_028565755.1 Dinotopterus cunningtoni
AACAGTTTCTTTGTGTTTGAATTTTTATTTATGCATTTTCAGATACAAATTGCTATATTGTGATATATATCGTTATCAAGGTATAAAATTGCTTCTACCGTGATAGAAGATTTTGGTTATATCGCCCACCCCTAGTCCAGATGTGAATAAATTATACATCACCAATGAATTTATTCAAACATTTATGCTGTATATGTATTTATAATGCTTTACCAACGTCAAATGTCATTTTATCACAAATTCCACAAAATGCTGCTTGCATTAACCCTTAAACCCTCAAAGACGTGTCATCAGCTTTGCACTTTCATCCCTTATAACTACTATACATGCTTTTGCCATTATTAACATCCACTTGCACAATGTCCGCCCACATCCAGATCCATGGTCCCTTAAATTTCCAACAGCGTGTAGAATTCTGATTAAAGAATAAGACGGACACAACAGCTCCCTGAAACGCAGCATGTGTGTCTCATGTCACATTTCGTAGTGTTGCAATGTTTCATTTCCTTTCTGAAATATTACTGTGAGTTGCATCTTAGCTCCCAAATTACTCCACTGTAATATGTTGCTTGTACACCGTCCAAACCGCATCATGTCCGGTTTCACAGGACACATTTCAGAAGTTTGTTTTACCTTTTTTGCTGATTTTCTATTTAATACATCAGTAAATTGCTGTTGTCTGGTAGCATACTGTACGTGATGCCCAATTGTAGTGTACTCACATTTGCTATTCAGGCCATTCATTCAACATTATCCCATTATCATGTAGTCAACATTGTTCTGGTGTCATTACATCAAAGTAATTCTACATTTCAAATACAACCTAATGCCACCATTGTCTCAACATCATTACAATATTTCGACACCCAAGAATTTCTGCTGCGTATTCTTTCACGGGTTCTTTTCCTGACTATATTCATTTGTTCTCACAATTAGTTTCTTATTTATACAGTAAACTCTTGTGTGTTTCTTTTCTTGTAATTTTCTTATGTTGTATGTGTTACTGCTACAACTCAAAGCCTTTTTATCAGTTTTTGCCTTTTGTTGTTCTTCAGGTTTGTAATTATGGACATACCGGACATACAGTGGTTCTTAACCCTGGTACCAGAGGATCCCATGCCATGCACACTTTAGTCTTACAGATACTTTTTCTCTGCACACCCGATTTGACTAATCAGCTATTAAGAGCCTTTTCTGAATATAAGAAGTTCTGGAACAAAGGAGCAAGGAAAACAAAAATGTGTGTTATGCTACCTGCTTGATGTGTGACTTATTCATATGTACAGTGAAACCTCGGATTGCGAGTAACACGGTATGCGAGTGTTCCGCAAGACAAGCAAAGATTTTTTTATTAATTTTGTCTTGGAAAACGTCTTGGTTTACAAGTACCGAGTATCATGTGTCACACATGCGCTTCCTGTTTGAAGCAGAGCGTCACGTGATCACAACTGAGCCAATGGTTTTACTCTCTCTTGTGCTGCGGAATTGTGGGTAATCGTCTCCCCTGCTGGATCTTAGTGCTCTTACTGGTATAATTAACATCCATGCACACATATACTGTTTACTGTAACACTGTGACCACGTGTGCGTGCGTAAAACATAAATTTTTTGTGTCTGTATGCATGTGTGTACAGCGCGCGTGTACTGTTTATTATAACACGTGTGTGCGCGCGTGTAAAGCAAAAGAAAGTCTCATTAGAGGGGTTAAAAATCCATTTTCTCTCTCTGTATCAGCCTGCTCTTTGTGTCTGTCACACACACACACACATACACACACACACACACACACACACACAGACCCCTCCTACTTTCGCCTTCACAGATACACACACACTCTTTCTCTCTGCTCTACACAGAAACACTGCTCTGTTTACAGCAGTGATTCCGTTAGTGTGTCGCTCAATCGAGTGTCATTAGAGAGATTTCTTGTTCATTTTTCCGATAAAACAGTGTTTTCATTGTGTGCCTGCGTGTGTAAAAAGAGTGAAGGAAGTGTAACTGTGTAAGACGAGAAGGGGGAGAGGGGGAGGGGCACCTTACTTTAGCTTCACACACACACACACACACACACACACACAGGTTTTAATAATTTCAAACACATGGTGAAAATGGTGACACATTGAATAATTAATTTATTTTTTTGTTTGTTTTTACATATGTAATTCAGATACACCATTCAATCAGCCAGTGATCGGAATAACTTGATCAGCCATGACTTACTCACTCACTCATCCTCTATACTGCTTTATCCTGTATACA
Organism: Dinotopterus cunningtoni; assembly: GCA_028565755.1. Lineage (NCBI taxonomy): Eukaryota > Metazoa > Chordata > Actinopteri > Siluriformes > Clariidae > Dinotopterus > Dinotopterus cunningtoni. The sequence continues at coordinate 11,368,881 of JAOTRS010000044.1, forward strand.
GGGTTGCATGGGGCCCCGGAGCCTATCCCAGGATACTTAGGCCACAAGGCGGGGTACACCCTGGACGAGGGTGCCAATCCATAGCAGGGCACACACATACATACACTCACACACTACAGGCAATTTGGGAACGCCAATTAGACTTATCTGCTTGTCTTTGTACTGTGGGAGGAAACCGGAGTACCCGGAGGAAACCTACCAAGCACGAGGAGGACATGCAAATTCCATGCACACTGACCCGAGGCACGACAGCAATGGCTAATCAGCCTTATAATATATAAACGATTCTGTATTGAGTGCACGAGCTTCTAAATCGTGCAAAAGTCAGGTCTTGAAGTATTTTTTTACTGTTTAAAAATCTAAGAAATGTGCTACATTTAACATGAATAATCATGTTTAATTTAGTTGAATCGTAACAAAAGTGGAAAGAATGTAATATCGAATCAGGATATTTATAAAATCGAAATGCTTATAGAATCGCAGCATTAGTCCAATCGACACCAAGGTATTGTGATAATAACGTATGGGGTGGTCACAGGTCATTCCTAATGGATATGAGCATGTGACCAATTTCTTACCTGATCGCATGCATCTTTACACTGGGGGAGCTCCACGGCATGATGGCAGCAGGAGGGGTCTATAAAAGCAAAATGGACACACAAAAGAGAACAGAGTTAATCATATTTGCCCCATTACACTATCTATGTCCATTTAGTCAACCCTGTGAGTACTGATTTAATGGGTAGGTGTGCAGGTAGATGACAAAGTTAAGGAAAAACCTACGTAAATGTTCTTAGCAAGGTACCACAAGCCACCAGAACTAGATAAAATTATCTAGAGCACTACTGAGAAGATAAACACCATGAGATATTCCCTCAGTTGGTGTTGGTGAAAAATATCACAGGTGTTCAACTTGATGGAGATCTGGTCACTATGAAAGCTACAGTATTGTTGGGAGTAGAGCCATTTTTTTCATTTATTGTGTTTTTGCGCCTGAGGTAAGAGAACGACAGTTGAAGTGACATGGACAGACATGGAGTGATAAATATAATTAAAAGTCCCATTGCTGATACTGTCCATTATGGCCACTTGAAAAGATCCACTTATCAAATCCAATTACTTGGTCTAAACTAACTGTTGTACAACTTTGAAACAAACAGATGCCACAGAATGTCAAACACTACAGAATGAGCGTAACAGAAGCTTGAACAAGACACAATGATGGAGTTCATCAGGGGCATCTGATGTGGAGGGGCTGATGGGACTGTAGTGCCATCAGCATCTTCCTGTCACTATGACAACAACTCGGTTTCAAAGAGTTAAATGCCAAGCAGACATGTTTGTTGTTTTCGATACTCTGTGACACTTGCTTGTAAAAGTTAACTTTGTAAAGCTAAAAGCAAATGTCAGTCAGTATGATACTGTAATCACTAACACTATGCAGGCAGTGGTATACCAGCGGTTAATACTGTACACTCAAAGGCTTTAAATCCCAGTGCTGCTAATCTTCCCCTGCTGAGCCCCTTGACCCTCAACTGCTTAGGTATTTAAAAAATGGATAAGTGTATGTCACTATGGATATAAGCATCTGCCAAATGGCATAAATGTGGCACAGCGGCACATTGTGCTGCATCACGTAAAATATGCAGCATTAGAACATTTTATTAATATTTCTTAAATAACTGTTGCCTACTCTCATGGAAAGATACTGATGTGAAATTTATTATGAAGTCTTAAAATTGCTATACTTTTTTTTTCTTACCTAGCATTAAAAGTACAACTAAGTTCAGCTTTAACAGTTTTGTCCATTTACTGTAATTCTGGTAAGTTTGCTGGCAGTTTATGAGAGATTCCAGTTTACGTGTTTGCTACGCTGGCACTGGAAGCCTGAATCCTAAAAGTAATTTATGAGAAACTAGCCCTAGTTCCTGGATGGAAAGAATGTCAATCCTCTCTTCGTCTTGAGTACAGAATATACTGGTGCATTCAGCAGCCTTAGCTACAGCTCGAGCTCAAACGTGGCTTTGTATCTGTGTCAGCGGACACATGTGTTGGCTTTCAGATTGGTAGCTATCATGCAATATTTAAAAGAAATAACACTTTGAATTAAAAAAAAGATTCAGACTGCTATCTTCTGAAACTCCAAATGATTACTGGGATAAATTATGTATTTTTAAGGATCTGGTGACTTAGGCATACAGTCAAGCTAATACAAATTTGCTCATTTGCCGTGGCGCCAACTTTGGACACAAAAACATCTTACCTTCTCAATAAAACATTTCCAACACAACACAAAGGTTGATGGGGCCAAAACATCAAATACAAGCATAAAGCAGTTGTTAAGAAACAAATTTGGAATTTCATATTTCAATTATTTTATTATTTCAACAGTTTTTTTTCAGACTGTTTAACAGCAACTCAAATCTCTAATTTGTACTAATTAAAAATTAATTACATGAATCCCCTCCCCCCCAAAAAAAAAACAATATCAGTATTTAGCTAAGCAAATAGGTGAGAGTCTTCCACTGCAGTGATTAATATGGCTCAGCTGCAACAAGTTATTTAACCCTAACTGATGCAGCGAGTGACTTCTCATATCCTGTGGTTGGGGCAAAGATGTTTTCCATCAATGTTTTTTTTTTTTCCTTGATGGCATAGCCATATTCCAAGATGACGATGCCAAATTGTGGAAGAGTGGTTCAGGGAGTGTGAGACATCATTTTCCCACATGCATTGGCCACCACATAGTCTAAATCTTAACCCCATTGAGAATCTTTGGGCTTTACGTTATAATCCGGTTTGCCTATCAATAACACTTAGAGATCTTAGAGAGAAATTAACCCAAGTATGGACTGAAATAAATGTTGTGACATTGCTTATTGAAACATTGCCATAATCAAAACACCTTGTAGTACTGGGGCAGCTCTGGCTCCTTGGTGCACGACTCCACAAGACCTCTGGGGGTGTGCTGTGGTGTCTGTAACCACTATGGGTAGGGCATAAATGAGCCTTAGGTGATGATCCTGACATCAGTTTGCTGTTATATAATTGATCATTTTAAGGTTAAGGTGTTAATGTTTTGTGGTGGTGATGTTAAGGATTATCAGAGTATAATTTATTCCATTAAGGAAAAAAATAAGCCAATCACATACAGGTACTAAAACACAACAAGCCCCAGTGAAGAGAAAGTGTGTAAACAGAAAAACATAGCATAGCAGTATTGAAAAGAGCATGCACTTTGTTTGTGTGTGTGTGGACGCAATGGTTTGTTTATAATAATCGCAACAGGGAGGTGAAGCTTTAAGGACTTTATAAAAACATATTCTCATCTGTTTATGCTCTTCCAGAAAATGTCATTATTAACAGACGGGTGTGCTTTCATCTCTGCCCAGTCTCGGCCGTCATCCATTTGCGTCTCATCCAAAGCCTGAGCCTTTCATCAGTGTGATTCGATCTGTTTCTTTTCTTTTGTCCGGTCTGTCTTTTACCTGTCTTCTTTCTCCTCTGACGATGTAAGGAGCAGAAGAGTGCAGGCTATGACTGAGCTCTGCGCAGCGCCAAGTGCGGGTTTGAGTGACACTGCGGGCTTGGGAGAGAGTCATAGGGGTCTGTGCCTGAGTGTCTGGACTGGTGCTGGATTCTATCACCAAGGGTTTTGAGTATAAAACAGACATATGCCTTCAGGAGTAACAAAGTCCAGGATGCTTCAACTCTCAATGTCCTGATAAAGAGACGGCTTTCTGTAACGAGCTGACACCAGTATGTCAGCTTTCTATGGTTTTATTAGTTAAGCTGGGGTACTTCAAATGATGAAATAACAAAACTAAAAGAACACTACCTGACACATTACCATTATTATACTTAAGAAGAACCTGTTGTATGTCTTTTCAGATCTCTTTACACAGCTAAAGGTGGAATGTTTTTCAGGAAGCAGAGTCAACATGTGATATTGTGATGTTGTCAGATCCAAGGTATTGTCATGGATGACTTTACCAAATGAACTTTTAATCAGCCTGCAGTTTAGGGGAGGGTTTTTTTTCTGATCCTCTGAATGTAATGGACCAGGTATGAAGATGATAGCCAAGGCGAAGACTATGACATGATTTCTCCGAGACAGATGGTGCCAGATGACGGCATCTTTTCAAATTGTTGCTCATGTAAAACTGCAACACACTCCAAGTAAAGCCCCTTCCACTTACATGGGCTCACAGATGCCTATGATTGGCTACTGATTGATGAGTGAGTGCAGGTATTCCACCCCTCCCCCTGACAGAGGACAGCTACTTCCAGCTACGGACGACTGTAACATCACCCAGGAATTAAAACCATGTTTTAAAAGTGTTAGATTTTCTGCTTCATTATAATTTATTTTCTCTTTTGGCCAAAACAATGCCATATTTTCAGTGGTATGCCTGATTATTCATTATTGGATCAAATTATTGGGGGGCAGCATTATTGGGTCAAACCATTAACTGGGAATTAGTACATGTTCTACAGGAAATCAAACCTTTTAAACACATACTTTCATCACAAAATATATCTTATGAAATGATATAAGTTTCAGGCACATCTTATTGAAAGATGTTCTTACGGTGCATTCTTAAAAAAAAAAGTCAAACTTCCTGTGGCAGCACCAGTTTTTGTCTGGCTTTACATAATTTTTGGAAATAGCTCTTTCTGTATTGAGAGATTTATTATCTATTATAAAGGTCAGTGAAAACTCTCTGAGCTGTTTGTGTAAACAGGACATTACATTTATAATAAACCCACACTGGCACATCAGAAAGTGGCTCGCGCTGCTCAGCTACCAAAGTGGCAAACTGTGTGTGAATAACGGTGAAGCAACACTGCCTGGAAAGACCATTTAATGAGACACATTATAATGAGAGTTATAGTAGAGCTCTATATTAAAGTATCCTAGTTAGGGCTGCCAAGAGAATGTGGACAGCCTCAACCCAAAAAAAAAAAAAACACTCAGATCTGTGCTTTGTATTTGTCTGTAATAATTGCAACAAGTTTTTGGGCCACAGAAAAGAAGTTGTAGATTATCTCCACAGCAAGGCTGACATGTGCTAGCATTTTGGGCTTCCCCGCTACTGTGTCCCTGTTTTTGAAAGAAAAGTAATAATGCCACCCACAAACTACATCAAAGGAATTCTCTTCTGTGACCCCCTAACTTCAGCTCCATCCCTTTGTGACCCCCCGACAAAGTCCTTCGTGTAAACATCTAAATCGAGCCTCTTTTTCGACGAGCTGCAGGAAGCCCCCTTTCCACCCCTTCCATTCCCAAAGCGTGTTTTTAGCAGTGGGAAGATGGGGTCCAGCAGTGTTCAAGCAGGACAGGAAGAGGGGGGGGCGGTTGAAGGGGTTGGGGAGGCTCGGGATGTAAAGCAGTGGCACTCCCAATTTAGAGACACTTCCATAAGAACCCATGATGGCTCTGGATTGTATTTGGGTTCAAAAATGTCAACATGAGGAACAGCAGACGTACTGCCCCCCGACACATCAGGCTAAAGTGTATTCAATCCAGAGACGAGAACCAAATAAAGGAACAAGGTCTCAGAGGGACATCTGTTCCGGGACTGTCTCTGCTTATGCTTGCAAAACCCAGGCATTTGAATTCCTTTATAGACTGTCTGGTCAGTGTGCCATGCCCTTAAGCAACAAAAGGGGCGAAATATCTCAAACATTAACCAAGAGTCTGATTTGAGCTTCGGAAATGCAAACAGCAGGCACATTATTGTATTTTGCAAGACGCAAGTACAGACTGGTTAAGCAGGGAAATGCATAAAGTAGTGTTGCAATAATGATAAAGCAGATATGAAAACCATTGAATGAAGACCCAGTGGTGTGCATAAAAACATGGAAACCAATGTGTGATAAATTTCAGCATAACATTCCCACACACGCGATCCTACCATTTTCCATTTATCTTAAGGAAGTTTAGAGTTGCAGTTTATCTGGCGTGGCACCACTAGCCGGTCAGAAGACAGCAATACGTCCTGGAAAGAATGAATGCCAGTCCATTACCACTATGGATAAATCCGAATATAAATACATTATTCATAATAAACGGACAATGTGCTCTAAATGGATACAGATATGATTCTGACACAGAAAGGGAGCAGTGGGGTATTATTTAATGTTGCATTTACAATATCCTGCTGGCCAAGGATTAAATTAGCTAATTACATTGCTTATATTTAGGTAAAAAAAAACAACTTTGGGTGAAATATGTGCAAGTGGGATTATAAAACGGTCCAGCGCTACTCAACCAATGATGAATTTGAGTGATGTATTTGAGCCAGAAGTCACAGACCATGCTAACAGTACTGGCGTTCTCTTTCGGTTTTTCTTCCAGACTTTTCTAGGTTTTCCAGGGACATGGTCACAGGGTTCATATGTAATTCAAGGGGGGAAAAAATCTGGTTTAGGCTACATATCAAATAGAAATGTAGATATACAGTAATCCTTTTGCAGACATATGACCATTACAACGTCGGTAACAACAGTGGTACCGTTAACCAAAGAGGCTATGTATTTTCGTTGGTAATTTGCTTAAGGTGTATTTTAAAACCAAAAATAAAAAAAAACTTAAAAATGAACTGATGATTACTACCCAGGTTACCTGAAGCAAACATATAAAAGAGTATCCCAGCAATTGATGATTCAGTGTTTCTGTTGCAGATGTGACAATTCTATGGAATACATTGTGCTGTACACTTAAATGATGTGCAGGTCATAAATACTGACATTTCAAGCTAACTAACTTTTCTGGGGTTGAATCCCAAAGAGTGTAAAATGGAAAGCTAGTGCATTATGCAGGATGTAAGATCCCTTGTTCGACACACCAAGTAATGCTCTTAATCAGGGTCAGTAACATCCCTTCTGTCATACAGAAATAGGCAAGACCATCCCAGACGGATATTGTGATGTCAGATGCAAAAGGTTTATGTTACATAAAAAGTAACACGCTTCTTTTACACAGAAAATGTGCTATAAGCACACATGAATATACCCCTGAACAACCGCTCTCCCTCACGTTTGGTAAAACATACAGTACCCACAGTACCGAAGCCGTCTGAGCGTGTGCTTTCAAGCAGCACACTACTGCTCTGCTTTTTGTGGCAAAAATGAAAGGCACTGCTGATCGTTCTCACTCTCAGCTTATCCTTTACATTGTTTTTTCATTGTTTTTGATAGACTATGGCATCCGATCTGCTCCTATATAAGATATCTGTGGGCTAGCTGCTAACTATTTAAACCTCACATGGCACACACATCACATGTCTCAAAATGTCAGACCCCTGTTCCGTGATGGGATGCTCTGATCTTTACATTGATATTATTTCTCACCCGTCACTATCTCTGCTCCCGGATTAAAGGTACGGCAACAACAACAACCCCAACATCTCTACCGTCATCCAACAATTTCATCTCTACTCCTTTCCCAGAATGCCGAGGCACAAAGATGCTGCAATATTCCTGTCCTAAAGTGACTGTGTGAAAGGGGCTTCAGATATAGATAGCCTAATTGTTTTACACACCTAGTTACTGGACATCATCAACCACACAAACATTTAATCACCAAATTTTAAAAGATACACACATGCATTAGTGCATGTTCAATTGTGGAAGTTAGATCACATCTCCGGCGTATGTGGTCACTTGCGTGCAGCCTGCGTCCCATAATGTGTGAAAGCAAGTATAAAAGAAGCAGCAATAAAGCGGGTACTCCTAAGAAGCGCCGAGCTATAACGATGGACATGGAAGTAAAAATAATTGAGAGAATGGAGCGAGGTGAAAAATGGCATATATTGCTTGCTCTTTTAACATGAATCGCTCAAACATCAGCACGCATTTGTTTGATTTGATACACACATGCATTTGTGCATGTTCAATTGTGGAAGTTAGATCACATTTCTGGCGTATATTGTCACTTGCGTGCAGCCTGCATAATGTGTGAAAGCAAGCATAAAAGAAGCAGCGATAAAGCTGGTACTCCTAAGAAGCGCCGAGCTATAACGATGGAGACAGAAGTGAAAATAATTGAGAGAATGAAGCGAGGTGAAAAATAGGCATACATTGCTTGTTCTTTTAACATGAATCGCTCAACCATCAGCACGATCATAAAACATGCTAGTTTTATACTGCAATGCAATTTTATAATGCAATTCTCCAATCAGTGTGGTTAAACTGACTAGGTTGAATATTTTAGAAACTGCTGATCTGGGATTTTCATGGATAACAACTCGTAGCCAAATGTGTTACTATCCTAGTACCTAGACGATGTTTGTTGGACTTACGAACCAATTGGACTTAAAGACGAGCTCTCGGAACAGAACTCGTTCGTATGTTGGGGACTTAGTGTACTTTGCGTCATCATACTGTTTTCTGAATATTCAGGTACGATAGATGTGACAACATCTCTTAAAGCATAAGCATGCTGTGTATGTGTAAAAAATGTGCAGGTTCAAGCAACTGCTGATTTGGCAATGCTGAAACTACTTTAGATAATAGCCTTGCTAAGATTTTTGTCAAGACTAATTACTTGCCAAAAAGAAACAAAAACCGTCTGGCACATTTACAGTATAGTGTTACCTACAGTAGTTCTGCAGAACAAGCGTTAGTCAAATCAGCTCTCAGTTCTGACAAATAGCAAATATTATCTGAGGCAAGCTTGCCTTATTTTCTCTTAGGTTAGGATTTGCATAGCTGAAGCTGGCTGCTGCTCACTGTAATTGGGAAATTTCTGCTTGAAGTACTTCTGCACTGTTAAGGGCAGCAGGGCAATCTGGGTTCTCTTTGTGGTCGCCGCCCAGCTCCTTTAACGAGCTGCCATTTTAATGACACAATTGAAGGTGCAGCAGAGCATTCAGGCCAAACTGCAGCTCCAGTCCTGCTCCGTCCACCCGTCTCCATCCTTTTGTTCTCCTGGCCCTTAGAGAAGGACGCTAGACATTCAGTCCTGGCCATACAAATTACAGTTGCTCTGGAAGTTGATAAAAGGCATAGCGAGAATTGCTTGTGCTAGCGGAGATGTGTGTGTGTGTGTGTGTGTGTGTGTGTGTTTAAAAAAATATATATAACGCTTAATAGTGCCTGTATTATGAAAATCTAAAAGGAAGAGAAGAATTCTTCACCAAGTGAGAAAATGGCCTAATGTGTCTCTGTGTTTCTTTCACACTCATCAGAATTTTTAGTGTCAGGCGTCCTTGTGGCTGCTAAGGAGGAGGAGGACAGCAAAAAGGAACTTGTTATACTCAAATTTGTTGTTGCTATTGCTATGCAAATTTAGAATTCGTACATAAAAAATCTGAACTGAAATGTGAGGAATTACAGCATGATGTGTTCTAGTCGTACCATTTGTTTAACCAGGACTAGACAGAATATTCGCATGCGTGTACTGTAGGCACACTATACAGCCAAAAGTTTGTGGATTCCTCACCATCACACCCATATGTTCTTGTTGAACATTCCATTCCAGATTTAGTCCCCTTTTGCTGTTAAGCACCACGCTTCTGGGAAGGCGTTCCACTAGATTTTGGAGCGTGGCTGTGAGGATTTGCTTATTTACCCACAACAGCATTAGTGAGATCGAGCACTGATGTCGGGTGAGGAATCTTGGGTTGTATTTCAATTAATGCCAAATGTGTTCAGAGGGCTTGAGGTCAGGGCTGGAGGTAAGGACACTAAATTCTTCCACACCAGTACAGTCCTGTCTTCATTGAGCTGGCTTTGTGCACTGTAGCATCATGATACTGGATTAGATGTAAACGCCTTATTTCCAGTCAAGGGAGATTATAGTACTACAACATACAAAGAAATCCAATGAAGTTATATTCTTTTAACTTGTGGCAACAACAGTTTAGGGAAAAAAAACATATATGGGTGTGATGTTCATGTGTCCACATGTGGTGTACTGATGCACTGGCTCACAAAAAAAAAACAGAAAGTGATTCTTGAAAGTTTTTGACTTTTTTTAGGTTTACTCCTTATTAATTAAAGTTTTGGTATTATGTAGTTATACTAATGCTAAGCTGTTTTACTTAAATACTAATAGACTTTAACCATCCCCACCCCTGTACCTAGGATAAGCAGTATAGAATATGAATTAATAAATAAACTTGTAAATGATCATCAAACAGGAACTTGCTTTTAGTGATATTTGTAAAGATACCATTAAAATTAAACATTTAGGATTGTCTATTATTAATTCATGATACAGGTTGTCTAAGTATCTCAACAAAACTTTTTTCCTGTCTCCCCAAGGCCTAACAAATTGATCTCTTTCAGTACTTCAATGAAATATACTATTTACTATTTACACACCCCTCAGTGCATACACATCAGCTGTGCATGTGAAGTTTTTGTGAAACTCTGTTTGGTTTGCTGAAATCGTTTAAGAACCACCTGTGATGAGTTTTGTGACAGAGCTCTCTGTGAAAATAAAGATGGAGGAAGGGGAAGGGGATTGTATGCAGGCCGACTTAATCCGGTATTCATGAGAAGGACTAAAACCCGACTCTTCTAATAGATTATTGGTCGTGGATGTAAGGAGCCTGTCTAGTAAGGATTGCTACACTAATGTAAGCTTACAGCTGGGCCGTCGAGTTTACCACTACCTGCAAAATAAACCTTAATTAATACACATTCGATTAATCAATTAACCATTAACGTCCTTCCTATTCACGTTAGGAAAAAGGATATTCTTGTGAATCTGGTGGTAGACACGGAGATCCTCCGAGACTGAGTATAGAGAGCTGGTAAAGCTGGAGGACACGCGAGAGCCTTATAGACAGATGTTAAGCCTCGAGAGGGAGCTACTATAGGGCTCAGGTGAAAGAGAAGAGAGCAGGAAGTACATCTGGTATGCATCTGGAATGTTTAGGGGGGAAATTAGCTACAGAAAAAAGCTAAAGAATTTTTTAGAAATGACTATGTTGTGGGTATTAGTGTCAGATTTTTTTGCACCCTTCACTCTCCCTTTTCTTTTTATTAGAGGTGTTACTCACTTCCTTAATGGAAAAGTCATCCAGTGACATATCCACTAATCTGAAATCAGCTCACTATGGTGAGAAACAGAAAGCCTATGGAATGTTAATAGCATTTCCATATACAGACCATGTGGTCAGAAAGGAAATGGCGTCATGTGCTTTAAAAATAATAAATAAATGTCATAAATAAATGTGTTTAATAATAAATTGTTCAGAATAGTATTCAGTATTGTTCATTTGTTTTACAATACACTATACACAATGTGTTTCCTAATTGCTGTGTTACGGTTCAGTGGTTGAATTATATTATACACTCATTGGCCACTTTCATAGAAATACCTCTGTTTATTCATGCAATTCTTCAATCAGAGATAAAGTGGGCGGAGATATTGCTGTAGTATTGGGATAATAATGCAAAAAGGTAGTAGGATTTATTGCAGAATTATATAATTGCAGTATAATATTGACATTATGGCTTACAGGGGTAGTGTGATGATGAAGCACAGCTCCAGGATACCCAGGGTCAGTCCTGAATTCAGGTGTAGTTAAACAGACAGGTCAGTCGTGTCTGTGTGTGGTTAAAACTATTGTCCTGTGTGTGTCTGTGTAACATACTGGTAGGTGAGCTAAAGTGGCCCATGTGTGAAGGTGTGTGTGTCTGTGCATGGCGCCGTGTCCTCACCCAGTATTCATGTTAAGGAGGATAAATGAATGAATGAATGAATGAATAAATAAATAAATATAACTGTTAAATGAGTTTAAGTTCTTTATACACCAAAAAATAAATAAAGCAAGATTATCCAACACAATGAGGTTTTCGGTTTCCTAGTTGGAAACGTGCCCTCAACAACTCTGAAGATAAACACTGATGTGTAAGCTGGCAGCATGGGGTCTGAGGTAATCCTTTCAAGCTGTTAAGACCCACACTGACACTTAGAGGGGGGTGATGGAGGACAATAGAGGAGTAGACGAGTGAAATGAGCAGAGTGATTGTAGGTGTAAGGCAGCTCGCTGTTAATGCAGTGAGACCATATTGTCTGTTGCCCTAATTGACAGTTAAATACAGAGAAAGTGAAAATCTGCCATACGCTGACAAGAAAGCTGGCCAAATTAACGACAACTGACTGCTGATCATCTCTGTTAAATCCTCTTAGGGTACAAGTAATGTAGAAAGATTTTTATTTTTTTTGCATTTTCTTAACTACATGCCACCCATCAGCACACAGGCACGTTTCAGATTAGTCTTTGATTAAAAGGCACAGCTTGCTCAAACTTTCCCATCATCTGCCCCTGCGTTGAGCTTAAGCCACACCAAAGCTGCCAGGCTCCCTGTGATGCCCACATATGGGCAGTTATCAATCAGGTTGCATGACGCGTGCCTTCCTCAGTGTGAATGGGACATCTGCTATAGCCAAAGCATGCTGTTTCCTCCTGGTCTCCCTGAGCTGCTGCTACGAGGAAGAAAAGCCATTCCTCATCGTACCACTCAGTGGAAAACATCAGAGGGCCTGGCAATTAACAGATGGAGCCCACATGTACACAATCATCAGACTAATGGAACAAGGACAGCCATTAAAATTACAGAGTGGCTTCTGATAGTTTTTATAAAGTATACAGGCTCATGAATTTAAAAAAAAAAAAAGGTATTTTAGTCACAGGCATCAGGCTTCTTGAATAAAAATTATAATAGACAGGCATATTGGATATATTGGAAATTCTTTATAAACGAAAAAAAAAAGCTCTTGTTTTCCTCTTTTGCTTGTTAAAATTACTGAATGACCTTCTATGGCTCTGATGTCTATGAGCTATTACAGCTATTACTGGGAAGTAGCACGAAGGGCAGTACTACCAATATAGAAAATAGTGTGTGTGTGTGGGAGAGAGAGAGAGAGAGAGAGCGAGAGAGAGAGAGAGTGTGTGTTTAAATAATAAGAGCATGACGGCAAAAAGGGAGACCACATGTTGGATAAAAACATATGTTGAATATTCCAGGTGCTACAAACAGATGGGAATATTTGAATCACCCAAATTGTATTTATGCATATTTTATTATATATTTTATGTAAACAGAGGTAAGGTTTCAAAGCACACAGAGAACAACCAGAGAATTGTGAGAACGTGTGATCGACTTTCCGTCTATATCGCTTATCCTATGCAGGGAACTCGAGGGACACAGGTATGGGACACCAAGGGTCCAGGGTATGGGACACCAAGGATGGGGTGCCAGCCAATCAAAGGGCACAAGTACACATACATTCATAGACCCTCATCAAATACTATGGACAATTTACAAACACCAATCAGTCTACAACATGTTTTGTTATGTAGGAAAGCGAAGCAAACCCACAAAGCACACAAAGAACATGCAAACTCCATGCGCGGACCTTCATGCTCCCCTAGTCAATAATTTATATGTACTTAATTATTTAAAAGCATACTACCGTTTTATTGTTTTCTCATTATCATTTTCATTTCCTGTTATCATTATCAAACCATATATATAATATATATAAAAAATATAATATTTATTTATATTTATTTATTTATTTATATACATCTACATGCCCTGCTTCCATGCTACATTACGGGAATTTTTTTTTTTGTCCTGGAATGGTCAGACATGTCTGAAACAGACTCAACCCAGTGTTTTGGGAGGTGTACAGGGATTTTCTCCTGGCCTCTATGTATAGTCATCAACACCAGACCACATTATTCCTTGGTCACTTTCCACTGTTTTCACAGATGATTACAAAGGGCTTTTTTTTCTTCTTGTGGACAGTACTTGCATGGTTACGTTTCAGTGTGGAACCACAATGTTGGAATTTTTGGGTTGAATTTCTGGGTAGTAGCTGAAGAAGGGTGTGTACTGTAGATTCTCTGGCAGCTGACTCAGAACCTCGTTCCTAACCTAAGGTCGGAGTTAAACGTTCGGTCTTCTGTTGAGGGCATGTCATATCTAAAAGTCTGCCGTGTCGACTCCGGGCATGGTAATCCGAACAGTCAGTGCGGCGTTATAATCATATTCTGCGGTTAAAGTCCTACTGCTCGATGGCCTAAGGGGATTTTATTGCACACGAGCCCTGTGCGCTTTGTTCTGCTGGGCTTAATAAGAGGGTGTAACTACCAGGTCCTGGCTGTTTCTACTTCTGAGCCGGCTTGAGCTGGTCACGGTTCAGATGAGGCTCATGTAGGTTGAAAACGTTTTTTCCCACTTTCAATCATAGAAACCAGAGAGAGCTCGGCTAGAGCCAAAGCTTGGACCAAATGGATATTTACTGAGTGACAAACAAAGCCTGAAATAGAAAAGCTCTGCACAAGTGTTTTCTGCTGATGAAGAGTGGAATTACGAGACTTAAAGCATGGCTTGAATTTCCTGCCAGTGCACTTCCTGTTTGCATATTTTTTTTCCTTTTCCTTCTGATTTTCGGCTCTACGGACGCCTTTTTTTTTTTTTTTTCCACAGCTGGAGTGAACGCACACCCATCTTCCTGACTTCATACAGGAGGAATGGACAATAAGTGCTACAACCCAAGCATTCAACAGGCTTTTAGCTGCTCGCTGCTAGCTGAAATGACAATCACTGCACTTTCCCCTTCCATCTTTAGTAGCTAAAGAGTCATAAAGATGTAGTTTGTTGAATGGTCAATTCTAGTCTGTTTTCACTCCTGCATTCCTGTTTGGCAGCTCAGCCGTTCAGAGAAAGAACAAATGAGGGGTCCAGGTCAAACTTGACTTCCTGTGCACCAATTAATCAACTCCTGACAAGAGCAAAACTGCTATCGCGCTGTAATAGCTTGTTCGTTTGTTGGAATGACTGGGAGGCGAGAAATAGGAAGAAATGTAAAACAGTCCTATCACCTGAAAACAGGATCGTGAACAAGACGTATATGTCACAATGCCAAGCTTTTAGTGAACTGGCAATGTATGCAGCTTGCCTTTAATAAATGGACAGACATACTCAGTATTCTAAATGTTTGACAACCAGGGTGATAAAAGTTAGTGTCAAAAAAAAATATCCTATGCAATGTTAACGAAAAATAGAATTTTAATGAAAATACACAGGAATCTATGTTTCTATTAACACTGATTAGTGACTTTGGTAGGAATCCTACATAATACTCATCTTTTCTGACCTGTATAAGAAATAAAAAAAATTCCCCTTTTTGTAGATAATGGCTGCTGTGAACTTTTTACACTCCAAATATTGCATGAGTGTCTTCTGTTGCCATCAGATGTACACAATTTGATTTTTTTTTTATTTCAGTGGCTTAGCGCTGTCGCCTCGCACCTCAAGGGCTGAGGTTCGAATTTCACCTCCGGTCTTAATACATGGAGTTTGTCTGAATCTTGTTGTAGGTTGATTGTTTTGTTTGTTTAATTGCCTGTAGTGTGTGTCTTTGTGTATTTCAAGAGGGTGAGATTCTCAGCATGTATATTCTCCTTACAGATAGAAAGCTGTGTCAATGAACTAGATCCTCAAGGTCACTATTTTAAAAAAAATAAAATAAAAAAAAAAGGTTTTATTTTTCCTCCATGGTAATTTTTTTGCATTTTGACTTGATTAATAAAGCAACAGATGTTCCAGCTCAGTATAGTGTATGGAATTGACTTTTCCGATGCTCAGATTTTCGTTAACTTGCATTTTCAAAGTTAAAAATGAAAGAACAGCATGGAAAGCCCCACACTCTACAGAGACATTGTGAATGGCTACTGTATTATCTTCTCAGAGGTTAAAGTTGCAGCCACAAAATATGAAGTGAACTATTTAATTTGAGTCTTTCAACAAGACACAGTGGCTACAAAAATACATCTGTTGAAGCTGTTTGCATGAAGCAGAGACTACACAATCCAAGCAGGGACTAATTTCTGAATTGTACGACTGACCTGCTGTCAATGAGCAAATACACACTAACTTTAAAAGGATATCTGGTAAACATCATGTCCAAGGTCAGCTCAGAGAAGATCTAAAGAGCAGAAGCTAACGAAGAAATTCCAAACATGGCCAACACATGCCAGTCCTAAACTGCATCAGGAATCACTTCCTTTCTTAAGACCCTAATATGGACTGATGTGATGGAGGCCGAGAGTGAGCTCAAGCATCTGGCCCGAAAAGTGCAATCCCAACATTTGAAAAACAAATTCTGAATGTTTCTTCAAAGAAAGTTCCATATCAGTATCATAAATACATCTGGAAATATTTTATACATTGAAGATAATATTTACATACATTAAAGCCATGGCATCCTCGTGGTGCACGCACCATGTAGGTGAAGATGGCAAAAAGATGTGTGCTGTACAGTTACACATGTGTACTCCAGGTGTTTACAATGTATATGGTGTTATTCAAGCTTTGAAGCGCTCACTTTTATTCAGCAGATGTCAAGGACCAGCCAGTTCTCATCGAAACCAGGAGAACACGGTTTCAGATTCAATAACAAGGCATCAGAAAAGACACATTATAGACATGTCATCCTCTGAAGCCACAATGATGCCAGTCAAAGGACACAATGAATGAAACAGCTTGCGTGTATTTAGATAAAGAGCGTGACTGGTGGACTTGCTCAACAGATCGGCTGGCAGGGGATCAAACGCGAGAAGCGTCCAACCCTGTTACGTAATAGCGCCTCCTAATCCTGACAAGCTGAGGGACCATGTCTAAACATCTATCACGTAATAACAAATGCATAAATGACAGGAAAATAAGTGGGGCTATAATACCTTATAATAGACTAGTGAATCCTTTCAGCCTCTCTCAGTATAATTCTCAGCGAAGCTGCCTGGAAGTAACCAGGCTACATTACTACTGCACGAGATATGCAGAGCAATGTACTGAAAAACCAAACCATGTGACTTTATCAGGAGCCACAGGGCAAAAAGCATGGACTGTAAATGAATAATGTAACTTGGATACTGTATATCAATATAACCAGAAAAACATTGCAGCTCAAGACCGTAGACTGCACTAATTTGTTCACACACAACAAAAAGTGGAGCAATACGCTCGACTATAATTAGTGGGTAATATTTTCCCTTAGACTGTATGTAAGGGGGGGAAAAATAAAATAAAAGTAAGTGTAGTGTATGTTTTTCAGGGTCAAGCAAGAAACAGACTAAGAGAGTGAAAGAGAAACAAACATTGCCAGGACCTATTGAAGGCCCCACACTACACCCAGGTTTGTATTTGATTTAAACTATGCTTGCACATTAGAGATGGGGGAAAAATTATTCAGTTATCAATTATGAATCTTTTGTGTAGCAATTCATTTATAACCACACCGACTCCAAAATCGATTTTAAGCTACGGCGTAAGAATGTTTGCTCAAGGCTGAAATGTCGCAATAATTTTGCCTCAGCATATAAAGCATTTTCGGCAAATGAACCGAGCCCAATCAAACTCTGGCTAAGTTTGAAGACCGGCCAGGAGCTGTTCAAATCTTGTTTGCAACAGTAGAAATCCAAGTGAAGCTTAAAGTTTACATACATACTTTTTTGTGTTTTTTTTGCATGTTGTGCAAGATTTAGTAAAGAAATAGAACCATGGGTCCCAAGAATGTCACCAAGGACGGTAGCAAGAAGAAAAGGTAGCCCCTTTCAGTTTTGTTTTTAATGCAGCCTATGCCAAGAGGAATCATAAATGGATGTTACGTGAGGTTTAATGTCTATTTCAGATTTTACTTAATTTAAATATCTTTTCTAAATGTTTTGATTGTTTTTATATACAAAAATATGATTATAGTGGGAGAAACTGGTAATATTTTTGGTGACTGGAACGGATTATCTGCACTTACATTATTTCCTATGGGAAAATGCATTTAACAATGCAAAATTTCGCCTTAAGTATTCGAACGGATTAAATTCGCTAAGGTACCACTGCATACGCATTTAAAGTGGTAAAATGTTGCAGTTCCTCTATTAACCTATAGGTGGTGAATTGTAAACTATTCACACTGACAGGAAGCACATTATCTGACAACTTGTTTAAAATTGTAACAAAATGAAAAAAAATTACTATAGCATCTGGATATTTATAAAATCATAATACTTAAAGATGAGCAGTATTATTGTGATAATATTGCAGTTGGAAGTCCCTTGTGATTCCCATTCCTAATGCACATACTGTGCACAAGATAGCAGCTGTAGTGTGCATGCAAAAAATTTGTCCCAATGTAAAATAATGCCTTATACTTTAACAAATGACATGTGTGGATAGGAGGGGTGGCATACTCTAAAATACTTTCAGTGATCCTAGCCAGTCAATAAAATATGTGAGCTTGATGTATGCAGAAGAGAGCAGATAGCGTTTAAGGATAAAGTGTGTTACACTGCCCTGTGATGAAGTACGAATACCAGTCTAAAAAGATGTAACTGGCTGAGTTCACATAAGAAACACACATATCTTAGCCTGATGTTGAATGATAGGGGAGGACTGCGTGTGTGTGGAAGTAAAGAAAAGAACAACAAAAAACATTTGTTTTGCATGTTAAATGGACATTTTACGTTTTTTTTCAAGTCTTAAATCAAATCTCAGGTGCATAAAAGCATGTTACTGAAGGCCTCAGTTGTTTTAAATTTTCCTGTTCTGCACACCAACTATGAAGTTTGTCACCCGAAACATGAGTACAATGTAAGTAATCAGGGTCAAATTCCACAACCCTTTTTTCGTAGAAAAAGGCATTCCAATGTTCTGATTATATTATATTAGTACATTATATCGTTCTGGTTGTATTATATTGATATCTAAAAGATACCCACTCGATTTAGCTCAGTGGGACGGCAGAGCTTCATATGAGTCCCTGTTGAACTTTGAATCGCTTTTTTTTTGCACGAAACAAGGGGTGTGGAATTTGGCCCCGATTACACTGTGCTTACATCCCCGGTGATGACCTTCATAGTTGTTTGCAGAGGAGGAAAATTTATAACAACCCAGGCCTATTGTAATGTATTTATATGCACATCAATTTTGATTTAAGACAGACTTGAAAAAACTTAAACTGGCCATTGAAGCTTCTGAGTCTTCAAGATTAGTAAACACCTTTAATGTAGACTTATAGTACAGTATGTGATCTGAGATGTCACCATGTCACTGGCATCAAGTATAACAATGGTATTTGTTCATTACTACCATTAGATTCTGCTATTAGTTTCAGTGTAGCTGCAGAAAAACATAACTTCTGCTCATTTAAGCAAATTTTTTAATTTGTCTTTATTGCTTATATCATAAAATTATTGCTTATTTATGAGCAGTACCTTGCAAATTGCAATCTACACTAAAAATGATAAGTGCTGAGCATTTAGAAATTCTAATTTCCTACTTCACTTAAAAATTTCCCACTGAATCAAGTTTCACAATACATAAAGCAATTTTCTTATGCATGGCACTTAATTTCCCTAAACAGTATAAAGAAGCCTTCCTTTTAAAATTTGATTTCATATGCATTATGTACATAAGGGCTACTATGCACGGGTATGTTAAAATCTGATGTAGGTGTTTTCTATAAAATGTCCCATCTCCCAAAAAGCTATGTTCATTTGGAGTCACATCTATAATAGTTCTGTATATGTGTTTTATGTACAGAAATATGCTATGTTTTAGTATGCCTCTGTAATTTTTCTGACACATACGTGCACAGCTTTGTATTGATATTGGGTGTGTGCAGGCAGTGAGACAGTCTGCAGGTCAATATGAGATCAGATTTCACATCCATAATGATGGAATTAAGCTTATCCATTATTTAGGAAGAGGGTATTAAAAAGACAGAGAATGAGAAAGAGAGAGAGAATGAGAGAGAGAGAGAGACAAAGAAAAAGGCAAACATAGATAAGCGAAGATGTGGAACAAAAGGGTGTGTTTTTTTTTGTTTGTTTGTTTTTACCTTTCTTCATGAAAATATTCCAGAAGACCCTTTTCCCAGTCTTATTATTTTTAACTTTCCAGAACATCACTGCATAAATCAAAACAAGCATAAATCGATTGACTGATTAAGAAAGAAATATTTACGCACAATCACGTCTCAAGTCTTACTCTGACAACTGATTATAAACTTTTGTTTTATTACACATTTTTCGCAGGTTTGGAAAGTGTCTTCAAATTGCATTATTCAGAAACCCCAGACCTGCTTAAGAGCCCTTCGATTCTGTAAACCTACGTACATCATTTTAGCTGAAGTGCTCAAGCCATGAGTTGTATGAAGAACTAAAGCTGTTTAGTAAAGGGCGCCTCTCAGTGCCACCTCTCCCCACCCCCTCGTGTTCTGAACCTCATTTGAAGGAAGCCTAAATCGGTTACAGATGCTCGCTTTGGGAAAAAGGGGAAGAAAGGAGAGAACTTCAAATAGGTACAACATGAAAAGCTACTTGACCAGACAGATGTTAGTGAAAACCTCTGGACAGCTTGGTGATGAAAAGTCTGACATTTGGAGGAAAAAAAAAAAAAACATGTCCACTTTATAAGTTATATGTATAGGATTGATATCAGTAGAGTTCGCAGTATTGAAATGTCACAACACTAAAGATACGGGATAAAGCTTCCTAAACACTGGCACACAAGTTTGACCTACAATCAGATGTGGTCTTATGAAGTTAAAGGTCACCTAGTAGTGAATTCCAAGTGAATCCCAGGTGACCTAAGAGTTTAGGAGGAATTTAAAGATAATGGCAAAGGCTTCTCCAGGCCTTTGATTTAAATAATTGAATTAAAAATGTGTGGCTCTCAAGCAGGGATTAAGGATAACAACCTGCCAAAC
Organism: Dinotopterus cunningtoni; assembly: GCA_028565755.1. Taxonomy (NCBI): domain Eukaryota; kingdom Metazoa; phylum Chordata; class Actinopteri; order Siluriformes; family Clariidae; genus Dinotopterus; species Dinotopterus cunningtoni. Next base: position 11,389,621 of record JAOTRS010000044.1, read on the forward strand.
TGCCGTTTGCTTCACAGCAGCATGCAAAACAAACACAAACAAGGAGGCCAAATGGTGAAGTGAGCAAAATGTCAAGTGACTCCAGCATCAGGGTGAGACTCTTTAGTGTCTCAAAAATACAAACAACATGGACTTTTCATTGTGTTTTGGTACCTTCAAGAGTCCAACTTGTGTATGTTAAAACACAATAGCATAATATTAAACATCCTCAGTACTCGAGACAAAGTAACGATATGTTTAAATCGCTTAAGTCACCCAATGCTGCCTTCACGTGTTTCCCGTATTCCCTGGTTTCCCACTTGTAATACAAACTACGGTTCATACGTTCAAAATACACGTCCAAGATTACCTAGCTATATAGAACTAAAGCACTTTTGGCATCTTTCTAACATGCCGCAATATTATATAAATATATACATAATGCAA
>JAOTRS010000044.1:11422124-11433477 GCA_028565755.1 Dinotopterus cunningtoni
TACTTATAATTGTTTTATTGAAACATTATTGAAACTTTATGCATGTTTAAGAATTATACACACACTTTTACTTTGTCGGTGTGCTCTGATTATGGCAACTCCAACATGACATCTCATGTACTGTAAATCTCTTTTTCACCTAGAAAAAAAATTGTCATCTTTAAGACTTGAATGAGATTTAGGCGTTTTCTGCATCTTCTTAAAGGTGTCTCAAATGTGACTTATTACTTCTAAATCTCAGAGATAGTTTATATTTGTCTTGTGTGCGACTCACATATACAGAAATGAGCCGTCTTTGAGACTTAAATGAGATTTTAGCCATTTTCTTAAACTTCTCAAATGTGCCTCAAATATGGCTCATTACCGCTAAATCTCAGAGATACACACATAAAGTAGACAGTGCTTGTAAACTGTGCATTTCTGTTTTCTGATATGTCATGTACAATTAAACTCATCATTACTTTTAAAAAATGTACTACCGGAATGATGATCGAACTCACAAAAAAATATCGAACTCACAAAACGCACATATTATTATGTCCTTGACATAAAATGTATGTTTGGTGACAAAGAGGGTTTTCATCACGTGTCACTTTATTTTAGACTGCATAGTTAATGTATGCATTCTTCTTATTATTATTATTATGGTCACACGTGATTATAAATCTGTTCTATTTCTTGCCTATTTGATCATAATTAAGCGACAGTACATGTAGATTCTAATAAAGACATAATTTTTCACAATCTCTCCCACACATGCTCTAAGCCCGTAAATGTTTAAGTGGTCCGTGATGTTAGAGCATCACCCGGGAATCGCACTCGCGATCTCCGGATGATAGGGTGAGCGCTTTACCACTGTGCCGCTTGGAGGTCACAAAACCTGTGAGTGTTCTGCTAGAGGAGCAAAGATTTTAATAATTTTGCCTTGGAAAACGAACAAGTCTTGGTTTACAAGTACCGAGTATCATGTTTCATGCATGCGCTTCTTGTTTTGACGCCGAGCATCACGTGTTCACAACTGAGCCAATGGTTTTTCCTCCCTCTCTCTTATGCTGTGGAATTGTGGGTAATTGTCTCCCCTGCTGAATCTTAGTGCGCGTCTCTTACTGGTATAATCAACATCTGTGCATGCGTGTACTGTTTACTACAACACTGTGACCACGTGTGTGCGCGTAAAACCTATTTTATTTTGTGTCTGTTTGCGTGTGTGTACAGCGCACGTGTAAAGCAAAAGGAAGTCTCATTAGAGAGGTTAAAAATCCATTTTCTCTCTCTGCTCAAGGCTCAGCCTGCTCTTTGTGTCTGTGTACGCGCGCGTCATTGGACACCGTGCACCACACACACAGACCCCTCCTACTTTCGCCTTCACAGACACACACACTCTTTCTCTCTGCTCTACACAGAAACACTGGTCTGTCGCGATTCTTTTCAAAGGTAAAGTGCAGGTTAATTTGTTTTATTTATAACTTTACAGCAGTGATTCCGTTAGTGTGTCGCTCAATCGAATGTCATTAGAGAGATTTCTTGTTTATTTTTCTGATAAAACAGTGTTTCCGTTGTGTGCGCGCATGTGTGTAAAAAGAGTGGAGGAAGGGTAACTGTGTAAGTCGAGAAGGGGGAGAGGGGAGCTTACTTTAGATTCACACACACATATACACACACACACAGCGCCTGCGCGCACAAACGGAAACACTTATCTGTCGGGAATTACTTTTACTTTTTTTTAAAGGTAGGTAAAAAGTGCAGGTTATTTTGTTTTATTTTTACTTAACATTTTGTGTTAATTGTTTTTATGTATTTATTTTTTTGGGCTGTGGAACAAATAATTTGAGTTTCTATTATTTCTTATGGGAAAATCCGATTTGGATTACAAGTGTTTTGAAATATGAGCCCGCTTCTGGACTGAATTATGCTTGTAATCCAAGGTTCCACTGTATATTATTCAGTACATTGTGAATATATTTAGATCAGAACACTAAATCATTCAATATATTGACAGTTAATATATAGAGAAATATATTTTCTTTGCGTAAGGGATATCTTTGTCTCAGACTCACTATGTTGTACATTCAGATGTGCTGTGCATTTTAGAGCCAAGAGTTTCAGACTGGTTGTCAACAGGAGCAGCGGGGCCAACTGACAGGCTGCCATCCATACAGTGAGTCATTCAGAGTCGACTTCCAACTTTCAAAGCAGCACTCTCCCACTGCAGTCCTGAAATGCTGACATAACACTGCCACGTTGACAGACCTGCCATTAGTTAGCTATGCTATTGAAAGTTCACATACCACATCTATCAATAACTGATCAATGCTCTGAGGAATAATCAATACTCTGCTTAGTAATGCTGAGCAGAGTAAATAGCTGCCTAGATATACCACATTAAAAATCCATTCATTTTAATGTTTATCTACTCATTAAATACACATCCTACTCTAGAGAGAATTTATTCTTCAATCTAGGATCCTATAAACAAGTAATAATTACAAACAGGAATCAAATCAGTAAAAAGTAAAAGTAGTGGTATGTATTTTTGTCATTTATGTGACGTGCACTGTGCATTAACTCGACTGTTTAACAATCACACTGAGCATGTGAGGAAAACAATCATTTGTGCCACACAAAGACAGCACTTCCTCAGTATGCAGTATCTCTTCCCGGTGTGCTGTGTCAGATATTAAGGGAAAAATCTAATCTGACCATCAACTTACTTCACATTTATATACTGAAGAATTGCTTGTAAGGAAACCCAACACAATATAATGCAATATGAGGTCATGTGTTATGGTGAGGTAGCCACCTCACCTACAGTATATTATAGTGGAATTACAGTTCTTTTGTCTTACATTATGTTACAATATTCGAGCAGTTGGACAGCAAAATGTAATAAATGCCATTTTCTGACTTTATCCTGTGTACAGGGTCGCGGAAGCCCTGGAGCCTATCCAAGGAGACTTTAGGCACAAACCGGGGTACACCCTGGGCAGGGTTCCAATCCATCGCAGAGCACACACACATTATGGGCACTTTAAGAAAGCCAATTAGCCTAATCTGTATGTCTTTGGGAGGAAACCAGAGCAAACCCACCAAGCACAGGGAGAACATGAAAACTCCATGCACACAGACCCAAGGCGGTAATCGAACCCAGACCATGGAGGTGCAACCAAGGCAACAGTGATAACCACTAAGCCACTCTGCCACCTCACTAGCACACAAGGTTGTCTAATTTGAAAACTGCTATATATTCTTATTTTGGAAGCATTTAACTTCCAAAATTTAATCAAGTGGGGAAACCTCTGGTTCTGAAAAATGAAGCAAATGCGCAAGTGACAAAATGTGCAGCTCCTTGAATATACACTGGGAGCAGGCTCCAAAAGTGAGTCGATCTTCATAGACCCCCATATTAAATGACAAAAACATGCTTAAAGCCTGGTACAATAAAATGCTTTTGATCTCAATAGATAGATTTCCTGTTCATGACAATTGTACAGAGAAGTAGAATGAGATCATTAGGGGTGTGACCAATTTGAGTGACAGCTGCAGTGCAGGAGTCAAATCACTAGCTGTCAGGAATGCATCACTTTACCTATCCAGCTACCTAGAATTGTTAAAGTCTAGCATAACACAAGGAATTTGGGACTTGTAGAGCATGGATGATGTTCAATCAAATGCAAATTACCTTAGCACATAAATTAACCTTATCCACCTAGCCACCAAGCTAGCTAGCTTAAGTTAACTGAGATAAGTAGGCATGATCCAACCAGCAGTCAGGTGCTGTTTGGTCTGCGCATTTACCTGGGATTTACCAGCGATTATCTGGGACTTAGGTGAAGTTTAGCTGCTAAAAATTAAGCTTTAAAGCCAATCTTCACAAAAGCCGTAGATGATGTCACTGATTTATGGTGTTATTTATGGTTTTAACATAAAATGACCACATTTTACAGCAAATCATAACATGTCTGTCCACCAATCACATTGGTGGAATGTAAATTAATTGGCTATGTAAATTAACAGCAGCCATGATTGATTGAATTAAACATGTTCAAAGGATTTTGGAGAATGTTGAAGCCAAGAGAAAGAACGCTTAGACATTATTACCACTGCAGCCACCACAGCATTAATAGCGTATTAGTATGGATCACATAGTGTTTGCAATATGTTCTGTGCAATTATATTTAGTATGGATCATATAGTGTTTGCACAAAATTATATTTTGTGCAAACACTATATGATGTATTTAACAAAGTGTAAGTGGGACACTGTACTGTAATCAATGTGGCTATTCCTAGCACTGGTTTTTCTGCATTTGGAGCCATGACCCACATTATGGTAATGTTTCCAAAAGAAAATTAACAAAAGAGATAAAGCTTCAACACTCAAGAGACAAATGAGCAGCTGGTTTACAAGAAATATGATGTGTCTGTGTTGTGTGCAGGAATTTGTTGTAGTTGCTATGTCTGGTTCTTTTCGCTATTTCCTCTTCTCCATTAGGAATTCTGAAATATATTACATTGCTGGAGGCCGTCCCAGGAAACTTAAGGCACAAGGCAGGGTACACCCTGCCCAGGGTGCCAATTCATCACAAGGCACACACATACACACACTTATTCACACACTATGGGCAATTTGGCAACGCCAACTAGCATGATCTACATGTCTTTGGACTGTGTGAGGAAACTGGAATACCTAGAGGAAAAACACCAAGCACGGCGAGAACATGCAAACTCGTGCACACAGAGGCGTGAATCGAACCCAGACCCTGGAATCGCAAGGCGACAGTGCTAACCGCTAAGTCACTGCTTAGCACTAATTTCACTAAATTAAAGAATTTGTAGACAATTTTGAAATTTACTTACATGTACCAGCATAACAATGTGTTGTTGAGATTACAAACCATTTTTATATGTTGCATACTCAGTAGTACAAAAAACCTGCAGTATTTTTCCTAGTTTTCAAAATCGAGACAAATTTAAAAGGCTGTATAAATGAAGGTAAAGGTAATAAATCCAATACAGTGTGACATTAATATAAAAAAAACTGCATAGAGTTGATGCACAAACACATTGACTACATGTCTAAACATGCTTACTTATACAAACAGGTAAGGAGGGGAAAAAACACTTTTGCACTCACCACAAACCTCTCCAGTCTGGTTCCTCCTGCATTTCCCACAAAGATGCCTGAGCTGGGCTCAAACGAAAGACTTCTCTGACTCCTGTGGAAAGCAACCCTGTGGTGCTCCTCACAATCCATGTAGAGCTTCACCTCATCCCCTTGCACAGCCAGAGTGAATCTGGCCCAGTGACCTGTCAGGTCCCCCATCTTAAAGGAAGCAGCCTCCTGAGTGCGTGTGGCTCCTCGTTCGGTATAATACAGAATCACTTGCTGTGACCCATCCTCTACTGGTGCCAATGCTACTCCCAAGTGCACTATCTTCTGTAGGGCATCGGTGATGGCGAACAGGACTCCTCCATTGCGAGTGGTGGGTTTGGCAGTGACGACGATAGCAAAGTCACGGAAAAAGGGATCAGGAATGAAAGAACGTGTGAGCCGGCCTACGTTAGCGTCTGGACCAAAGCTGTATGCAGGAAAACCCTCAAATCCAGTAATGAAAGAAACAGATGGAGGGAGAGGAACGCCAATGAGCTCTGTCAGATCCAGCTGACTACTGGAACCCCTTTCTGAAAGAAGAAGACAAAAAATCTATTAACTTAGATGCCGAAATTGACAAAAACAAAAGGTCTATACTATAATAATTAACTTGTATGAGAAGTTGTAAAGTGCAAGCTTAATGTCAGAAATAGGGATAGTGTTCATGCATTATCATTTGAATTTATACAAATTACACAATCTGTTATTTATCTTGGAAATAAACTATGAACATGCATGTGTACTGTATTTTTTTCCATCTTTACTGGCTGTCAGTAAAACAGGAAATATTAAATATTCCACAGATTTATAAACTACATAAAAAAGAAACTGCATCATCTGTATTATGAAAAGGTGAATACAGAACTGCAGGTGTTACATTATAGTGCAAAAGAGTTTTTTTAAGAATGGAGTGTGAATAACAGCACTCCCTGATATTGTATCATGAATAAAGACGCCAAATATCCAGCTGTGATTTGGGCCAGATACTCCTAATACAAATGTCTTCTCCCACATGTCTTTGCAGGTTTCTATAGGTCTTCACTCTGAGCCACATTTGTCTGCTTATGTTTAGGAAAAGACCTTCCTACAGTACCTTGCCCCGTCCATTAATTTCCCAAAATATTGCCATCTGCCCACCTCTTTTCTAAGACTGGACTCTCTTGTCGATCTTTGGACTTCATCATCAAGGTCAGACCCTGACCATTAGTGCTAGCTCAGCAGGATCAGGCAAGATCTAACAAAACCTCAACACGTTGGTTCACCTAAAGTTCTTAAGCTCTCTCTTAGTATTCCAACCTCACACATACAACCCTCATTAATTACGAGGAAGTCGCGTGTGTGGTGGGATCATCTGGAAGGGATTAGGTCATACAGGGACTGAGGAGCCAATAATATGTGCAGTGCTTCTAAGAGGAGCTACTTTATCACCGCTCTGAACCATGCCATAGACACATGCAGGGTAATCTGAGACAGGCATAAAAAAAGTGATGTCTTCCTTCCATGAGCCTGTAAAACGGTGTATGCCAATGTTGTGGAAAATTTCATGAAACTTCATTGGCTTCTTCTGTTGGTGTTTATTTAAGAGGGAAATTGTTAAGACCGTCTGTCATAATGCTCTTTGTGCTCATATGTTTGCTTGTGTTTTCTCTCTTTTTTATTTTGGACGGAGCACCTCATTGCTCATTCCATTTGGTCGTCTCTGAAACACATTTCTACTCAAAGGTTTTAGATTAAACTGAGACTCCAACCGTATTGATAACATCTCAATGATATTCTAAATATGCAGTCTGTGTTTTGGTCTGGTGGTAGGTCTTAGGCTAGAAGGAAATGCAATTTCTCATTCGTGTTGTGGTCCACTGCAGTAAAAGCAATACTGAAGCAAGATACTCATTCATTTGTTTATCCTGGTCAAGCTCAAGGTTGATCCAGATACTATCCTAAGGCTCTCATTTATGCTCTCATTCCATTGTGCTCACACACATTCACACACTTGTTCACAGCAAAGGGTAATTTATTGTAGACAATTCACCCAAACCATACGGAAGCCCATTCAGGCATAGTAAGAACACTCACAGAAATAGATCAAACCCTAGAGCTGTGACATGGCACTGCTACCAGCTGCACCACCATCCCCAGAGCAAAACCACGTACTGTAAATGATAAGCTACAGGCTAAAAAGTGCAGGCCTGCTGAGTATTCTGGATTGAAATTGATGTGGAATTCCCCATTCTGACTACAGTCTGCTGCCAGATCATTATCAGGCTACGTTTAACATTTTCATGCAACGTCAGGGTCCAATATCATTACGCATGTTTGCACGATGTCCTGTGTTTAATTCCACGCTTTTTGTTCAAACATGTTCTGATTGTTGCATCGATTAACGATTTACATACCGGTTAATATACATGTACACAACTGCAGAGCCAAGATAGATTGCATTACAGGGAGTGTAAGTGAGATCATAAAGTACATGATGGGATCTTGTGCATAAGCCAATATAATGTCTAGGTTCATTTATATCAAGTTACAAACTTGATGGCCAGTAGCCAAATTCGAACTTCTAAGAACGCTGTTGAGCAACTCCATTGTGTAAACCAGCTGTAATACTATAGAACAGCTCTATTATGTAAACTCAGGCAGATGTGTAGAGTGTTATCACTTGTTGGCAGGTCAAACAGCCACTATGGGCCTGTTCAGACCTTGATTTGACCTTGGTTCCTGTGAATAAAATAGAAAGTTACTTTCTCAGGCAGCTGTGAAAACGTGAACAATAACTTAATGCCTGAGGAGGTTTTTGTAGGCAAGATATCAAATGGTTGTTGGACAGCAGCTATTCATACTTGCCAAGTTTCCTCATACAGGACTGACCTACACAGCTCTAAAATAAAAAATGAAAGGAAGAAAGAAATGAAAAAAAAAATGGCTACAAAATATAATTTTCTTGCTATTTAATAAGAAAATTCTTCAGGGAAAACCTATGAAAATGCTCACAATTTGCTTTACTGTTAAAGTTAAATGTGGGTCTTTTTTAAAACATGAAGACAAAATATTAAACATTTGCCTTACCCTAATAATGCAAAATAGTTTCAAAAGAAGTTTCTTAGGCTAGAAAAGGGCAAGGGTTTAATTCTAAGGTTATTCTACGGGAATTCAGACTTTTGCATATAATTATTTTAGAAATATGCAGCTATGTTGACAGTTTACAGTAAACTATATCACTCAGTGATTCTGATATACTGTAATTTCTGCAAAACATGATATTTCAATGTACACCTTATTTGCATGATTTAGGAATTGTGAGTTTTGTTGGCTGAGGATCAGAATGATGGTTCGAACTAAATATTTTGACTTGAATTCTACCTCATGGCTTTAAAGTTACTGTACCATACCATACAAAACCTTTAATATTTACTAATTAAGGCTTTATAGATATTCCCTTTATCATAATGTTATAGTCCTTCTAAGGTATTTTAAAAACCTGTCCAGCGTAAATGGAGCAATGCTTAGGAGCAATCACCCTTCATGTATACAGTCCATTTACACAATAGGAACAAAAAAGTCTTAGCTGATCCAGCTGTTGCTTATTACCTGAGTAGGCAAGTGGAATGGAATGGACAGTTACTGTCCTCCAAATAAATGGTTTTAGTTTACACTTGTTTTCGTGGGAAAAGGAAGGATTATGTAAATATTCTAGGCTAAAGAAAGCTGTTGGGACAGGATGATGGATATTAAATCCATGTGGTGCCAATATTATAGCTGTGTGATTGCTTTAAAACAGTAGACATCCTCAGAATACTATATAATTTTTTTTTTTTTAGACCCCAGAACGGGGTGCACTTAAGATCTTAAGGCCCAACATCTTCAAGTAATGACTGATGCAGTTCCTCTTACATGTGGGTGTAATTAAAAAGCATTTGCATTTATATATGAACAAGCACATCCATGCACAATCTCCCCTAATGTCACAGGTTAGGAGGAATATAAATAATAGCATGTAGTAATGAGCACCTCCTACCTACTGGAATAAAGTCCGTCCAGGCATTCCTCATTTTTGGGAACGACATACTTTCTCTATCACACCCTTTTTCATTTCAGTGCAGTAAATAAATTAAGTCTTTACTGTGTACCATATGATTCATACTCTGTATAATAAATAATGTTAGTTTTATAACTGTATACATGCAATCATGCTAGGAAAAAGTATCATAAAAAGTGTGATCATATGATTAACAAGTTGTAGAGCTTCACACAGTATTTAGGCCGCTGGTACAATTACTAAACTATGAAGTCATTCTCTTGGATTAGATGGTGTTCATTTTTAACCAAACATACCCACCCTTGCATGAGCATGACAATATTTCCGAGGCCTTGAAAGCCAATAAAAAAAGCTATGGTGGAAGAACATACTGTATGAATTCACATACTGGTTTAGCAGTGGGATAGAAAGAGAGATGGTGTATAGCAACAGTAACTCCATTATGAATTTTCAGGGTAAAAGAGGACCTTACTGAAGGGTATGTTGTAGTCAGACACACATGTAGAGCTACTTTAAAACAATAAAGAGAATATGGTTAAATGAATGGTAAAAATACACATGAAAACCATTAATGTTATATTTGGGTTATAGCAGATTTTAAAGTTTGTGCAAAAAAATAGTTGTATACATAATCAGAATATTACTTAAATAATTAAAATTTTAGCAAGAAGACCACATTTGGATAACCATGTTTTACAAATTTTCTATGCGTGTGTTTTTCAGGACAGAATTACTTGCATAAATGGTCCATATTTAGAGTATGAATTAATGCAAGGAAGTATGTGCCGGTCATTGACAATACATGGCTCAAATATCCAGAGACTAATTGTATCAGCAAGGATCTTAGAACCAGATGTGGCTCTGGACAAAAAACAGTCATCAGAGTCTGGGTGGAACGAAATCATGCTATTAACTGTATAGTAACACAGCCAAACAAACCGTTACAACTCATTCATTATACTTGTTTGTAACTAAGTTTAAAGATGAACCAGGATTCCTTTGTGCTACTCCAGTGGAAACCGAAGTTGTACAAATACAACCGCTGAAAACTGTAATGTCATTTTATTCTCACTAGTCCAACTTTTTCAGATTATAATGCTATTTATTTAGTTCTCAACTATATCAAATTTTTAAAAAGCAGATGAAATGAATTTATACTATGTCAGGATTTGATAGACAAAGTAATTTAGAACCTGCATATGAGAAATATATAGTGGCATATCCCTACTATAAGCACCTTTCACACAGAAAATACATTATAAAGGTCATATGATGTTGTTGTCACTCACATTTGGTAATTTACACAAAACCCACAAATTCGCTGTTAAGCCGTCTCAATGTGTGCTTTAAGGAGCCCGCAGTGCTCAGACCAGTCATGTCGTTTAACGCAACAATGTTGACATCTAGTGTGACGTATAACACATGCATCAGAAATACCGCACACACCACTGCTTTCAAAACAACAAGAATGGGTGAACTGTCTATTGTGGTGCTTTTGCTGTCTCATCAATTCATTGCTTTTTTCCCAGAGTTTGGCTCATGAAGAACACAAGGCAGTGAGCAGAAAGAAAGAAACCAAGCATCTGCTGCCACAACAAATTTGTAGCCAGTGTAGGAGTCGCATCTAATGTTGCATCTAATGATCTAACAGAATCTGTCCTTAAATAAAACTCAAGGAGCAATTTAAAAATGACTTATTAAACTTTTTTTATATTTAGAATTGGATTCCATAAAATTATGTTTAGGTATAAATAGGTTATTTATTTTTATCTATTATTTACCTATTTTTAAGTGACTTTGATATAGTATGCTACATGAAAAATCTGGTTTTGGGTGGCAATGCAGAATATTAAATAAACATGAAGTCAAAATTTTTCATGTGTACATACGGCCTAGGAGCAGATGCACAATAAATCCCCATAAAATATAAAAACATACTCTGTTGGAATTACTGAGTGTGCTGAATCAGTCCCAGGATAAACTTATAAAAACTTTCATCATTCTATTATGACTCCATTAAAAGTCCTTTAGAGTATGGATAATGACCTGAACTGCTCTTTACTGTCATTTATTAAACTATAAGCATGTGCTTCTGAGTGAACTCTGTTAAGAATGAAGATATTTTTCCACTATAAAGGACCTGCTATCATAGTCATACGATTGATT
>JAOTRS010000044.1:11452026-11462498 GCA_028565755.1 Dinotopterus cunningtoni
TATGCCTATCCAGTGTAGCCCAGTAGAGACTGCATTCCCTTTTTTTTAACTCACCTGGCAAAGCATGGTTTTTGTGCCTCATTAAAATTAAAAGTAATCATAAAATAAATCGAGTGACTAATTTTGGGTTGGAAACAGACCACAGTATAACAACTCTTCCTAAAAGCTCTCTCAAAAGCCACTTTTAATGTTTGCTGAGGAGCCACATAAATACTTACACCAAATCAGTGCCTTAATCATGACTTGGCGTATGGCTTTGACTACATTTCAAGAACTAATAACCTCAGAATTTTAAATAATCTTACCTATATCACAAGGAAGCAGCCGCCTTCCACCTGAGGCTTCTAACGGTTTAATCAAAAAACATAGGAAAGCAATGCTAAAGGAAACAATTTAATTAGAAATTTAGATATTGATAAATAAACTGGTTAAATAGGACAACAGCATATGTTAGGAAATATTAGCATGTGTGACTAACTTTAAGAAGAAGTATATTACATCGTAAACTGAGGAATAAAAATGATTAGGAAACTTTTCCCACAAGGCCAAGGCATGAAATGGCATACAAGTACAGATGCCATTCCCATAGTATTACAGTAATGTCATAAAAATGAAACACAGCTGCTACACATCTGTCTGTCTGTCTGTCTGTCTGTCTAATTATCCGTACTGTACTTTGCTTGCATCTCTCTAACTTTTATCAGAATAAGAATACTTTGAAGAAACATTGTTTAAAGTCACATCACGTTACTATTTTTAGGGAGAATACACACATTTATAGTACATTACAGGCTTGAACTTCAAATTTCGGAATAAAAAAAAACACAATAAACAACCATAACTGTCTATATGGTGGTTAATGTATAGTAAAAATATTTTTGTATTCACATTAACTGATGTTTAAACAATTTGACTAATCAGAAAACGATTAAGGTTTTTATTTTTATCTTTTTCTTAATAGAGTCAATATGGTTTAAATCACTGGGACACGGAAGAAGACATTGTGCACAGTATGGAGAAAGTGTTTGGACATCTGCAAACAAAGTTAAATCAATACCCTAAGGAAGGTACAAGATATCCATGGGTATTGTGTCCTCCGCACACTTCTGCACACACTATCTGCCCTCTGGAAATCTTCGTTTTATATATATTTATATGGTGGCCCTATAAGCCTCTTCTACAGATGATGGTTTAAATTGTGTATCTGAAAGTGTTTGGAACACTGTTTGCCATGAGTTGTTATATTACAGAGCTGTAACTCCAAACTGATTTAAGGTACTCTTCTATAAATCACTGCATTTATATTGTGGTGGAATAACCTACACTATATACACTACATATCTTCACATTATCTTTACAACCAACTATTCTCTATTCACAAGTAAAGTATACCTATTATTACAGACACTGGAAGATGAAGGCCAGTCTTTTCTTTAATCAGGACTTATACTGGCTATCATTTTAATTAAGGTGGACAAATCTCTGGGCATAAAGTAACCCAACACATGACATAAATAAACTGTCCAAAATAACCTGTTGAAATAAAACACACACCCTTCAAACTTTTTTTTTAAAGTTTTCCAGATACTGATTAAGATCAGAAGCTTACCCTTATAATACTGAAATATAGATGTCTTATTTTTTTTGGCTGTTTATCAGAACAGAGACACTGTATTATAACAAATACTTTACGAAATGCAGACCCAATATCTGTTCCCACCATTTCCTTTTCCTCACTGTTATTATCAGCACACTATACTTCATCCACTGTAACTGCTTTCATGTTCCAACTCACTCAGCAAACTTCAGAGGAAACTTTACTGCCTTTAGTGTATAGCGATGTGTAGATCCAGGGTAGGTGGCCAGGGTCATATCCTGTTTCTTTGCCAACCTGAAAACATGCACACCTGCTGGAACTTCCCCTATTGTGCCGGATGAACTAAAATTTTCCAAATAGTCACTCTATCCAGACTAGATAAAAACAAGCCATAAATATCCCTGCATTTCATATGGATTGATGTCTGTTCGAGCTTTAAGTATGACTAATTTACTGTCTTAAACTGTTGACAGTCCATAAATTATACATAGATAATCTTGCCTAAATTTACAAATTATTTTATATGTGCAAAATATGTCCATTTCTTTCCCCATGAACATAAATCACTTCAAACCAATCTCTGGTTTTCCAGCTGAATTGATACTTGATTTATAACAACTAAATTGAAACATAGATCCAACTAAAAGAATCTTTCCATTCATTCATTTTCAGTAACAGCTTTAATGTTCTCAGGCCCACAGCCTGAATGGAATGACATTTCATCACATGATACTTACACCTAAGAGCAATTTAAGCACAGCGAATCCACATACTAGTATGTCCCAAAGGTACCATTTAATGGCAACTGATCATGCAACACATGAAGACTGAGTGGGACAACAACAACCCACCATCAGGTGTCAACAACTTAACAACTCCATAGAGTTTATATGTCTGTCACTTCAAACCAGTTATGAATAATCTTCAAGAACCTCAAGTGTGTCAAACTGCCATTAAACAGCACCTTTGGGAAAACTATGTCCTGGATGACTGAGAATATCTACACACTTTCACCTATTAACATATTTTTAAAAGGAAACCAGAGGGTTTGGCTTATTTTTCCTAGGTTAATACTTGTATAGAAACCCATGAAAAACTGATCAGTGAAGGTTGTTGTTTTTTTTGTTTTATTTTATTCTGTTTATTTATTTTTGTAACCCAAGCTCAGGAGCGAATCAGGGTCCCTGGAGCCGTGACACAGCAACACTACCCACTGCACCACCATGCCTCTATGATTCAATCTTTTCATTTAGCATAAAACAAACTTATCTCCCAGAGTTTGAAAATATTTCTGAGTAACCTGAGTGAAACTACAAGGGGTGTTCAAGTCAAAGTGGGACATTCAAATGGACAGATAAACACTTCACTGTTTTAGAGTAAAAACTTCCTAATGCACTTATGACAGTGTTTCACTAGTGTTTGGATACCATCAAGGTAGAAAGTTTTCTCAGTACGCCAAAGCCATAATGAGACTGCCTGCTTCACATCTGAAACTCTGGCCTCCCAGGAACTCCATAAATGGCCAAATCATATGGAAATGGCTTGGAGGGAGGACTATATGGGGAATGTGGCAATAAGTCCCAGCTGCGTTCCTGTATTGTGCAAGTAAATGATTGTGTGTACAGTTTCCACAGACAGATGTGTCTCTTCCGCAAGTTGGCTATAAGTTATCCATTGATTTTTCAAGGATCAGGCAGTCCACTCACTGAACGTTCTTTGGGAATGACTGCAGTGGCTCTGAGCTAGGAACATCATTCACGGATCGTTAAAAGGTTTGCACTATTTGAATGTTTTAGTTTGGGTCATCATCGTACTGTGCTTGTCTTCTGTAAATGTCAATCATTTTTATGCATTCATTCATGAAAACTTTCAAAAAGTCTGGATTTGACTCATAATAGGAAAGGTGTGTAGTTCCAATAAGGAATAATATCCATAAATAAATACTTTTTTTGAGGGATTTGAACTGTAAATTGTCTCCAAATACCTATACAAGTGATGTTTCATATTATTGACATAATTGTGTTTATAAAAAAAACTGTAATCATAGTGATGATATATAATAGAGAATACATTATGGTGATTTTATCAGTGCTAATTGTGTCACCCATTATTAAGAACAACTTACTTAGTGCTAAAACATTTTAAACTTATATTTCCAACAGTTATGATGTGTCATGTCGATTATGGAACAATCCTGTCATGCATTTCTGTTTTACTTTTCTCTATCTTCATTGCATCAACATAGTTACTGTATATGTTTTAGTTTTCTATCAGCTCCCCTGCTGTGCTGCTTCGCATGGTGCAATGTTTTCCAGAGCTATTGTTTGGATGTTCCTGTTGAGCTCAGACAACCATCAGGGAGTGGATTAGCAACAGTCACCATTTGTGCTCGACAACAAGGGGATATGTTGCTTGTAAAATGCTTTGTTATGATGTCCACTTACCCGAGAATTTCCGTAACATATACAACCTCAAAATACATGGCCTAACAACGAGTATAAAATCTGACCTAAGAGGTAGGTGGCAGGGTCACTGCTACAGTAAGTTCAATGAGCAGATGCAGAGCAGATGAACTTGTGGCATTATTTAGGCAACGCTCAGGCCACTACAAACATAGAATGCATCTGCTCTGAAAATCAACAGACAACAGGATATCATAAAATGTGCTCAAGGTGCAAAAGAAATGGTCTGTATAATCTTCACACAGGATCAAATAGAATGAATACACTATGATGCTATTACAGTTAATAGTTAATGTTCAAAGACAATTATAGTTTTTGTTCAGACTGGCAATTAAACAGAACAAATGTAATACGGAAATCTTTCCCCATTTTTTCACGGAAAAAAATGAGTCTTTTTCTTTTTTCTACAGCCCATGTTTGTTCTCCATTGAGGACTTTCTCTGGATACACTCTGGATTTTGTCCTTCATTTTTTCCAGAAAGAAATATATTTTTGTGCTGCTGAGGAAAATCTCCCTCTTGTGCATACTACATTGATTAATAATACTGAAACTAAAACACAGCTGGCCTTCACACATTACATTGACTTTTTATTTGCAGCTTGATATAACAACAGCTGTTCTAGAGGCGTAGTATAACACATGATGGTCATAAAACATTACTGCATTTTTCACATCTTCACAATATTCCTCAACTATTAGAAATCCTACTCACACACACCATAAACAAAAGACCAAACTGTAACTCACATTAAGAAGCTCCAAATACATCCATATCTGTTTCAAAAGTGGTTCATCATGGTCTGACCCACTCAAGGAAATACAATATCATTAAAAAAGTAAAGGTCAAGAAGCGCTTGTATCAAGTTCTTCATTTTGATTCTTAATGTTCTATATCTTCTCCAAATGTCTTTGAGAAACATAATACTAAAGTCAGGGTAGAAGTTATTTTTGGCTGACACACATGGGTCTTTCATTATTTAAAAAAGGATGATTGTTTTCCCCCCTAACCACTTTTTAAAAGTTCTGTCAGTGAAACCTGATACCAGCACTTGCTAATCAGACAGCTCCCAGATTTCCATTTACTATCTGGCTTGTATCTGGCTGGACTAACGTTTCCAGCTATATACTTGCTGGCACAGGCCTTTATACTTCATTAATAACTTGTCAATTTTGAAAAATTCACACAAAAATTTCCCAGATCTCTCTAGCCAAAGCGAGTAGTTAGATAAATATCATGGCTATGGGAAATATGTTATGGTTCTGTGTTAGTAGCTAAAAAGTTGAATAACATGGCTAGAAGGGAACCACTTCCGGACAGTGGAGAATGGACCTGAACAAGTAAATGGAGAATGTATCATGGATTATATCACATTTACACTATAAGATAAAGGGATCATCCAGTTTTTCTTTAATGATTAAGGTATCATTAAGGTATTTTTATGATTTTTCTTTTTAATAGCATGTCCACTCTTGTAACTTACAAGATTGGACAGTGCAACTTAGAAACCATTTATGGTGCTAGATTGAGTCTTGTTTTCAAAGGGTGTACATTACATGTACATCACATTCCATAAAAGCTTCTACAAGATGTAAAAGCCACCATTATCATTGATCACATGGTTGCAAACTTTATGAATAATATTTTGGCAAAAAAAAAACCCATATAATAATATATAGGTTTTTTGCTCCCAATTTCTAGACCTTTCATGCTGTTCTGCTAGGCATTTCACCTTTGAAATTGTCTCCTCCTAAAGGAAAATCAGGCATCCAGCTAGCCACCTAACAATTTCTGCTTTAACTCCACTTACATCCTGGGAATCAATTAAGGGTTTGACTATTGAGTGTAGTCTTAAGTAGTCTTAATATAATTAACAGAAATCGTGAATATGGGACGGAATAGGAGTTGAACAACAAGATACAAAGTAGTTAAATGTAACAAGGCAGGATTAAAGATTTAAGATCATAATGGACACAAGAGGCCCTCTGAATGATAAACTTTTTTGTGCACAAATTGGCTTTTTAACCAGGAACTAGGAATTTAACTAGGAACTATAGCCTGTCTAGCCATTATGTACGGTATGATATTTTGCAATTGCAGAGGTATTGTAGTGCTAAAATACTGGATAAGACTTTACAGTGATGTATGCTAAATAAAGACTTTCCTTTTTTTGCTAGGTCAAAGTTAAATGCATAGCCCTTGAGCAGAAGTGCTAGAGGTGCCTCCTTCTGTATGTCTGTTTCCATAATTCAGGTCAAATGAGGACATTTCAGCTAAAACCAAATGAAAGAATTATTAATTTGATGCAGTGCTCCTGGACAAAATGCTTATTAAATTAAAGACTTAAGGATCTGCTGATAATCTGTGGGTTTCGGTCAAGCCAGGAGCAGCAAAACAGTACTTTGAAAACCTAAATATGCTGACTGAGAAACTGAGACTAATGACGCCTCACTGACCACACACCGAGCAGAGTGTGTGAATTACCATTAACACCACTGCAAACCTCAAACATGTGAATCAAACAATCATTTGAATCAGAAAAGTCTTCACAGTCCTGTGAATACACAGCAATGTGGTTTCCACAGCAACAGCTTTATTTCATGTGTGTTTACAGCTGTGGCTGGAAATATTTGTCCTCAAATGGGCTGCCTGGCAAATACACAACACTGCTGGCTGTGTTCTCCTGCATGATGAGTCATAAAACTACAGAAGTCAAATGTCAACCATACAACAGCACAATACTGCAGTACAGTATTAAGCATCGAATGCCTGACATCACAAACTGACACAAAGACTTTTTCTCCATAAGCTTTACCATCAAAATCTCTCCATAAGGAATGCACAAAACCAATAAAGGCCACACAAACTCTTGAGGAAGCATTTCAGCATAAGACTGGGATTTAAAAGCACTGCTTAAAGTCGCAAAACTCATTGGTTATAAGATGCTGATTAATTTTCTCCAACAGCACAGCTCAGAAATGTTCTGGCTTCAATTAAAGTAAGGAAATATTGAGACAAATATGCTCATCCTAATATTTTATTGCTTCTCATTTATAGGGACTTTCTGGCCAAAGCTTGGCGTCAGCTATGTCTAATAATAAACAGATTAAAACACATGTTGATAATCAAAAAGGTTTTTTTATAAGAGGAAAGATAATCTTTAAGACAGAGGATTTTGGTATAAGAGGAATAAAACACTTTAGGACATGCTGTTACTGGAAAATAATCACTTTGTGGTAATACAGCACAACATTGTCATTTATTTTTCTATAACAGCACAGTCCATTTTGTGGTATTCTATTGGAACTCTCAATACCTAATTAATAGCCTAATAGCATGAATTAATCTCCCCTCAACCAAATATTCACAAAAATGTGTCCTTAAACCTTACTTCCACTACCCCAATGCTCTAAAGACTACTTTGTCTCTAATCTAAGAGACAAACTGGCATGTTTACACCATTTGTGTCAAGGGGAAAATGTTTTAGCAACACTTCCATCATAACGGCCTTGCTATCAAAATAGGCTAAGGTCAATTGTGTGATTCCTTGGCATGCCCCATTTCTCTATGCCTGAAGCCAGTCATTCGCATCAGGGCCCGCTGTGAACTCATAACGTTATTTTACGGTCTGAACACAATCCAGCCTTTGTAGGTAATGTCACATTTAATGGGTTATTAAATTGTCCCCATTCTTTAGCATAATAGCTTTAGCTAGCTTGTCCTATAGATTTATCATGGACTGAATTTGGCCACCCATCAATCATTACAGGCGTAATTTGTGATTAAAATCACTGGATGACTTTCATTGACATTGACCCTGAGGCATGCAGCCAAGGATGATTTATCGGTCCATTATCACATCTTTTAACTGATTATCAGGGAAAAGTAAAGGTGCATGCTTAATTTGCTAGTTCTGACAGATGAGTACATAGCTAGTGAATATATCTAGATTAGTCTGATGCGCTTTCAGCAAAATACATGCCATGTTCATCAACTTGGTAGACCTATATGGTAAGCGCTAGTAAAAAGGAAATGGTTTCAAAATTCTGGCTACTAATCTACATCATAGACAAGCTAAGTCTTAAAGGACAGTAAAAAGGTAGGCATGGCAATTTGAATATTTTAATCCATTGATTATATTACTATATATTACAGATATTACTGATTATATTAGACAAAATAGAAAATACCTTAAACTTCCAAAGATAGTCTACCAATTTGTCCAGCTTGCAGAGTTTTTTCACAGCTGGCAGCTGGATAGCAGGAAGAACACCACAAATTAAGCACCTGTACCTTTTTTTCTTTTTACAGAGCAGAGATAACTGAGTGGTTAGGGCACAGGGCTACTGATAAAAAGGGCATGAGATCACATCCCTGCACTGAGCAAGGCCCTAAAATGTTAGGTCCCATTAAAAAGATTAGATAAACCTGATGTCTACTTCAGTAACTCAGTCTGGATGATACCAAATGCCATATATGTAGCAATCAGATAAAGCAGGTTTGTTTCTCTGTCCATACCATTATAGGTTGTCAACTTAATCTTTAAAAAGTTGAACCACCTGCAATGAGTAAGGACCCTATTTATTTGTGTTTTGCTTCAAATTTATTATTAAGTTATATGAATGAAGAAACCATTTGCAACATTTAATACGCAGTAAAACATGTAATACATTTGCAAAAATGTATCAAATTTGTCATTTATAAAAACTTTTAGGGAAAAACACATCATGCTGAGCACATGCCAGGAATAGATGCTGTATCAACCACCAGATGGTTTATCAATCATGCCACTGTGCTCTATCAACACCATCCATGGCTAACCTTCAAACTCATATCAGGAACAAATATGCCATCATTTTAATTATAATATGTGGCAGCACTTAGATTTAGTAGCAGTAAAATCAGTAAAACTAATGGGGAAACTGACGTGGCCATGCCAAAACCTAGCACACCAAATTGAACTACTCAGCTATTCAGTTAAACAGAGTCGAAGTGGGTGTGTTAGAGCAGAGGAAACACTACAGCATGCAGTACATGCAAGAGGTAGCATAGGATCTGGACTGGGAACGATGATGAAGTTCTTCATTCTCAAAACAATTGGGCAAAACACAAGGGAAAACAACGCACGGTGTGTAAAAACGCATGATTTCCATGCAAAGCTTTATAACAAACATGAAACGTGACAAGGTTTGAAATGTG
The DNA here is from genome assembly GCA_028565755.1 of Dinotopterus cunningtoni. Classification (NCBI taxonomy): domain Eukaryota; kingdom Metazoa; phylum Chordata; class Actinopteri; order Siluriformes; family Clariidae; genus Dinotopterus; species Dinotopterus cunningtoni. Next base: position 11,461,284 of record JAOTRS010000044.1, read on the forward strand.
TCCTTTTGTGTCATTGTCATTGGGAATAAACCCTGAGAGAGAGAGTTGATTAAGTATGTTTATACAAAAATGTTTTTCATTCCTTCATTCATTCATTCACCTGGACAATTTGTCAAATATGAAACTTTCTTAAACTATCTCAGGTTCAAACTTCATCTTATCGATTACAGAGGCGAAGCACTTAGAAAGCAACTGTAAAGTTATCATAAGACAATTCACCCGCCGCTGTCCTGTGGGTAAAAAGTGATAACGTGGAAATGTGACGTACCGTCCTGCAGCTGGAACGCGCTCGCGGGGTGGAAAAGCCACAAAGCTGCGAGATAGAAACAGCAGCCCGGCGGCACTCTGGAGACAAGACAGAAGTGGAAAGATGTCATCCCTTTTTTCAAAAAATTTAATAAACAAATGCAATCAATTCGAAGCGGGGATTTATTAAATTCACCTTAGGGAAGGCATATCTCCGCGAGTCGTGTCTCCGCGCTCACGTGTTCGTGCAGCAGAAGCCCGTGAGGCGCTGTGTGTGTCCCCGCACCGAGGCTCCGCGCTCCGCTCCACTCCGCTCCGCACCTTCAGGAGCTGCTCCCGAACAAAGACAGCCTCAGTTCAACCTCAGCTCAATCTGCCCCCTCAAAAACACTGAAATCTGACTCCCGGGCTCAAGCTGTGGACCTCCACCTTTATCCGTTCCCACATTCTCACTGACGCACGCCATGTCTCCTCCTCAAAGGCTGACGATAAGACAAGTCTCCCAGTTTATCTCCCCAAAAAATGGCTGCGCTTTGCAAAGCATCATATCAATCATATTTCATTTAGCTTGGTTTTTAAACTTTTTAACAAGGTGGATACTGATACCATTTTCCATCTCAACATAGAATTAGTTTATTATAATTCACCTTTCCTAATATATGTCACGTTAGGCAAACGGTTCACATTACACTGATTTATAGGAACCATAAATCCCATTCATTCCTAGATTCCCACGTAGATTTTTTTTGTGTTGTTTCATAAAAAATGGCATGAGATTAAAGTTATAAGACATAATGTATAGCCTGCATATCAAAGTTAACTTAGATTTGTATATAACCTGTTAAAAATTACCACCAATAATAATAATAATAATAATAATAATAATAATAATATGTTAAAAAGATTCATAGACAGTTTGGGAACAGCATACCTCTTTTATGGAAAGAAACACACACACACTGAACATTA
>JAOTRS010000044.1:11463419-11475732 GCA_028565755.1 Dinotopterus cunningtoni
ATCTGTTACAGCGTACAGCGGAGAGCTGACAGTTACAGGCTGTGCAGGAATGCTGATTCACACACACACACAAAAAAAACATATAAATCTATAGTGTTAATCTTCAAAAAATGGTTCCACAAGGGGCTTATGGATACAGTATCAGCCCTTAGCTTAATAAACCTTCTCATTAAATGAACACACCAAACAGAGACCAAGTGCAAATAAGATCTTAAGTGACTCAGGATGGAAGTACTTGAATCCAGAGAGAGTAGTAAAAGACAGACATACAGACTGAGAAACAAGATAAAATGTCACTTAACCATGTTCAGTTACCCCAATCTCATTTCAAGGGAAATTTTTTTTTTTGTATTTTGTTATACAAAAATCTTGTATTTTGTTCATAGAAAAGCTCTAATACACTACACAGATCAGCCATAACATTAACGACACATAACATTAACACATTACCATTGATTATCATCATATCAAGTTAGCTGGTGACTGTATACCGGTCTGTACAAGTGGACACAGAATTTTGAACATCATCAAGGTCAAGGTAAGCTGATTTGCGGTTGGCATTTATGAACCACCTGTGTAGCTATGAGGACAATGTGATTAATCCCAGACACCTGCAGAAAGTCAAGCCCAACATAATCACCTTTTTTAATCTGCAAGTTCATTACAAGACAGTTTCTAATTCAAATTATATAAGCTTCTCTAACTCAGTCCACATCTGGATTCAGACAAGAAGGGAGTATATTTGGATTACAGTTGTTCTGTGGATTGCTATAACTTTGCTAGGAGATACCATGTAAAGCTTATTATTGTATTGAACAAATGGACTTCATCCAGATTTACATAACTGCAAAATTTAATTAAACCCCAAAATTTTAAAGATAAATCCAGACTGATGTTACAGCTTTAAACAAGGAACACAGGTAATACCATACGCTCATAAATAGAAGGAACCACCGTTTCACTGCCAAAAATGACTTATTTTTTTCAAAGCTCTAAAGGAGGAGAGTTTGTATAACCCTGTGACTATATTCCCCCAGACATACCTCAACCACCACAAAGTGGTCAGCACAACACATGACTTCACTTTCATAGACATTTAGGAGACAATGATGAAACCCTTAAGAGCTCTTTAAATGACACAGCCCTGAGTATCGTTATGATTCATCTCTAGGGCTATTTCATTTGAAAGATGTATGGAATTCACTCCCTGAATGGCCCCTGAAAGGTGCCAAAGAGAATAAGGAGAGATAATGTTGGACATTGGAATTCCTGTGTCTGTCTGCACTGATATACTGACATCCAACCAATGAAAACTCAAGAGTGTTTATCAGGGACATCAATGACAAGCTGGATGTCTCCTGTGTTGCAAACACATGATTTTCTGTCTTGGAAGCTACAGTTGGCTTTTCAAGGCTGATGCATGACAGCATGTTGAAGTGGTTTTGTCACTCTTCTGGATGTTGTTACTTACTATGGGAAATCAAACAAATGCTCAAGGGATTATTATGCAGAAAGAAGTGATGCAATCAGTTGCTTTAGTTTGGTTGCTTGAAGAGAATAATGATGAGTCAAATCAGAGTATTCTTTCTCTAACTAAGTTCATAACTTCAATTTCTTACATAAAGCCATTTTATAACAAACGCTTGCCATGCCCCCCATGTGCCACTTCAAATTCCAGGGCATGGCTATGATGAACACACAAAAGGCAAAATTTAATTGCTGGACAAATTTAATGGTGCACAAACATCAATTTATAATTATTTTAGTATGTGGATGGTTTCTAAAATACAATTTCATCCTTAAATCTTGTGATACACCTCATATTTGAGTTTGACATTTAATTTGAGTGATACCAGGCTCTTTGCTGAGAAAATTCTTAATCAATATAGCTGTTACTGGTTTTAGTAAGTAATGTGACTTAGTTTTAATTCAATTTAGTAGATTTTTAAAAATTTGTTTAAATAATGTGAATAAATTTATAGCCATATCAGTTTGTCCATAATGAGCATGCTCCCTGAGGCAAGATGAGGGAGAAATCTTGAGAGGAACCAAACTCAAAAGGAAATCCTTCCTCATGTTGGTACTGTAATACCAGACAGCATGAGCATAAAAAACCCTTCTAAAACTGTGTGCTATAAGGTTAGTTCTATAACAGGAAATGTGTTTCAGGTCACATCAAGTAAAGTTACCAACTGCACACTGATGGATACCTAGGTAAAAAAATTGATCGTGCCAATTTGAGTCCTAAAACTATTTGAGCGATTGCAGTCACAAGCCGTCACAGAAAAACTGTTGGTACAAATGCAGTCCAAAACAGTATTAACTGAAACAATTCTTTAAGCAGACCACACAGGGTCATTCTCATCAGCAGTGTGTGGTCTTCATGTACGTAGTGAGAACTCCAAGCAGAAGAAGCGCAATTAAGATGGATCAGGCAGAGGGACAGAGGAGGGGGTGTCAGGATGACTGGTATCTCAAGGCTGTCATGTGTAGCTTGACGGAGAGAGAGAGAGAGAGAGAGAGAGAGAGAGAGAGAGAGGGAGAGTTTGGTATGCCTACAGTCACACAATGAAAATGGTCAATGTGCAGTATTTTGTGTGCAGAGTACAAGCAGGGCAAGACTAGCTATGACAGCATAGCTAAAAGTGTAAACTAGAAGGAAACACAGACATAAAGGCTCCCTGAGAAGCAAGGTGGTCACTTCACCATCTACAAACCTGAGTGAGCTTGTGAGAGTGGGGGAAAACAGCATCCAAACATATCAGACTTTCACTGATTTTCTAATTAAAACCGCTACATCATATTACTTTGTTTGTACTGTTCACAAAAATCCTTACCAACTTTACCTTTTACAACATCAGATACTGATGAGCACTTTGAGGTAACGCAAGACACTGTTAACTTCCTAAACATTTATTTAGAAAAATGCTGAGGGAACATCTGATGTATGGCACTTTCTAAAGCCTTCGTCCGATTTTGTTCAATATTAGTGCTTAAAACAGAGATAACACCAACCACAACCAAGCACTTAAAGCATAAATCATATCTGAGATCATTTAACAGCTTCAGTGTTTTGTTTTGTTTAGTTTTTTTGCTGAGAATGAATTTCTCATAGTTTGACAGGTTGCTTATAAAACCATGTGGAGAGTGTAACTCTTGCCTTGACTGTGAAGGGATCTCCATGGTGATGTTGTGTTGTAGGAAAACAGTAATGTTACGGTATAGCATCAGTAATAGTGGTGGGACTACATTAGATTTGACATGAAGTTCAAGGTCTAACATGAGTCAGCATGGCTTGTGTTAACTGAAGACAGAACTAAAATGCCTTTCTAGGGAAAAGAAATGACTGGTTGGAAAGGAGAGACAAAAAAGTGGTACGTACGCTACGTTTGAGCATATTTGTGGTTTTCTAATAATGGAATGATCTCATCACTATGCTTGGGGGACTGCATAGCTTAGCGGTTTTTACTGTTCTAATAAACCAGATTTAACAGATGTTAATTAGCTTACGTGTCTCAAAAAGGTGTAATGGAGAACAAAGGGCTCATTTGGATGGAACCACTGAGCTTGAACAAAAATAAAAAAACTTTTGATGATGGTGATAAAGATATTTAAAGATATGTAAGATATAAAACATTTGAAAATCACAATGGAAAAAGTAACAGGCATGATCTAAACATGAGTGTTTTCTGACAGTTGTTTTTCCCCTAAGCAAATACAGCAGCATCTGGCCGCTGCATTGTACACTGCGTTAATTATTCTTTTATGCACGCATACTTTACAGGTTAGTCAAGTGAAACTAAGTAATAGCCATATTCAAATATACATGGCTGAAATGTTCAACCTTGAACAAAATTTTCCTTTGATGTTTGTATATCTTGGCCACCCACCTCTGCCGAACTCTAAAGGGGCTTTGTGCCACCAGATGCCTTCGGCATCAAACCGGAGTGTAAACACGAGCTCATGGTGTGCAGGGGACAAAAAGTCGGCAGGAGAATAGAGCTCACTGATAACCATCCAACACAACCAGGTTGTCTACTCTCTAATATCACTGAAATCTCTAAAAAAAAAAAAAAAAAAAAAAAACCTCCCATAATCAGCTCATCTTTAATACTGCACACCATAGACCAATGATATTGTTAACCCTGTTATGTTTTACGTAGGAGGCTGAGGTTGCAAGGAATAACTTCACAAAAATTGAAATAGTTTTGCTTCCACTCAGACATACTGTAATGCCCTCAAAGTTCGTCATTGTTTTAATCTTCTTTTTTTTTTAAATGCGCCTTAATTCTTTCAGCCTGTATGGAAAAAGAAAATAAAGAACTAAATAAAGCTAAGAATGGATGGTTAATCTAGCTTTTCCCTCATAAGGTCAGGTTCTGTCAGTTTAAGCCTCGGGAGGAGGGAAACCAGCAGTGGAGGTTGTATTGACTTACTCCCTAAGAGAGAGAGTGGATTTTGTTTGCACATCAGTTTTCACTCACATGCTACTTCTCTCCTACTCTCTGTGTTACACACGCCCACACACACATGTACAAACAGATGTAATTGTAAGAACCGGTGGAATTTTGGAAGGAAGCTCCTTTTGTGTGCTGATCACAGTCGGTGGTATAGCGGGTAATGTTGCTGATTCCCAGCTCCAGGGTCCCCGGTTCCATCCTGAGGTCGGGTTACTCTGTGTACGTTTATACAGTATATGTATGTACTTTCTTTGTGAGAAGATTGTCATGTTTCCTCCAACCTTGTAAAAAATGCACTGTTAGGTGGGGTTTACTTGGGGATATACTACAGTAAATTGCCTCAAGTGTGTGATTGTGTGCACGTGTTGCTCAGCGATGGACAGGCATCCCAATTCTACCCAAAGTGGAAGAACTAAAGGTGGGCTCTATGCTAGCCTCCTAAGAAAAGCCAGATCAGTTGTTGCTTTCATTGGCTTTAAAGAAGATGCCATGCTTCTGTTAGCTAACATATGCAAACAAATACAAACATATGCCTACAGAAAGTGGCAAATATCGAAGTGGTTGCAGGTGATCGTCTGAGATCATGGAAGCTCGGAGTCTGCAATTTGTCGTCTTTGGCAGCTGTGATAAGACTGCACCGTAAACAAGCCAGTTCTCTTGTAATTTGCCCATTACCTAGAAATTTGATATTTGCAGTCTAATTAAGGCCATGTATTATATACCTGGGTTAGAATTATGATTTAGGGTTAAGAGGCCTAGGGTTAATGTTACAAGATGGGACAAGATTCTTATCTGGATTCTTCAAGATTTGTATTATTATTCTTATCTTTCTGAACAAGGGCTTATGCAGTGTTACAGGTCAGGTTTCTAGCATTCATATAACGTTTGGTATGTTTTTTCAGATAAAACCCGTCCAAGAACTAACTGTTTTCACAGAAAGAGGCTATTTGACTGACAAAGCAGTTGACAAACCACAGATCTTTTCTTGTAGCCAGTTGCCAAACATGCAAGATTATCTTTTTTATTTCACCATTAACTGTTTAAACTACACCTTGCACAGAAAAGCTTACCCTGTCCAGTGTTCAAGAAATTGTCTTCTTGCTAACGGTAGATAAAAACAAAGTGATTGCATTGTCAAGGTTATGAAGCTTTTGACTGGAGATGTGTACTAAATATACAAAGATCACCAAGCGTCCGTGAGTGTTCAAAAGTGTGGTTTACGGTAAGGTTTAATAATGAGGGTTTTTCATTGTACTGCACATTAGCTGGATAGTTATACAATTTTCATAATGAAGGAAAAATAAGCATGTTGGCTTTTTTTATTTTACACTGACATGCCCGAGCCTAAGCTCACTACCCTTTATAAAATAAAGTTTGAATAAAAAGAAATATTTTTTTCTTTAAATATATAAATATATGTATTTTAGTGTTTTGGGTGCGACTTCGATTCAGTAAGGGTCCCAAGACCAAATCTGCACTCCTTCCAGCACTGTAATTTATTTTTTTGCTTCAGCCATCTGTGCTGATGTATTGTCACAGCTCCACCCCAGAGAAATGGCAGCTCACTGATGCAACACAATCACAGGCTTCATATTTAAAGCCAGCCTTGCAGACCTGCTGCTCTAAGCACAGACTCGTGTTTGGGAAAGCTTTGCTTATACAGGAGGAGAGGAAAGCTGGAAAAATATGAAATAGTGCCAGGATGTCTACTGTATGTGCGTCTGTGTATACAAGCATATGCATGTTTATAAGAGAGGTAACCGGAAATGTGTATGAGGCATTGAACAGAAGATGTACTGTATGGAGGGATGGAAATCTCCACATGTCACATAGTGTGTCCTGGCCTTCTATTTTTGTTTACAGTAGAAGGCAAGGACTCCACATAATGCCTTATAATACGGGGAGAAAACAGTTTTGGTGTCATTTGAGGACTCTGCATTACTATCTTACACATATTACATCAAGCAAATTGAGCTGAGTCAAGCATTTGTGATTAATTTCTATAAACAACATTCAGAGGAAATTAAGTATACACTTATGTTTCTTGTATGAGCAAGAAATTGGTGAAGTTTTCCCAATAGAGAGAGAATTGTAACCTGGTCTGAACTCAAATGGGTTTAAATGATGTCCACATTGACAATGCGTCATATTGTACCCAGCACTGTTATCTGATAATCCGACTCTAACCTTCCCCTGGGTATGATTGTGTGTGCATGGTGTCCAGTGACACACTGGTAACCCATTCTGAGTGCATTCCCACCTCACACCTAGTGAATGATTGAATCAATAAAGTCGGGCACTTGTTGAATGAAAAATTCAACAGAATTATGTAGTTATTTTTAAAAATTTACACAGAATTCTGACTGTGGCATAAGTGTGAGCCAGATAATGACCTAACCCTGAAACAGCTGGTGTTGTTTAATATTTGGGGAATGAACTGGGAAAAATACAGCAGTGCATTTCACAAACCTCGCCTGCACTTATGCATCCATCACTTTTTTAAAGCAGCACAAATATCCTGTGTTTAAATGATGCCAGTGTCACTTACCCATGGCATACTGTATTTTAAAAATGCTCTCCTAAAAGAACATGTTAAGGCCCATTTAGATCATAGTTACACACTTTTTGTTTAAATCACAGATCAATTGATACATGCCCGTCGAAAAATTGTTAAACGAGATGTGAAAAATAAAATATAAAGAATAAGCATGGTGTGATAAACATGAACTCTTGATTTTTTTCATAGGCTTGAGATGGGATTTGTTTGATCTTCTGTTTTGATATTCTTAAGTGCCCAAAATGAAATATTCTTACAGCTTATAAACCTGCATCTCGCCGGGCCAGGCATTGCCAAAAATATAAAAAAGGCTGTAAATGGATTTTGTACTGGGTGCAGTGTGATTCAGGATTAAAGCCATGTTTATGCCACCAGACATGTTGCATGACTTTACATAAAACAGTTTGTTTACTAAAATGTAATGCAATTAGAATTTTTAAAACCTCAACACAGCAACATTTATAAGGCTTTCACATGATCCTGAACTTTTCCCTAAAGCATCCTATTGAAATACTTAATAAAGTTCTTGGGATGCCTTAAATTGCTCAAAAATTGATGATGCATTACTTAAAAATCTTAATCACCTACAGCTAAGCTAGAAACTCATGCAGATCTGTCATAAATTACTTAACAACTGTTACAAATGACCTGAAACACCTTATGATTGGCTATGATTCATCAAGAGTTGTAAAGAACTGCTAGGATTTCTCACCTGGACCAACAGCAACCTGGATACATCGGTTTGGATACCTGTGGCAACAGAAGAAATCAACATGCTGCATTCTTCCATAATAAATGTCACCATGCTGTATCTGTTTTTTTTTGTTTGTTTTTTTTGTTTTTTTACAAGTGCTTCAATAGTAAGAGCTCAAAGCTGTTATTGTCAACACTAAACAAGGAATTGTGCAAAATTTTGGACTATTCTTGGACCTATTATATAAACACCAAACCATTTCAATCCACCAATAAATATCTTATGAACTGCTATGTCATAATTTTAGACAATGATTAAATTTCACAATTTCAAGCATATTATAACTTTGTCCACGATCATGTCTATAAAGTGTGTATGCACACTTTTCACTCAAATTACAAGACCTTATAAGTGTTAATATAAAATTACAACCAGAATTGATATTAGGTCTATGTCTGTTTTGCCATGACACATGAAATTAATTTTAATTAATTAATTACTGATCTGCTTGATAAAGCATCTTCTAATTCAATGTCATTTTGTGACAAAGTATATTATTAGCAACAAAAAAAAAAAACTTTTAGAAACTTTTGGGTAAAAAAACAACAAGAACATAATTTTGTGTTTCCCAGAATTCAGCTGCAGTGACATTTGTCATATTTTCCCAGGCCAGAAGTAGTACACAAAGTTCCCAGAGAAACAGGACATTTTGAAGAAAAAGGTCCTTCTTTCCTAATAAGGTTCGCCAGTTTCCGAATAAAGAACATTTATTTCATTTACATTAGACAGACAGACAGACAGACAGACAGACTTTATAGATCCCTGAGGTAAAATGTACTATAGGCACTACTGCAGCAAACCACTTCAGTAACCTGGACACAGTGTAAAATATACCTGGGATATGGTTCAAAAATATGACAGCACCATTCAGTGTCAGTTTAAGCTCCTGAGATACCAGTGGTCCAGGCCTCATCTGCCCTCCAGACCTGTCTTCTGCATCCTGGTGTTTGCTTATGTTTGATAATAACTGAGGATGGTTCTATTTAAAAACAATGAAGATAGCTTAGACTGCATTTGATACAAACAACAATGGCTTATGACTGCAGTCTGTCAGTTTTGGAACTGAAATCGCCATGAACAAGCTTTGTACCAAAGTCTTCATCATTAAACAGTTGGTAACATCCAGCTTTCTTATTAGGGATAAATGCCAAAATCTATAAATGTGTAAATGTATACATTTTAAAAGGATTTCAAATTTATATCTTTTTTTTAAATTAAAAGCCCTAAAATTGAAATTAATTAAAATGAACTGAGTATATGACAGCAGATAGTCACTACAATCCAGTAGGAGCTGGTTTTTGTACTTTTAATACGTGTTTTTGTATTACAATTACATTGTCACACTGAAGTACACAGCATACTGTATAGTACACATTCTTGTGTATTTGAGTGTTATGTGTATAACGATAATAACCTACTGTGTCATGACAACTGTTTACTATCACACCAGCATGCATCTTAATAATTCCTTATTATTGCTGCTCCTATAGAGACATCTTGCTGCAAATTAAATGCTAATTTTGCAGACATTAAAATGCACGGCTCCTTTGGCATATTTTGTAGTTTGACTTATAAAAACATTATGCAATCTGTTTTAATCAAATGTCGGATATTTTGGATCCCAAGGGTTTAAGCTTGCATTTATGCATATGCCAGAAAGTCTCTCTGATGTGCTTGTGTATTATAGCTGGCTTGGTTCATAACATGCTTGTTTTGCTACAATTTAGACCAAAATGAGAATAATCTTTTCTAGAAAGAAATCAACCCAATTCAAAATAAATGACATGAATGCAGCATTGAGAGTAATGATTCCCCAGTAATAGGAGGTAAATTAGGATTTGTACGCATGGCATTCATTGCTGATTTCCCCTTTTCATGTGAAAGCCATTAAACAGGACATGGCAGAGTGTAAAGGTAACACCCTTTGCCTTGAAGAGTCTTATGTAATGACACAGATGGCCAAACTGGCAGACCTAAACAGGGAAGTCCATTACCTCTGTGCAGACAGGACATTAGAAGAGGGTTAGACAAGTCCAGCTGCAATGTCATGGGTCGAGTTAGGTCATTCACCACGCCAGCAGCATGTCCGAGTCTAAGCAATGTGTTTGTTTCTCATAATCTCACAGCTCTCCGCAAGGATTCAGCTCTATGACGTTATTCTGTAACTATGGATGCTATAGCTTTTGCTGGCTGATCCAATTAAACTTACATAAATAGAAAAGAAGTTTAGTGCATATTATTTTCATCAGACTCCCACACACTGACAGAGGCATGCATTCATATACAGCAGGTAAAAGTGACAGGCTTCTATTTTGTAATGAACCTATATAGTAAAGCTGTAATTTAGTGTAAGTTTTATGCAGCTGTGGATGGACTGGGTTGAAATGAAACTAAATTTGCACATTCTTAAGAGTGGGACAAAATTCCACACCCTTTATTGAGTTTTTGTGTGAAGAGAAAAAAGAGGGCTGAAGTGTTTAACTAGAAAGCCACAGTTTATGGAAGGAAGGTACCTATTCACTGTTAAACTTATCAGCATAATTTATTCTTGGAGTTTGTTTCAGTCAATTTTCATCCATCAACTTTGTTGCTTAAGTATAAGGTGACAATTAGGATTTTTTTTTATCTCTTCGCAAGTAATCTTATCAGAAATCAGAAAACTACAGGTGTACAGTATTGGCTCAGCCAGGTGCAAAGGTATGTACAGTGGGTAGCCTTGTTACCTTTGTTACCTCATAGACTTGATCAGATTCAGTCCTGAGCTCAGGTTACTGCCTGTATGGGGTTTTACTTCTCACAATGGGTTTGCTCCGGATTCTCCTCCTACCTTCCAAATACAGAGGGGCCCAACTTCTGATAGTCACATGATGGCATCGACGATGGTATGACTTCTACTTTTTTCTTTAGAAAAAACATAATATTACACATTGCTGCAATAATTCAATTCAAATATAAAATAATATGTAATAATATATAATAACTGTTATAACTGGCCCAAAGCATAAAACATAGACACACATTCATTTCTTTAAAAAAAAAAAAAAACGTAGACACACATGATACAAAAAATCCATGCAATAATCTTACAGCTTCTGAATTCCCAGATCCTTCTGCACCTTCTACCCGTATCCTTGTGGCACACTTCTACATGACCCAGGCATGATTTGCACACACCAATCAATTCACTTATGCTTGATGCCCCTGCAAAAAAATCTTTTCCTTTAGTAGTAAAGTACAGTACTCTCCTTTCCAGTTATTGATTTACTTGCTTGAGCTCTCAGCCAAACATTCTGAAGACTAACTGCAAAAATCAAACACGAATAGTAATTTGGAAAATCATCATGGACTATTTTTTAATTATGAGCTGTCCAATTTCAAAGAGCCTGAGCCCATACAGTATGAGATTCCCATTTATGGCAGACAGGAATGGAAACACATGTGGCCTTCTGTTGTAGCCCATTGGCCTAAAGGTTTGTTGTGTTATGTGTTCTGAGATCATTTCCTGGTCACCCTGGTTGTAGCAAGTGGATGTTTGAGTTATTATAGACTTCCTGTCTGGCTAAACCATTCTGGCCATTCTCCTTAAACCTCTCACCAACAATGAATTTCCACCTGTAGAACTGCTACAGTGTGTGTGTGTGTGTGTGTGTGTGTGTGTGTGTGTGTGTGTGTGTGTGTGTGTGTGTGTTTTAATCCCATGACATCAGAAGTTCCTGAAATACTTAAACCAGCCCGTCTGTCACCAACAACCATGCCATGGTCAGAGTCACTGAGATCACATTTTTTGCATTTTGATGCTTTATATGAGTGTTAACTGAAACTTTTAACTTGTATTGCACTGCTACCATGTGATTGGTTAATTATACATTTGCATTTAAAGTACAGTGGGTGTATTTATCGAGAGTATTTGTTATTTCCATCTTTTCTTGTTTGGCATGAATCTAAACTCATAAATAAATCCACGATAGTGGAGTAGGGGGTGTGGGTGTGTGTGGGTGTGGGGGGTTTAGCTCTGAAAAGCTAAAAAGAATAATAATTTTGCAAACAGTAAATTAAGCCAGACAATGCTTTACTAAATATTGTTGAAATTACATGGTAAATATATTGTAAATATATATGAGTTATTTTGACATTTTATTAATACACTAAAGCTATTTTGTTATTTGGAATACTAAGAGGGAGTATTTTTTCCTCTCTCTTACAAAGATCGAACACCAGATTTGTTGTTCATATACTTATTGTTGAAGTGAGAGCTAACAAATGCAGCTTATTCAAATGATCAGAAGAAAAGCACCCTTCAGTCTCCTAAACTAACACCCTGACAACAAAAAGACAATATCTATTGTGGTTATGCATACAGCAAACTTCATCACCATAAGAATAGCGAAGGAAATGAATTTCCTTCCCTGTTGCCTGCAGTAATCACTTAGCTAATGAAATTCCACTACTCACTCTCTTCCACTCTACCACACACACACACACACACACACACACACACACATACACACACACATACACACACACACACACACACACACACAC
>JAOTRS010000044.1:11498881-11515707 GCA_028565755.1 Dinotopterus cunningtoni
TCTAAAAGTCCATTTTGACTTCAATCAACATTTTTTTTATTTTAAGCATGTTCATATTATATCTTTTAATGAAAATCCTACATCATACATAAACAACATTCACATCCAAATTGTCAAACGCTGTTCCAATGATAATGACTCGTACTTGCACAGCGCTGATGGCTGGATTAGCTTTCAAAGTCTTTATGCTAGGCTCTATCCTAACACATAGGCTTCAACTCATTTCTGCCCAGAGAAAAAAAAATAACAGGATTTGTAGTCATCAGATCAATTAGAGCAGTGAAAAGGAGCTGGGACCCGTAGAAACGCATGATTAAACAGAAAGCCGAGCTGACGGAGGCTGCAGGACACGTTCACTTTAAAGCTGTCCTTTGTTTTTGTTTTGACCATAATGAGATCCCATAAATGAATAAACAGTTTCCAGTTTAAGACCATTCTAAAAACATCTAAAGGAAACAGATTCTCATGATTCAAATTTGATGGTTGTGAAGCAAACATACAGGATTTAGAAAAGGAGGTGAAAGGTCACTGAAAACGGCAGACAGAAAACAGACATTATCGTTGTTTAGGATCATAAGAGAAACATGCACGCAAGCACAAATATCAGGTACAGGAGGAGTGAAAATAGAGGCATTAAAAATATATATATATAAATATGCACATCCAGGGTTGATTTTTATGGTAATTTTCCTGGGTAGTTTTATATAACCATTATATACTGTATCACACTGTGTGAATAATCATGGGAGAAACTTAAAAGAAAGGAAGAAACAAACAAACACAACATTACACACTGACAGCATCACAGTGGAAGTGTTGCACCTCTCTTGGAGAAGCGTATAAATCAAAGGCATCTATGCACCTCTTGAACAAAACACACAACGCCTACTTCAATGTAAAACATCCAAAACCTCCAAATAAATATGTCTATATTAAGCATAGCATGTATAAAAATGTATGTAGTTATGTACAGCAGATGTTTTTCTCAGGCAGCTTAAAAAGAAAAGAAAAAAATTCACACTTGACAAAATGTCAAAAGAGCTTTTTCAGAATAAATTCCTCCAACAATATTTGCCATGACACTTTTAAAACAGTTGCGTAAGAAGTCGTAATATTTATTACAGTAGTTCTAGTGATGCTCCGAAATTTCACCAGTTGAAAATTTTTGGCCGAAAAGCACAAGACATCCAGTTCTTAAAATCCGAAAAGACAAACAAGTATCAATGCCACAAAAAAGTTAACAGAAACATTAAGCTGGTTTATTTTTTTTAAGATTAAATACAGCATATTAAAACACAACACTACAAATATGTTTATCCATTAAAACACCGTACCAGAAACTTACAGTACAGTGTTGCCAGATAAGAGAAGATCCAAAATTCTACCAAATCCAGTCCCTCTAAATTGCTTAATTTTGAATCATTTTAGGTGCGTCACAGTTTCTTTTTTTTTTTTAGATTTTTACCCAATTTTCTCCTAATTTAATCGTATCCAATTCCTCCCCGTCACTAGGGGGCTCCCACATTAAGGCTACTACTAGTCAGGAGGGCCAAAGACTATCACGTGTTTCCTCCGAACCACGTGATGCCAGCAACCGCATCTTTTCGAACTGCTCGCTCACGCACCGTTGAGGGGCGACGTAACACACTCGGAGGACAGCTCTATCCGCTCCTTCCGCTTGCGTGAGCTCACAGATGCGCCTGATTGGCTGTAGAGCCGTGATTAATGTTGGATACGTGAAGTACCACTCATCCCTCCCCTCCCTCGGCCAATCAGCTCTCTAGACCCCCGGCTGCGAGAGGTTACAGCATCACCCAGGAATCGAACACGCGATCTCCAGATGCTAGGACGAGCACTTTACCGCTGTGCCACGTAGAGGGGCATCACAGTTTCAAGCACTACCTGCATGTGCAGTGCAACAATTTTTATTCTGGTTGATATAAAACAGTTTATTTTTAATGATTATAATTTAATGATATAACTTATAGTTCATCAGCTAAGACTTAAGTATAAATAGGAAAAAAATAAATTAATATAATTTATTTTACAGTGTAAAAAAAAATTAAAAATTCAGCAATTTACCAGTTTTCGGCCAAGAACTTTCTTTTCTTTGCACCACCGGTAACAAAAAGTTTGACTGTTGAAAAAAATGACACAGTGATCAGAGTTAATTCAGTCAGTTGCTACCAATCCTGTGGAGAGACTTAGCATTATGTTAACCTTTGTGATTTTATCACCAGTTAAATCACCAACTGACACTTTTATACCACCCATGTAATTCCTGAAGTGGTAGATTACCAACTAAAAACAGAAACAGGGAAAGCGGGACCAGCCAATGGTCGATAACTTTGTAATACATTAGCAATGCCAAATAAAAATAAACCAAATGAAAAGTTTCAAATAAAAATCAATCTTTTGGCTTGTAGGTCTATGTTGAAAAAAGTAATATGTAATAATTATCTAAGAAGTTTTACAATAGATAATTAAAAGTATGCACTAAAAACATAGCTAATTTGGGATCATCTCGCCGTCAAGACATCACCAAGCTCTGCGTAGTAATTAGGTTTTGCATTGTTTTGAATATATTTTGGTATACATATTTTTATGCTTACAACTGACTCACCTATGTCTAGTGCTCAAGAAAGTGCAGGAACATGGCTGGACATAAAATCTAAACATGACACGTCATCAGAACTCCTAAATCTACCTTAGCGCATACGGATGAAAGCTATGAAGTGTAAAATTGGCATTAAACTGTATCAGATTTGTAACCTGACCATGTAAACAAAATGTATTATACATTGTTCATGTAACTGTTTCTGCCATGTAACAGCCCAATGACACTTAGTGTACGCTAACCATAAATTTATAAAACAATAGGGATGTTTACTATTTTGCTTTATATTCTGTGTCGTCTGCCACATTTACCACTTGTTTGCTTCGACCATAATTATAGTAATTATTGCCAACTGCGACACTGTTACAGTGCAGGCGGCTGCATGCTGGAACACCTACCCACGCTGTATTAACCAAAGGCCAACGCTAATTATTTGAGATGAGATTTACAGCCCTTATATATTCATGCAAGTGTGGCTTTGCATCACACACAGAATGCATCAAGCTCCAAAACAAGCTGGCCAGCTTTGTGTAAGAGCTGAAGGACAGAATTAGTGGCTAAATGAACAGTAGACTTGCACATGCTGGAATTACACTGTCCTTTACAGGCGCAGCTAAAAAAAACGAGCCATTCCTTTGTATTTTAGAACGCAAGCATATCTAGGCAGATTTATTGCGTAACTGATTAGAGGGGAGATCCTCTCTAAAAGGCCTACCAGCCAAACTATTGATTTTTGTAATGTTCTACACACAGGACACTTACACAGGACAGACCAGTGGGTTTGCACACTCATCACCATGCAAGAAGGACAAAACCATAACATTTTCCACAGCTTAATGTTTTTTTGAGTGGTATTCCAGTGTTGAAAAAATCTGCTGTACTATTTCAACTTATCCTCCATGAATCCAGTGTGATTTCTTTTAGAAGCAGTGTCGTTCAGAGAAAGCAGAAAGAGTATATTGTTGTTTGCATTTCTGATCATTCCTTCAATTTAAAACCATAAAATTTAGCAGGTGTTGTTTTAACTCCAAAGTAAATCCCAGTAATTCATTTCCAAACTGCAACCACTTTATTTTATTTTCACTTTATTTAGTCATCAGTCAAGCAGCTCTAGCAGTACAGTGACATTCTGCTGCGTCGCATGGCCTCACTGATCAGATACGCTGGACTGACCTCAGGTTCCTCCGTCATCACTACAATGTTCTGCCATTCGCCACACTGGTTGGACTTCTTGATTGTGTCCACCACACACAAAGCATATAAGCAGTCCTCAAAAGTGGCGGCCATGGTGAGTGGCCGTCCGTCCCAAGTCCGACGATCCTCTTGGCCCTGGAAGGCCTGTCGTATAGCCTGGACCATGCAAATGGTGCCAGTGAGGTAGGGCGTCGGGATGTCACTGAAGGCCTTATCAGGCAGCGAGGCATTGCCTAAAGGTGTGCTGTCCTTGAGCAGTAGCTCAGGGCCTCCCATGCCACTGTTCTTTTGCCCATACAAGTCAGTGCCACTCGCTGTGAGTCGTCCAGCCGTTCCAACCACAACCACCTCCTGCCGAAACTCACCCGGCACGTTAAAGTTGAGAGTCACAGTGCAGCAGGCTCCTCCTTCCAGCACCATCTGAAAAGTGCAAAAGTCATCACTGGTGATCTGTCTGATGCCCTTGATGTGGTCCGTCTGTTTTATGAAAGTCTTGAGGAAACCGTGCACCTTGATGGCACGCCGGCTGGTCAGGAATGTGAGCAAGTCGATGATGTAGCTGCCCACAGAGTGAAGTCCTCCACCGCCCATCAAGTCATCGCAGCTCCAGTTGTACTTCTTGCCCAAAAGGCTACCGCCGTGCACCTGTGCTTCACAGACCAGGAGTTCTCCCACATAGCCCTCCTCTAACAGCTCCTTCATGCGCACAAAAGCTGGAAGAAATCGCAGAACATTACCCATAATGCTCAGCAGCTTGGGGTAGTACTGCGCTGCTGACATCATGCGGAAGGCGTCCAGCGGTGTGGCTGTGCGATCACAGATGACATTCTTGCCAATACCTTAGGGAGTAAAGAGGGTAGAAAAGAGAATTAGTCATCATCAGGTTACATGGCAAAATCACACCATAAAGCATGCTACTGGGATTACTCAAACTTCAAAACTGGCATTAACTGGGGGGAAAAATGATAAAAGAAACAGCCTAGTTCACTTTTTGTTATTGTTCATGTTTCTAACTACTGACCTCTTTCATTTAAGAAAAAAAGAAAGAAAGTGCTTGTTCAGTGGGTCAAGGCAGATAGCTGTCACAGTACTTTAAAAGACCTCTATTTAAACCTCGTCTTTCATTTCATCACATTGAAATCCCCAAAGATAGCAAGCCCTGCCAAAAATGAATACGGAAGCAAGGTGTTCTATCTGGAAAAAGCACACAATTGAGTTTCAAATTAGAAACATGGCACTTATATTCATTTAAATGTGTAATATGCATTGAAATATCTATCTATCTATCTATCTATCTATCTATCTATCTATCTATCTATCAATCAGTCTATCATTCTATCTTTCATTCTTTCTTTTTTTGAGAGACTGATATGACTTACAGCATTGCCCACAGCAACAATCACATTCATAATCCTGCCATACTGTGATTTTTTAAAATAATCATGTTCATGACAGCAGCAGGAAATCTGGCTTCCTATGAACTTGCCATAAAGATACAGTACATCGTAAAGTGTAGTTATGGCTTTTTTTTATATTAATTGGTTCATTCTGTTAATACAATACATCTAGGCCAAACCCTTACAGCAGAAGATGTGAACTTGCATCAAAACATCCAGCCATGCTACAATAAAACTAGGTCTATAAGGACAGTTTTCATCCTCGGATGCATTATGAATAAAGCCTTTGATCAACCAGAATCATTAATGCTAAGGGCCTGGTATCCTGCAATATAAAGAAAAATGTTGCCGTAAGATAAAACTACAGTATGTATCAGAGGCGAAGTGGGCCACCAGACCTGCTATTGTTTGGGCTGTAAAAGGCCAGGCTGATTGGTCTGGTCAGCTAGATAAACAGCAGGAGAGCTGTAGTCGTGCCGCTCTCACAGCTCTCCACCACTTCCATGTGACCTTTTCTTAAAGGGGCCTGGTCGAGGAACAGCCATTGTGCTTTCTGTGACCCACAAAACAAAAACTTACCAGCTAATCTCCTATAAGCTCCCAACAGTGAAACACAGGCTACAAAATTAAACCTGCTGTCCTACTTTTACACTCCCAGAGCATATGATGGAATACAGTTTCAGATAACGTAACAGCAGAAAAGCCTGGCCATGATCTTTACAGGTTGTGTGAAGGTAAATGAAGCTTCTGCCTTCAGGCACAGTCAGAGTAAATATATTTATAGACGGTCATGTGCTTTCCTGCCTCTTTTGAGGTATATCTTTCAAGATTATTGTTATAATTAATCTTAACTATTGATTAAATCTAGATTTTACACAGCAGACAGTACTGTACTGTCTTGATCTGCCCCTCAATTAAATTTAATTTAATGATGTCGATTAAATTAAAGAAATGGGAACAAATGTTTTACTGCGACAGGCTGCAACAACCTCAGCATCAACCTCATTTTCTGCACTTAGCATTCAGCATCACCAGTATACTTATCACTGGCCTGATCATCTGTCTTCATCTGTTTCTCACTAGTTCAAGCACTTACGTTTTCATGCTTGAATGATTCATAGGTCACTCTGTGGCTTAACAAAAAAAAAAAAAACATTAATCAGAAACTGCTCAGGTATAGAGACTGAACTATAAATAAATTAGACAGCCAAAAAGTCTTTCAGGAAGCCTGGAGAACTATTCCTATTCAAGTCTACAGTAAAAATACAATAAAGTCTGGCTTTTTGTAAAGAAAATATGAAGAAATTAGGGGTGACCCAAGACTTCATGATGTTCTACATCTTTCTTGTTTACTTTTACTGCTTGCAGATTTCCTTTACTTTTTGCTGCTGTTGTGGTCCCTCATGAATAACCTAAAATTTTGCACTTTCCAAACTGCTGCTGTAATTATAAAAAAATTCCTTTTGTCCCTTACAATGTGCTCTAATACCATTTTAAAATGTGTAAAAACTGTATACATTTTAGAAAACAATATGTTTTATAATCTCACAATCCGGTGTCACCTAGAAGAGGATGTGTTGCTTTTTAAATCAGCCTTCTTTCAAGGTTTCTTTCTCATATCATTTCAGAGAGTACTTCTTTATCATTGTTAGCTCTGATTTTCAAAACCTACATCTAAATTTCTGTAAACCTGCTTTTTGAGAATGTCTATTCTTATCTGTCTTATACAAATGGAATTCGAGCTTGCTGAAATTTTGTTCATATTCTTCATGTGGCGGCCAAAATTGTCCCCATAACTTCTTTTACAGAACAATTCCCAGAGGTAGAGAAAAACAGAGGTATATAATTTGATCGACAGTTAAAGCGTAAATGTCTTTATGTCTAAATGTGCCAAAATGTGTGAAAGTATGCCATAAATGTCTTTACAAACATATGTCATATATTTGTTTAGACTATAAAAATTTGCCAATGTTAAGTAACTCAAAAAACTTTAATAATGAGTTTTAATTTACTGGGGATATAGGGTCTTAAACATTTGGATGTTACTTCTACAGTTTAAATGTGTTCATATTATTAACATGTCGATAGGATTTTGCCACATTGAGGCTGATGTTCATTGAAACTGCACCACTGACTGCTGTATGTTTCATATTCATAAAAAGACAGGAATATCAAGTTACATTTACTAGTATGTCTGATCTGAATGAAGCTCTCCAATGCAATGGAAAAGAATAAATCAAATTTGCCCTGAGTGTGCTGGGAGTGTGCCGGTCCATTTCAGACATTTATGCATGTCCTGTGAGTATAATGTGTCAGTGACTTTCACACACTTTTAGAAAATCCATTTTTGCCATAGGAAAGACAAAGCACAGGGAAACAGCAAGAAGAACAAAGACAAGATCTTTATTATTCATGCAAACATAATCAGGTATTGTGGATACAAAAATGCTAATCTGCCAGAAAAATCTGAAAGATGATACACAGAGAGAGAGAGAGAGAGAGAGAGAGAGAGAGAGACCAAGCTCATTATTATGCTAACCATCTCTGGGGACCACACCAGCACTAATGGGCAAAGAATACACAGACACACACCCCAAACAACCTCACAAAGAGAGAGAGTGAGAGTGTATGTGCTTGTGTATGTAGAGGATGCCATGTTTTAAGTATCTTAGTAAGGACCAAATATGCAAGGACAGGCATATTGGAAACAATGTTTTAGGCGAGGTCAAAACGTATAGGGATGTAAAACCATGCACCACACCTTGCAACAACATTATCGGTTTCTGTAGTCTAGATTCAGATTTGATTCTAACCCCTGCGTCACAAACACACTCATCCACCCCCCACAGTGTGACAGCTCAACAGTGCTGAAAGCCTTTCACTAAACCTCCAGGCAGAGCGTGAAACGTTTGACCCAGAGACCTCTCATGAGCTCTCAACCTATCAGAAGCGAGCCACTGCCTGACAGAGTATCAAGGTCTAGACCCGATCAAACTACCATGGGATCTTTCGGCTGGTAGACATACAATACATGCACATTCTCAAACACAACACAACAATGTATATGATCTATCAAATGAATAAACACAGTAGTCATCACAAAATAATCACAAACATTTGTATATTAACAGTAAAAATAATAGTTACAAAATATAAAAAAATAGTAGTTTTAAAGTGTTCATATAGATGTCTCAACTTTTCTTTATTGTGCTATTTTTCTGATGTGTTGTTTTAGGAGACAATTGTTTATTACTTTTAATTCAGACATCACTAATGTCCTTCTACATTCGTAGATGTGAACAAATCACGGAAGTAGCTCATGTGTATTGTACAGAAATTAGATGCTGTAGTGCACCAGATACCAACATATACACTGATATACAATAGTTTCAAGGTGTAAGGACCTCAATCTTTAAGTAACAACCTCAGCAGCAACCTCATTTCCCCCCTTGTCTGTTCCAACCACTCAGCATTCAGCATCACCAGGATACTAATCACCAGCCAGATCATCTGTCATCATCTGTACCTGTTTCTTACTGGTTCATGCCTTAAATTAGTTTTTTATGCTTGAATGATTCATAGGTCAATATGGCTTGCCAGACAGGGTCAGGTAGAGGGACTGGACTGAAAATGAGATCCAAAAAAGTCCTTCAGGAAGCAGAAGGAGGAGAAGACTACAGTAAAAGACACAAAAAAGACTGGCTCTTTGTAAGCAAAATATGAAAAAATGGGGGGGGGGGCGTCAACATTTGCACAGTACTGTATGATAACTCGGAGCTACACATGCTGCTCCTGTGCTCCCAGTGATCCAGACCTCATATGCCCTCTGCACCTGCTGACTCATCCCTGTGCTAAACTGGACTTCATGTTAATTTAAAGAACTTCTATTATATTGATCTTTCAGCTGCATAACATACATGATATTATATAATTTCTATCTGTTATCACCCAAATGAGGATGGGTTCCCTGATGAGTCTGGTTCCTCTCAAGGTTTCTTCCTATTGCCATCTCAGGGAGTTTTTCCTTGCCACTGTCACCGTCACCCTTGGCTTGCTCATCAGAGACACATTTTTCTCACACATACACACTTCCACAAATTTTCTTTCCAAATTTTCATTTTTGTGAAGCTGCTTTGAGATAGTGACCATTGTTAAAAGCGCTATATAAATAAAATTGAATTGAATTGAACTTGTTAAAGAAATAGTGAAATATAGGCACTTTTACATGTTAGATGTGTACAAATATACAAATTATGTACCATGCTATTTATATAGCATATTCTACAGTATTTCATTTATATTTTACAATGGCTGTTTATCCTTGTTTTACAATAAAATACATTTGCAAAAGCTAAATTTAAGTACCACAGATGATGCAAACTATTACTACTAAAGATTAAGTATTAGAGATGTTGAGTATTATATTATGCTTAAGTTTATTGACTAAATGCAACATAGGTCTGTGGGATTCGCAGCCTGGTTACTGAAGGTGGTTTCAAATCTTTATTTGTCCTGAATCAAGCTGAGGTCTAAGGGCACGCCTGCAGATAAGCACGAGCACGACTGTCTGTCAACGGGTCAGAGATCTCGTAGAGACTCTGTCCTCAACCTTAATGGAGTGGAAAATGTCTTTGGGAGTAGTGTTCAGCCCTCCTCATCAATTATAGAACTCTGCCTTGAAACACTCCAGCAGAGTGTGCACGTGCCTCCTATGGCTCGCTTAGGAAATACACTGCCATTATAAAGGACAAACTGTGTGTCACAGAGTGACAGGGATTCTCAACCTGCACTAATCATGATTCCTTTCTATAAAATAGAACTATCCAGCCTGGAATAACTATTGTAAGAATTTTCCATGTGAGCATGCAGAAGACTTAGTACAGAAGATCTTCATCCTTGACCTTGACAACAGACTACATAACAACAATAGCATTTACTTAACATAAAATACAAATGCGCAACAATGATTAAACTACTGCTGTGATTAAACTACCATAGATAATAAAGAGAAGTGAATCATGAAGTGTTAAGCATACACTTCATGTACGCTTAATGTAAGTGCATGATGCATTCTCTCAGGGATTTATTTAACCTGGGCTCAGGTGCTGCCTTCAGGCATAAATCAGTGATCACAGCTGTACTGCCTCACGAGGCGGGGTACACCCTGAGCAGGGTGCCAATGCATCGCAAGGCACACACACACACATACACACTCGTTCACACACTATGGGCAATTTGGGAACTCCAGTTAGTCTAATTTGAAGTCGTTGGACTGTGGGCGGAAACCGGAGTACCTGGAGGAAACCCAAACTCCATAAAAACTCCAAGCACAGAGACGGCAATCGAAGCTGGCTGGGAACAGAACTCGGACCCTGAAGGTGCAAGGTGACAGTGCTAACCACTACACCACCGGGCCGCCTCACTATATAACAGTAAAGCTCAAATTAAACACCCAGGCCAGACACCAGAATGTCTCATTTCTAACCCAGACATACTAGAGGACATACTCAGGCTAAGCTCATGAAGGATGTTACATTTGGTATAAATTCATGTATTTGCTTCTGTTTTTCATGACTCTACCTAAGGTAAAGCTGTAATTAAAGCTGAATTAATTAATGAATCCCAATTTACACCTGATATGGTTAATACATCATGCCAATCATGTCCAATACACTCCAATATAAGTCAAAGTTAACTTGTCTGTTGCTGGCAGCAGGAGTAAAATCACATGTCTAATGATATATCTGTCTGTTTACAGATTTTAAGGTACATCACACACCATAGTACAATTAAACAGGGTTTAGCAATAACTACATTGCTGCTTCACAGGCATTCCTGAGGCATTGCACGATAATGCTGGAAACTGTTTTGGACATACAGTAAGAGCAAAGAAACTGCAAAAGAAAACAGATTAAAGCACCTACAAAGTCCTCTGCTCCTGGTGAGTAAGCATATATTTAGTTCTTGATGGTATTATCTCTACTGTAAAATCTTTTTTAGCAACCAAACATGACTGTATCTAATGCAACAGTTTACCAGCACACGTCTTACATTTATTCATCCACATTCAAATCGACTACCGATCCAGAAGCTATCAATTCCACATCGAAATTCAGTACAGATATTATATCACTCCCAGTCACCATATACCAAAATCTTACCCACTTAAAATATTTTTATTATTTCCTGTGTGGGATTCTGACTGTGTGTTTCCTGGCTTGACTTTTGTATTCACTATTCTTTTGAGCATCCACTATTCGTGAGAGCACGGCCTGATTTCTGACTACGAATTTGTCTTCTTATTTGGCTTCTTAAAGGCTCATCTTGACTAATGAGCTCATCTAATCATCAGTTAACTGCCTCCATTTTGAGACACCATTAGCAAAAAATATGCTTTTTTAAATCAGTGTCACAGCTGAAAGCATTACTGCAGTTACCAGCGATAGAAATTTCGATATACTGTATATGGGCAACTTGTTCAAATTACACTACAGTATTCTGGTGGTTTCATGGATTTCACTGGCGATCATGCAGAAACCGTGGGACTTCCGTGTTTATTTTGAGCTCTGTCAACTACATGTTTGAAAGATTATTTATACAAATTTAATTTTAGTTAAATTTATAAATATCATTCTCCCAAATCCTTCACTATTTTGTTCTCATAAACATTAATTGACCATCCTAAAAACATTACAAGCTAGTTCAGTAGAAACATTGTTCTTCATTTAATGAGTATGGTGAAACATGCTGAAATTATCACCCGTGGTAATTACACATATGGTACAGATGAGGTTGATAAACATTACAGCATTCCTATAACAGTCCAGCAATTATTTGTACACTGAACAGTTAACCACCCTGAAATTATATCCAAGTCATAGATAACAGAGTCCTAATCGCCTCTGCTTAGCTGGCCATTTTAGACAGGAATCTATTATGAAAGGTAAGAGATGAGCTTTGCAAGTCAGCCCAGTAATTACCCTACTGAGAGCGGGGGAAAGCGTGTGCTTGATGTGGCTGGCTGAGGTGGAGGATAATTGAACGTGCTTCTAGAGGAAAAGGACACAAAGGGGGCAATTACACATGCTTTGCCTTCAACAATGACTCAGTAAAAGCCAGAGAAAGACACACACACACACACACACACACACACACACACACACACAGATAGCTAATAGAGGCAAGATCAGGCCATGCTATATGTAGAGGTACGTGGTAGTGGATGAATCTGGACGAAAAGTGAAAGAGGAAGGAAGAGATAAAAATACAGCGTGGGTCAAAAGGCGGTTTCTCCGTAGGCCTACATCTACATAGTACTTTAGAGCTTCACTCTCTCATAGCTAGTTTACCTATTTGTTACTATGGAGCTGTATTTTCTCATATAATTATTATTATTATTATTATTTAAAATAACCATAGAAATCACTTGAATTGATTCAATTCATTTAACCGATGAATAAGATAAGATGAGATGAACGTATAAGATGAAGCAGTTTTATTGTACTTTACTGTTAAGTACCTTTTTGTTTTACTCTGTGTATTAGGTGGGTTCTTTTTCTTGTGTATGCTTTTAAATCTTTTGCACTTACTGTACATTAATAGGTAAATAAAGTACAGCTATACAGATGGTTAGCGCAGCACTAGGCTTGTTCTTATGTCATGGTTCCATGATTAATCATGATGTACAATCAGGTTTTTAATTCATTGCTGCCTTTTTTAAAATACAGATTAAAATGTATTTCCAACTGTTAACATCTAATTTCATGGTTATTAAGTTCCTTACCTCAGTGATTCTTATCTCCAACATGTTGCCCTCCATTTCTTCAGACTTAGTTTAAATCATACTACTACACCCTCAGATCCAGAGTATCAGAGATTCACCCTCAGAGTATGCACCTGCACTGAAAACCTTCTAATCTTTTACCATTTCACATATACTGTACTACTCTGCTGCCTCTCTTACCATGGTTTCGACTTCACACACAATAGCTGTGTCAAAGGCACAGGAGACCAAACAATTTCATTTGGCTAAGCAGCGATGATCAGGTTTTTGGGCTCTCCCTGCCCTAAAACCCACTAACTCTTTTAGCTTTTAACAACATGATAAATACTGACTGTGGCAAAAATTTTATTGAAGCATCATTCTCAAAAAATTATAAAATAAGTATAATAAGGTGGGGCGGCACGATTGTGAAGTGGTTACAGTAGGTGGTGGGTTTTCTCCGGGTACTCCAGTTTCCTCCCACAGTCCAAAGACCTGCAGATTTACGTTAATTTGCGTTCCCAAATTGCCTGTAGTGTGTGAATGAGTGTCTGTGTATGAGTGTGTGCCCTGCGATGGATTGGCACCCTGTCCAGAGTGTACCCTGCCTTGTGCCCTAAGTCTCCTGGGATAGACTCAGGTACCTACGACCGAGAATACAGGATAAAGCGGTATAGACGACGATGACGATGATAATTATGTGATTTAATCTTTTTGTTATAATTAGAGCATTTTTAAAAAACATTATTAGAGCTGCACAGTAAAAAAAAAAAAACACAAAAAATTATAAAACAATATACCAATAACTTTCACTATATGGACTAATGTATTTGGCCAAACCTGCAATGACATTGTATCCAAATACATATATTTCAATATGGCGTTGGTCCACCTTTTACAGCTACGATTACATTTACATTTGGGGATTTGGCAGACACGCTTATCCTGAGTGAGTGACAAAAGCTATAACAGCTTACACTCTTCTTTGTGCCACCTGGCTCACAATCTCTGTTCCAGTTCATCCCAATGAGGGGATACTAAATTTTAAACATGACTGTTTATGATGAAAATTACAAATCCTAACACCCTTATAAAGCTAACCACATCTAACAGCCATCACACTGTTAAATAATGTAATTTGAAAATTTGTAGTTCAACAGACCTGTACAGCTAGTGATTATATCAAATTAACCCCTTTTGCTATAAAGGAGCAGTGGTGGCTCAGGTCGGGGGATCACGCCATTGGTGTGTCCTTGGGTGAAACAATTAACCCTGTGTGCACACAACCCAGCCACTACATGCAGTTCCGGTCCCAAGGAAACTGGGAGGGTTGCGACAGGAAGGGTATACAGTGCAGAACCTGTGGCAGATCCTGCAGATCAAACGATCCAATGTGGCACCTCCAAGGATAAAATAAACAAAGCCCGGAGTTAACTAGTTTCACCTTAAATTAAACTAATTCATAGTGATTACTGGTTATCATGCTTTAAGGTGATTTACCAGGTGATAAAACCTTGAGTCTTTAAACAGACCAAATATATTTATCCCAAAACTCCCCAAGAATGACATTAAACCAATTCATTTGTTATTTTGACATAAAGCCTATAAGATACTCTGCATGTCATTGACTTCTCAAGAGTCTCAGAGTCACTGAGGAAATGGGTTACCCAGGAAACAATGACACAGAGGTATGGATGAACAAACACACACACACACACACACACACACACACACACACACACACACACACACACCACAAGGGACCAATGAGAAGAGATGCACATGTGTGTCTGGCTGTGCACACATTAGTAGCGCCACCCATTTACAACATTTACTACAACCACACACACACACACGTACACACACCCCGTAGATACACACACACACACACACACCTTATCTGATTACCTCAAGCTGCATTCAGGAGCCAGTAAAACAGGTCTTGCTAACACTTTACACACAATGAGGCGCGTGCTCATAAAATACTACTCCTTTTGCCACCACCACAAACCTGCTCTGTGTTTCAAGGAAGAAGTGTATGGAGGTCATTATAGGGAAGGCGTGTGTGTGTATGTGTGTGACATAGGATGCAGCTGCGACTCTATGACAAAGAGCCAGGCGCACTCCAGCTGAGTGCTGCTGATGAAAGCTCTGCGCTCTGCCACAATAATCACACACGAGGCTTACTCTGCTGCATGGCTTCCCAATATTCAAATAAAGCTGTGTGTTCACATGGGCCATTACACATCAGAAGACAGCAGCTACAATAGATGATATACAGAGACGAACAACATAGCAATAAAAATGCAATATAAAAATGGATAAACAAAAAAAAAACATCAGAGAAAAGGAAAGATATAGTCCCAGATATGACTGGAATTGGGTTAAGGACTGTTTAACACATTATGAAAACCTGGAAAGATAGTGCTGAACCTTTAACTTGAGGGGGAGGAAATGTGTCATAAATGACTGTGATTGAAGATCACGTAAACCCTTGGTGAAGAAATAGAGACCAAATAAGATGCACAAATAATCAATTAATAATTGCATCAAGGCAAGGAGAATCGAAACTGAATCAAGCCTTGATGTCCCTAGAGATTCCCATCTCTGTCCTAAAGGTCCTCATTATATAGTGGCATATAGTATATAAAGATTTAGATGCACTGGCTACGTATGTACCCTAAGCGACATTAAACACCTACAGATAAGTACCCTAACACCATTATACACCTACACACTTGCACATTGTTGGACACTGAAGGCAATAAGGCATACTTTACACACATACACAATGAGCCACGTGTATGCTACGGCCACAGAGCAGAAATAGCACACAAATATGAATTTAATCTTCACTTAAAATTAAACATACATTTTCTTCACTTAAGAAAACATAAGTTTGAAAGGTAAACCCCGAAATCCTGGATAAGCATGATACAGACATGGAAACACAAGTCCATTAGCTGGAGACTGAGAGAGAGACAGAGAGACAGAGTGCAGAAGGCCATCTCTGAGATTAAATTACTCGTCCCCCCGGGCAGCATGCCCAGTCCATACTGTACTATTGATCTTTTTCTTTCCCTCACATGACCATCCAATCACAGACACATAACTCAGAGACATTTTTCAGTCTGTACTGTACAAGTTCTGACAATTTTATAAACACATTTGTAAACAAATTGTTTGTCCACTACAATCCTCACGATATGCAATGTTTTCTTATTTTGTTAATCTTCCTGGCTGTTGTGAATGCCACTTTCCTTGTCTGCAGGTTGCAAAAGTGTGACCAAAATTATAATAAATCATAAATAAATCATTCAGGAGACTCCACACAGTTCAGGGGAAAGCTTTACCTAGCTGTTTTGGGTAATCAGGTTATTAAGGAGATGAGAATGCTAAATATGTTTGGGACAGTTTGGTGTTTTGGGCTTCCTTTCGCTACAGGTTCCTCTTCCTGTTGTCACAAAAACATCTTATTCATTTTTTAAGAATATATATTATTACTAGGGCTGCACAATTTAATAAAAATTACGATTTATACTGCGAAATTTGGTATGTATCAAGGGTAACACCAAATAATGGCACAAATTATAATGCTATAAGGTGCTTGCCAAAATTTATTTGGGACCTCAAATGTTATTTAAATTATTATTTTATTATATAAATTATTGACGAACTAGACATAAATTCCAGACTATGCGTATATTACCTGTGATAAATTGTGATTAGATAACTGCACTGGTCCATATCTTGATTAAAATTTTTATACAGAACATGATCTCTTTTTAATGCTGCAGTTTAAATAACCGAATAGATATATTAGTTTCAAAACTGACATGATATATATACATAAATA
>JAOTRS010000044.1:11588241-11609987 GCA_028565755.1 Dinotopterus cunningtoni
AGTTCTACATAGATTAATTCTAAATACTGGAATCCCTTATTCCTTTTGCAACCTAACCACAAGTCAAATTAACGCAGTGGTTCATACTGTTTATTGTGGATTTGCTTTCACTCATGGACGGAATATATATATTAGTGTTAATTGGTTAATGGTTAATTTGATTTATTTTTGAAGAAAAACTGTTGTGTTATCACCAGTCTCTCTTATCTCGCTTTTGAAGGTAATAAGTCAAAACTTTCACCCTGTCATTTTACTGAGAAGCAAGCAAAGTACACAAAGTACTCTAAAGTCGTTGTCATGGGGAAAATCTACTTACTCTTAGTGTTTGTGTAACCAGTTTATTAGATTATGTACCAAGACTACCTATAAACAAATATTGCTAGGATAGTAATTTTAGTCTGTGATTTGAATTACCGTGAGCAACTAATCAGATTCACGCACTAAAAAGTACTGTGTTGTAAATAATGTTACTTTACAAAATCTTACTGTAAATCATTATCGAGTAAAGCATGTTGTTGCCATGAGGGTAGCTGCAATACTTGACCAATAACTCGCAGCTGAAATGACAGAGTTTAAAAGTCCGGAAGGGGGAAGTATGTATAATGAAGTGACATGCAAACAAGTTGTTGAACAATACTTTTGCAACTTGACTGCTATACGGCTGAAAACAAGCATTTCTTAATGTCGCAAAGATGCAGCCATGGGAGAATTTAGGATGCTACAGGCTTTCTACAGACACAACAGAAAGGCTTTTGTTCAGGTCCTATTATAGTCCCAAGTCTTATTATAGTTAAAAAAAAAACACACACACACTCACACAAATAAGTCACGCTCCATTAAACTGCCATGCTGCATGCACACACATGCCAAAGGTGATGGACTTGTACTGTATAGCACAGCAGTGAATCCAGTCTCATCTTGTTAATTCAACAAGGCCTGTCTTAAATTTCAAAACAACCCTTATCCCACTTTCAATGATAAGAACAGCCTAGCATGCTCAGGCAATAATTTATTACCTGGAAATTTAAAGTTCTGCAAACGTTCCCACTGCAGAGGCCTCCCTTTTTTCAAAAGTGATTGCGAAATGCTACAGTACATGTTATGGCAGTGCACAATCTGATATTCTTCCACTGAACAGCAAGCAGGACTAAAAGCAATACTTAGAAGACTGAAACTTAAAACACTGACAGTTGGTTTAGGCCCAGGAATGTCCTGTACTGTTCTATTATCAGTAACTCCCACAAAAAAAAAAAAGATGGGAAACCCACAGCATAAAGGACAAGTAAGGGAAAAGGGTTGTGTTGAAGCCACAGCTAGCTCCATATATGGGGTTTAAATCAGATTCTCCAAAAACAAAGCCTAAATTTACGATTAAAAATCAGATTGAACATTTTTAATAACATAGTGATAACATAAAAAATTCCACATAAACAGTCACATGAACTTAGAAACAAACCAGGAAACTGGATTCAAAGTTATGCTTTAATGGATAATATTTAGGCCAAGCTTTTAACCTTAATTTAGACCTGGCCAAAAATAAGACTTTTTCCGATGTCAATGGTTTCTAGGCATTCTAGGCATGTTTCGGAGTGTGCAATCAAGATGACAGTGGCACTATGTTTTAAAAGTTACATTCCTGCTCACCTTCACAATTATTATATATGCTTGTAACTTCCTTTTACATTTCCTAACTAGATGTTCTCGCGACTTAGGTCGCATAGAATTTAATTGCACACTCATAAGCGTGTTTTAAAAAAATGTACAGTGGCATCTGTTGAATTTTGGAATTAACTAAAGTTAGTGTTATTGTGAAGGGCACGGAATGAAAGTGCGAGATCGCGTATATCTTCTCTTCTCGTGGGCCGATTACAATGAAACAAAACCTATGTTACCTTAAGCTCGTCCAAATACACCCAATGCACTTATCCCAGGGTTTCACTAGCGCTTGGTTACCATCAAGGTCAGTACTGTGCATGAGACAATAACTTCCAACTCCTTACAGTTCCTGCATAGTGCAAGTGGTGTCCATGAATGATTGTGTGTGCAGTTCCCACAGAGAGATGCGTCTCATCTGCAAGTTGGCCACATGTTATCTGTCGATTTTCAAGGATTAAGTGTTCGACACGCTGAACGTTCACTCCACTAGGATTTCATCACTGATGAAAGTACTGCCTTCTTTAAAATTTTTGCACTATTCAAATGTTTTGCTGCAGCCGAGAGTTTCCTCACTGTACTATGTTTGAAGTCTTTTGTAAATGTCGACCAGTTTTACATCTTCATTCATGACAAACTTTATCAATAGTCCCAATTTGACTTGAAAGCCCCTCATATTTCATATTTTGTAATAGTTGGTTTAATTTTCCAAAATATAAAGAAATTCACTAAAGATAAATGACTACATGCAGTGATTGTGTTGCTCGGCATCATAAAAGCATCCAGTACATTCCCATGTTAATAAATATAGCCTTTTTGTCTCATGAGCTTTCAATCTGACTTCTAGCTCCTGTCTACATAAAAGTAAAAACTGCTTGTTCCTGGGACAAATTCCTTTTTGTACCTCTAGTGTGCAGTGATTGGCAGACATATACCTTTATACAAGCAATTACTGCACATATTGGACCTGTGCACTGGTGGATTAATAATTTAACAGCTAATGTTAACTGAAACACTTTTCCAGCACTATTCCGTCAGTGACATTACTTATTTATTGTTTCATTCTGATGGTGTTCATTATTCACTGTTTTAAGTGACAGTATCACATATCAGTTTGTGTGTCTGCAGTATATTGGCTGTGAGATTATTGTACTTCCTCTTCCTCCTCAACAAAGGACACACTAACACACTTTTTCCTGGCACGAGCGACTGTCCAAGCCTGTCTCTGTACATGGCATGCAAGGGCCAGAACTAATTACAGACGTTTTCCTATTGTATTTTCAATGAGTTATATGGCATGTTAAATGTCTCCTAAGAGAAGAATAAAAACGACACAATTAAAAATAGGTGATGCACTAAATTATTATTATTATTATTATTATTATTATTATTAATAGTAGTAGTAGTTGTAGTAGTAATAATAATAATCCGCCTCATGCGCTAAGACTCCTGGGATAGGCTCCAGGCTCCTCGCAACCCTGTATATAGGATAAAGTGAAATATGCGATGAGAGTGAATGAATTATAAGGATCCTATCCTGGGAACACTAAACCTGAAGTAGGAACACACCCTGGATAACATGTAACTCCATTAAACAGCACCATGCACACCTAGTCAAGCTACTTCAGATGGCAGGGAACCTGCAAGAGGTTGACTTTGTGAAAAAGGCTAAACAGATAGTAACCCGAGTTCAGGATCGAACCAGTGACCCTTTTGCTGCGAGACTTTTACGCTACCCAGGGCGCAGCTTTAATGTCAGTAATGTCACATTTCCATTAGCACGATATGGTGAAATAATCGAGTGGGAAATATGATTGCAGATTTGTCACAATGAATGATAACAGTTGAGTAAATCATCAACAAAACTTCCCAGAATGAGGAACATGGCACTGGTTACTTTTTGCCGTTTTTTCCTTTATCAGACAAATAAATAAAATATATGTAAACTGAAATTTTTAGTTAGCAGGATTTTGCTGCATGTATACTACAGTATATGAATAAACACCAAATAATTAAAAACTACTCGAAAATCCTGCAACAAATTTATATAGCCTCAGCAGGCTATAAGCTTAAGTTAAAATGGTAATTTAAGAAAAACACGTATGATCAAATAAAAAAAAACAAAGATTTCTGTTATAAACTTTAAGATGTATACTGCAAGTGTATGTTTTAGCTTCTCCATAATGTATGTGTTTAGGTGTCATACTGTACTGTACTTTTGACTATGCTGCGTCCTGGACAGAAAATGTCCACTGGCAGACTTGCATCCACGTCTGCTGACCTTCTAGAAAATGAATTTGAAAATTGTGTAACATATTAAACTGAGGCATATAGTGATATAAGCGTGCACCTGAGATAAATCATGCAGTTTATAGACTTGAATGAAAGCAGAAATGTGAGGGTGTGTTCTGTGCATCACCTGCCAATGATCCCAAGACCTGTGTTTATATTGATACTTACAACATATTCATAAATCTTTATCCTAGTACACATTGACAAGGTTATAAATAAAACCCACTGGACAGGTTAGACAGCTACAGGTGTCTTTTCAACCCTCACACACTCTTGAAAACTTCAGGACAGGTCACTCGGAAAACACAGCAGACTGACTTGGGACATGAGGTCAATCATAATAAGGGGAAATTCAAGTGTATACAAACACTCACAGAAGCAAACTGTACTTAACGGAAAAGCAGAAACAAGCAGTGAGCACGCAAACCAGTAACAGTTAACAGCCAGGAAAAAGCCAGTGGTTGTGGGGGATGAACTATTAGAAAACTTGACACTAGAGGAGAAAAGGTGAAAAACAGGAAGCATATGGCAATGTGAAATACTGGTCAAACAAAGAGCTTTGTTAATTCCACTGAAAAGGAGTAATGATCTTGGGTACAAATGGGATAAAAGTCTAATAGCACCACTGTGTAGGACTAATGCTTTCAAAATGTAATTACATTACAGTTAAAATTACTGTTTAATATGTTTTTTTTTCTCTCCTTAATTGTTTAAATGCAGGTTGTGTCCACTCTTATTCAGATAAAAAAAAAAAAAAGAAAAAAAAAGAAAAGAACTGTCCATGCAATACAGATGATAAGAAAATACGCACAGTACAATAACCAAGCACAGACTGTAACACTATCTGGACCAGGAAGTTGTTTTTTGCACAGTTTAATAAGGTTTTTACATGATATACCCAGCTCATGTCTAAGTGACAAAAAGACTCTTTGTACAGCACTGTACCTGCACTCATACAGCAATCAAAATGACAATATGTTTTAAAAACAACCAGCCTGAAAGAGCACCCCAAACAGTCCAAGACAGCATGAAACAGTCTACTCCAAACCACAACACCCAAAAACAAAGAGAACCACCCTCAAAAACAGCACCACAGTAGTCCGAAAAGCATCAGAAGGCACGAATCAGGAATCAGACATAAAAACAGCATCAATACAGCCCAAAACTGCCCTAAATTAGCCCCAAGACATAACAACATTGAGCCAGTATTCGTAGGGCAATGAGAATTTACCAGTCTTTTACACAAATAAACAGCCAGAAAGAGCACAAACACTGCAACAGTGCCAAAACAGACCCTAAACAAACCCTAAACCAGTTCTACTGAAAATTAACCCCAAACCAGTGGCAAAACAAAACATAAAAGTACAATTTACAAGAGCACCAAAACAGCTTCTAATACCCATTTCTTAAAAAAGACAACAAACCAAAATCATCCAAAAATGAAAGCAATGCAAACCTAAAACGCCCTGAAACAGCCCTAAATTATTTTTTAAACAGTCCCAAGACGTAACATGAAAGTAACCACCCCATAACAATACAGAAACTGCACCACAACAGCCTAAAATACTACCAAAACAGCCAAACGTCTAAATGAAAACCAAAAACCCAAAACCAAAACAGTGTAAACAAATTAAAAGTAACCCCTTACTATCTCAGAAAATGAGCCAAATCATCATCAATACAGAACAACTTCAAACAGCTTCAAAATATAACAGCGCTGAACACGGTCTTCATTTTCCACAAATAAATGAAGCCTAAAAGAGCAAAGAAAAAAAAAAGCCAGACACCACAAAACAATCTAAATGAAAACCACAACAACCACGAACAGCCTAAAACATGAAAGTACCCACAAACATTCCCAAAACAGCACAGAAATTACCCCAAAACAGTAACAAAAAGTGCCAAATCAGCACAAACACTCCACCCTGCACTACAGGGCTATTACAGTAAGGCAAGAGGTCCTCACTATCTCATCTTACACAAACCTGTGTTCTGTGGCATCTGATCCTGTGCCTTATAGTCGCACAAAGACAAAAGGACACAGGACAAAAAGAAACAGTTTATGCAAAAATGCTAGTGAGGATGATTAAATAAGTTTCTGGAACAGAAATAATAATAAAATGTAATTTGGGAATATGCTAAACTGACTATAATGCAAAACTTGTATTTTAAAATATATATCTTCAATAAAGTGTAAAAACAACATAGCTTACTATTTTTTAAAACTCTTTTAAGTAAAACTGCTCACATACTCTCACTGGACTATAAATAACACATTAAAATGCATTAAAAAATCTTTGTCTAAAGGTCGGCGCATTATAAAGCCCTGACCTATTAAAATGGTAATACTGACCTATTAAAATGCTTTTCTAAAACCTATCAAGATGTAGGTCTAAGTGTGCCAAGTTCAGCAAGGTCTTTGAATTGTATTGTGCCCCACTTGTCAGTGTCTTTGGATAAAAGCATTTGCCAACAAATAAACACAATCCAAATCCAATAAATCAAATGGAAAATTGCCGTCAGTTCTTCAGATGGCTGAAAGTAACCTCTGTGTAAGAAACAGAATAAAGAAAACAGCTCTGTGCAGGTCATTTGTAAATGCCAGCTTCAAAGCCATTGTCGCAAAAAATGTCACCTATTGTAAAAGCATGTTATTTGACCCTTTTACGCTTGGTAATCTCTTCATGGATCAACCCTTTCTCCATTAAAAAGGACTAAACAGATCTTTCTCTTGGTCACATTCGATTACAGCTTAAGCTCCCTCAGAAACCCTGGGATGAGATTCTGGACTACAAGCTTGATTTTAAGTTTACGGTTAATTTCAGGTTCTTCTTTGGGTGGAGCTCAGAAATAATTTAACACAGATGTCTAGCTTCCTGCTGCAGTATGCAATCAGGGGGGAAAAAAGGGAGGCATATATTCCTGGTTTGTCCGAAGCCTTTAATATAATGGACTTCAAGACAAACTTCAATCTTGGATACTTGGAGCAGGTTAGGGTGATAGTCAAAAAGCGAAAAAACAAACAAAAAAAAATAAGATGACTAATAGGTGGACTGTCAACTCCCATTAAAGGTGACCAACAGATAGCAAGCTACAAGGACGATCAATAGAACAGGCTAATGTCAGAAATCACTCACTGGAAAGGCAGGGGAGAAAAACAGGCATTGCACAACGCAAAACCACGCCAGTCATTTAACCTCACATAACATGCAACAAGACTTTGCTTTCTCATGTGCATCTGTAAAAGTGTACACCGTGTTACTATTAAGAGTAGAACAATGAAAAAAACTGTTTGGCAGTACTGAGTCTTTTAGGAGTTGGACTACTGTTAAACTGATGAACCTGTTGACCTTTTGTGCAATCCGTATACTCCGAGTGTGCACTCAGTCAACATACAGATGAAAACTGAGCAAAAGCAGTGTAGCAAGTAAATGAGAAATGACTGTAGTTTGCTGTAAAGCATGTAATACTGTAGGCAATAGTGTAAACAGTGCTTTGTAAAATATATAGAGGAAAATGAACAGAAAGAGAAATGATATATTGCAGACTACCCTGAGTGGGGGATAGATAATGCATGCAGGCAGTATGAGCATAACCAGATAAACAGGCACGGGGAGACCCTTTAGATATGTTCAATTCAATTCAATTCAATTTTATTGTCATTGTTAAAAACAACAAGTATAAATAAAAACGGGATATCATTTGTGTTCCTCTCACAAGTGTGTGAAAGATTTCTAAAAAAGCCTTCAAGAGAACAGACTCTTAAAAGCACAACTTCCTGCTGTCAGTCTTGAATGTGAACTCATATGTATCCCACTACAAGATCAACACAGAGTTTTCTAGAAAATTCCAAACCGTGTGAGATCACTCAGCTCACCTGGAGAGTCTTCATCTTCCTCCCGCAAGACGTTGTCATCATTGCTGTCCTCCTGAGGCGAATTCCTGCCGTCATCCACGGGAACCACCGTGAAGTTTGTGGGCATTTTTACGGCATGTGTTTCTCAGCGAGCAAGCACGCTTCCTACTCCTTATCTGCCTGTCTGTGTCGCTCTCACTTACTCTCTCCCTCTTGCTCTCACTCAGTTTTACTCTGTCTGCTTTATTGTCTTTTTTTTTGTGCTTTCTACAGGAAGCAGCTCCTTCTCGTTCTGTGTGGCAGCTTATCTGAGCGTAGTTCTCTGTTTCACTCTGTGAGTGCCTGGATACCGGTGGCCCATGTGACCAGACTTCTGACAAATATGGAGCAGCCACGCCCAACTGTCCACGCACACACACACACACACACACACACACACACGCGTAGCCTAGTGAAGTCTGTCTCTTGTCTGCAGCAGCGGGAATCTCCAAAGACAGAAGGAACCAGAAAAGGCAGGAGTTGAAAGGATGTATTGATTAAGCTAAGCCCTCCAGCCACTTCCTGTCTCTTTTAAAAAGGGTGAAGATGCATGACTTACAGAGGGCTAGTTCTTGTTTAATGAATAATATAGAGCCTACTGTATTTGCACTTTTTTGCCATATCTCCTTATAACAGAAGTGAAATAAGCAAGGCAATTTTAAACCGCAGAATTACAAAAATACATAAATAAAGATTTATTCTATTTATTCTAACTTTGCTACTCTACACTAACTTTGCTGCTCCGTCTAGTGACGGAGAGTGACATGCATTTCTAATCAACTCAGTGCTGAGGAAAATGTGATCATGGCTGAAGTGTTCCGGGAAAGCAATTGTGCATAGCTAAATTTGGCTTTGAGTACATTATGAATAGCCAGCACTATCCAGTATCTTATCATAATGTCACTCCACATACAGAACTCGCCTGTTTGCACTCCATGCTTCATAGTGAGGTCAGGTTATCCTCAGATTTTTAGGAACGAAATCCAGGAATACATACAAAAGCATGCTTTTTGAGTGAATAAAATACACAAAGGAAACCACTCCCTACATTTTGGCTGGACAATGCATGAATATAATATTACTACTGTAGAAAACTATTTACCAGTCCAAGAACTACTTTAGCTATTGGTAGAACTTTGTTTAGTGACAAGCCTAGTAGTTCCCCCAATGTAGCATTCCCGATTGGATTTATTTTTGTATAATTTGTTTATGGTTAAATAAAAATTAAATAATCCAGGCATAGCATAAAAGTGCCAACAAAAGACTGCTAGCTCATAACCTCAACAATGCCACAGCCAACAGAGCCCAAGATAGCAAAACTGGGTGGGAGGAATCATGTTACGCTCATAACTCTCATTTTTATGACTCATTACCTTCCCCTGGCCATTAGAGTGACACTAGCAATAAAAGCTCGCCCATAGGGCACCACTCTATTATTTATACATTATACAAGTAGTGTCCAAAGGTCTAAGGGTAATTTAAAAAATCTAGGATTTTTTTTCTTGTAAAACAAGAAGTAAATATGTAACAATTTCTATGTCACTTTTAATAAATGGAAACAAATTTGTGGTATAGACCATGTTCAATTCACTGCATATAAAGTCAGATTTTCCATGAGACTTACAGTACATTCCCTCCTGTTAATGCATGTGTTTAGACGACACGCTAAAGGGTTTCATCTAACATGGATCATCAGGTTTTACACAAATGTTGAGTCTGTGTTAGTTCAAGTACACACATCATTAAAGTAAAAGGGAAAGTTATCCTGCACCAAGAAATAATTGTAAGATTATGCTTTAGTTCTTTTGACATTTTTTGTTGGTCATTCTGCTGCTCCCACCGAGGGGTCGCTTCAAAGTAGACCATCCGGTCCGGACATAACTTTGTACAGGTTTTATGCCGGGTGCCCTTCCTGAAGCAACCCTCCTATTTTATGAGTAGCTGGGGTTTGGGTATTGGGTGGGAATTGAACTGGGACTTCTCTGCATGGCAGGTGAGAAACCTACTGTACCACTGAGCCACCAATGTGTTTGGCATACTTATTTTCAGTTTAACGCAAAGGGTTTAATTACTATTATTATTACTGGTAAGGGCATTGGTGGCTCAGTGGTAGGTGGCTTTTCCTGGTTGGAAACTGCTGCTATAACAAAATAATGGCAGCAGTTTCCAAAGTTTGGGTTATATTAGGCAGCAAGTGAACAGTCCATTCTCAAGGTTGATTTGTTGGAAGCAGAAAAATGGGCAAACATAAGAATCTGAATGACTTTGACAAGGGCAGAATTATGATGGCTACACAAATGGGTCAGAGCATTATTGACAGGTTATTTGGTCATTATTGACCAAACTGACAAGTCTTATGCGATGTTCATGGTATTCAGTGGTTAGTACCTTACAAACGCTGTTTGTTAGGAAGGGTCATGTGCACCCAAGGCTGAAAAAGTTAGTACTCGTTGTAAGTGCTACACAATGAAACACAAAAATCGAAAGTGCATTATGGATCTGTGCAATTATGGCAAACAACATCTTAATGGGAGCATTCATCCAATTATTTGCTTTTAGCCTCGATATGCTTGGATATAAAATTGTACTATTAATAGTTAAATATCATAGTTAAAATTGCAAAAACCATATGTGTCATAATAAGCACAATGTACTCTTTTGATCAAATCCTGAAGCCCTACTGACTCTGTAATAGAAGGTGCCAGAACACACACAACATCATACTGTAGCTT
Source organism: Dinotopterus cunningtoni (assembly GCA_028565755.1). Lineage (NCBI taxonomy): Eukaryota > Metazoa > Chordata > Actinopteri > Siluriformes > Clariidae > Dinotopterus > Dinotopterus cunningtoni. Next base: position 11,598,814 of record JAOTRS010000044.1, read on the forward strand.
TCTCAACTCTCTATTACGGGGTTACTTAATACACAGCAGCTTTTCTTACTTTTCTTTAAGGCCGCGTTATTAATAATGTGGCCCAGTTGAAATCTATGGTCATGTGAGCCACTGACTGATACATGTATGTCTGTGAGCTCATGCATACAGAAGAAGACAATTGGTGTCCATCTCTAAAAGCGTTTAACCATCCTGTGTTTGGTCCCTCACTCGGCACGTGCTGCTACAGTATATGACAGGAAAGAGCATCTACTTTGTTTTTTTTCCGATTATATTATGCATTGCTTGAGACAGCCTATATATAGAAAATATGCAAATATGGGGTCATTAGGTTACCCTATCTGTTTCGCCAGATATTTTATTATAAACGCTCTCGACTGTTAATTCAATGACACTGCCTACTGTTACACAGTGAGGGTCGCCTGCTTCACAGGCTGCCTGCTACACCGGCCATCCGCTACACTGGCCACCCATTCACCAACCACTGGCGGCAGGCCAAACAGATTAAATAGATTGTTGCATCTTGTGTCATGGTTCATGAATATCCCATGCTTTATAATTTTGAGAATTCCCCAAACATTCCCATGATGTTCCATGTGTTTACTCAGACTGTAGGACAACTTCATGTGTTCCTACGCATGTGACATGGGTGCATGATGAGTAGTGCGTTGGCTGTAACTTTAGTCATGAAACACTTGGAAACAGGAAACTCTTGTGACAAACATATTACACAGAATATAAAACTTCCCAAGTTTCTTAAGTAATTGTTATACTAAATTTGCAGTTATACGAAAAACCACTGTTTCACGCTTAAAATCAGCATTGTATACTTTTGATAGTGTAAAAACCAAACCAAAAAATATAACCCTACGTGCAAGAAAACAAAATATGCATCAATAAGTCAGTACCCAGGAAAAGCCAGTAGTTATTCAGATAATATCCCCTGCTCGCCCAGGCATTTATCTATCAGGACTCAGACAGAACGGCGGCCTGAAGAACAAGGAGGCCTTCCCTCGAGAACATCCCGAAAAACATCCTCACCTCCCCCACTGTTCCTGCAGGATTCAGGAAGTGGTGGGAATAGCATTTTCCATGTGAAAGGAGAGTCTTTAGCTGCAAATTTTGAGAATTTTTATTTTAATTTAACTTTTTATTTTAGTTTTATCATGACTGCAGGAAAACCCGGAGGGTGTTGAAAACAAAACTAATTAGTCTCATATCAATGACTTGCTAATAACAAACACTAATTAACACTAATTGGTATTTTAACACCAGTAGAATTATTTCTTTGGTTTGCTGTCATCATAAACAGTCTAGCACAGTGTGGTACAAATAAATAAATAAAGTGTCATTATCCAGTTCAGGGATTACAGACATCTTAAATACAATACACAACCATTTTTTAGGGCCTCATAAATAATGGAACAAACATATTAGGAGTGGCAAGCTCAGCAACAGCAAAAGGCCTAGAAGACCACTTAAGACAAGTAAAATGGATGACTGCAGAATTTTGTCCATGGTGAAAAAGAACCATTTCACAACATCTAGAACATCACGATCAACGTCAAGAACACACCTGGAGGTAGGTGTGTCATCATCATCAAAGTCTACAGTCAAGAGATGGCTTTAAAAATTGAATACAGACGCTTTACAATGAGGTGCAATCCACTGGTAATGCCCAAGAACAGAAACACTTTACCAGACTCTATGGCTTAAGAAACTAAAATTAAATTGTACAAGAATAATGGGAAGATGTATGGAAAGTATGAAGATGAAAAACAACAGCTCATAATCCAAAACATACAACTTCGTCTGTCAAACATAGTGGACATAGTGTTATGGCATTGGGTGACTGGTGTTTATTGATGAATTGACTGCTAATAAAAGTAGCAACTTGAATTCTGAAGTGTATAGGGTTGACACTCACACATACACACATTGCAAGGTGACAATGCTAACCACTCCCCCCAAAAAATATACTGTAATTTTGGAGGCAGACTTGGATGCACTCGTACATTTCTGTATTCTGTGAATGGAATGTAAATGACTGGGCACCATCCTGCAGTCTAGGTGTTAATTAGGTTTGTGTTTAATATCACTTTATCTGTTTGGTGTTACTTATGTTTTCTCAACACCTTCACACTTCACAAATCGTAATAACTTGTCTTGCCACGTTTCTCTTTCATGACTGTCTCTGTGTCTTATATACTGTAGGTACAGTATACTGGTAGAGATAGGTAAAAATAAAAACAAAGCAGTTGCATTTTCCTTCTGATGCTTAAGCTACAGAAAAATAAGCCAAGAGTTACCGAAAGCATAAAAAGCATATTTCACGAGAATACAGCCATCCATGAATGTAAAATGAACAACCGCAATTGTATTAGTTAAGATTTAACTGAATGACAAAAAAAATAATGTTAAAAAAATAATGATAATATTGATTCTACCTGACATATCTAACATATTGACGTCCATATACTGTAAGCAGTTGTTGTTTTTTTCTTTAAATCAGTCATTGACCAATGCTGTGTTGCCAGCATGGATCTGTGTCGCTTGAGTTTTAAAGGTTACTGTCTTTAATGATTTCAAGTTTGTTTAAACAACACCCAAAGTACAGGCTAAACTGTGGTCCAGACCTCTCATTTAATCAATAAGCTGTTTACTCTACTAGAAAAGATGCCATTTTACTGACACTTCCAATAACCAACAATGTTTACCCTACACTGACTGAGAAAAATTCTCAAAAGCATTCTAAAAAGACAAAGTTCTGCACTTTTTTATTTGCTGACAACATCTTTGATTGTAAAAGTCATTCTGACATGGTGTTAAAAATCTTGAAAAACGGCTAATGGATGTGAAAACGTTACAGGGACATGCATTGAACTAATCAGATTGCAACTCCATGATTCTAAGGCTAAAGGCCATAGAAATTAAAATATATATACATATTATATAATATAATATAATACATTATATAATACATTATAATATATTATATTTTTTTTTTCTTTTGTGAGTGTAAAAGATAAGAAAATTCAATTAGACTCAGTATTCAAGACCAAAAAAAAAAATCCCATTTCTGTAGAAAAGCAGTGTTATCCTGTTACAGCTCATCACAGCTCCTTTATTGCTCTTTATTGCTCTTTGTTAACTTTAACATTTAAAGAGCCACATAGTGTAATAAAACAGCTTAAAGGATTGCATTTTAAAGTAGATTGCTGGAAGTGCTTTTTTTAGTTCCCTTATTATAAGCAAAGCCTCGTGGTGTTTTTCAGAAAAGGGATTGAGTAATATACATGATGTGGTTTCATGGAAAAGTTATGTCACATGCACCACATTTCACACTTTTCCATTATATTGACTGTATAAGAGGTCCACATTGATCTTGTGTCAAAATAAAATAAATACGTACTGTAAATAAATAAATCAGGTAACGGAAAAAGCTCACCTCATTTCAAAGTCAGAAACACAGGTATCACTACTCTCCTGGATATCGGCCTGTTTGGTTTAACATGGCTATTCATAGAGTATTGATCCTTCAGGAAATAGGAGAGATGTGCATAGATAGGGTTTCCAAAGCACTGAGCTAGCTGCAGGGCCATTTTTAAATTCTGATAGAATTGTGACTATACAGTAATAATACACTAAAGCTCTGATGGTTTGTTTCAAACAGGACAGAAAAAAATGCCACTGGGACGTTCACAGAGCTGCTACTACTGTACCACCCGCCTTCGGGCAGATGAGCATTTCTTAGAAACTTTAGTGCACCATGACAAATGTGTACACAATTGTGTTGGGTGGTCTTAATTCTTAACCCTTGCTTTGTCATTCTACAAGGCCTGTAGTCTATTTGTTATGCTGATGCAGCTCTTATTTACTTTGTAGTCCCTAACAACTAATATCCCTGGCAAACACCATCAACAGCGAGCGATCATGTGGAACAAGGAAGTGCATACGGAGAGTCAGTTGTTAATGACAGAAGATGGACACTGCATCCCTTCCTGAATCCTATTGTTCATCATAATCCAATAAGGTTCTTGTACAAAGGATTTTGGCTAAAGTCAGATTGACATGTCTGCTAATGCCGAATGCACATTGCATGATGTGTTACAGTGTCAGCACCTCTACAACAAGTAGCAAGGACAGATGAATGAAAGCCAGCGAGAATCAGAAAGCAAACTATAATAAAGGAGGTTAGGAACAGCAAAATACGAACAAGTATAACAATTACAGTAAACGAGTAACAATTACATTTTTTTTCTTTTCTTGACACATCCTTTTAAGAACAGACAATCCTTACTGGCTGCATCGCCCCGACTTATTCTTTCTCTATGTTTTCTTTTTCCTTGTACTGTAGAAAAAAATCAATCATGACAGATGGTTGATTTTGTCACAGAACTCAATAGGCAGCGCCTGTGTTTATTTTTATATATACATGTTTTGGAAATCAGACATGCTTCATCTGGGATCTTTTCAGGTGAAAGATGTGTAAAGTGTAAGCTTTGTCCAGATTGTATAGTATACACACTGCCATGTCCACAAAATAACAAATCGCACATTTAGCGTGAGAAGGATGGATGGCAAAATATCATGCATGATGATAAAGCAACCCAATAAGATATAAAATACTCAGTTTTTTGTTGATATACTTCAATACAAGCATGTTTTTTCTGGCAAGTATCCTAAAAGAGAAGGATTTGACAGATAACAAGAAAGTAATATTATGCTATATTGCATTAATCTGATGTTGACAATCATAGCACTCCCTAGTTTTATGAGTTTGACTAGAATTCATCTCCGTTTAATTCACTTTTATTTGTATAGTGATTTTATTAATGATCATTTTTGCAAATCAGCTTTACTAAATGAAGAAAGTATAGACTATAACTATCAGTTTGTTCCTAAAAGATGGAACTTCTTCTAGACGTTATGGACAACAGCCCATATTGTGATTATTTTCCTATAATTACACTGGCAACATTGCTTCTAACTTCCTACAAACGCTCTGGGTTTTGTCATTTCTTTACCTCAGAGACAAAGCAGAGTGGATTTCACAGTTAGAGATGCGATTAAATCAAGTGATCATGTGAATCATTAAAAGCATGCACGGAAACATTCGTCTCATTTCAGCTCACAGCGCGTCTCTAAATTATGCAACCCTCCTGCAGAACCCAAGGTGAAAATCACAGTTTCGGAATTTTTCTCTGTTTGATCCATTCTAACTGCGAGAGCAAACATAAGATGACAGGGTGTTCAGTCTGGATTTGAAACAAAAGAATTTAAGTGTGTTTCTGAAAAACAGAAGCAGCAAATAACAGAAACGGATGGTATGTTTTGATTGAGAGAATCTGAGTATACCCCGATCACCCATAACATTACAATAAAAAAATTGTTATGCCCAATATTGTGAAAATCCCCCTTGCGATGCCAGAGCAGCTCTGGACCCTCGGGTCATGACTCCACAGGACCTATGCTGTGGTGTCTGGCACCAGGACGTTGACAGAGGATCATTTGGATGCTCTGGGTTGTGGGGTGTAGCCTCCCTTGGTTGGATTTGTTTGTCTGGTGGATCCCATAGGAGTTCGATCAGATTGAAATCTGGGGAGATTGGAGGCCGGGTCAGCAGCCTTTGGTTCTGTGCTGGGCCCTGTGCATGGTGGGCTGTGGTGCACTGGGTTTTCTGGTGAGTTTCTATCATTGACATTTTTAAGCAATCTTTGGGATCGGACTGGACAAGCTAGGCCTTGCTCCCCAGGGACAAAAAAGCCTTGGGTGCCCATAATCCTGTCAATCCTACCAATTGTGACATTCAATGCTCTGCCTGCTATACAGATATACAGATGGTAGCAACTTCAGTCTTTTTCTTTAATCTGGTTATATGGAAGTTGTTGGTGATACAGGCGCATTGCTATACTGTATATGAGTTATTTTTCATCTTTCCTTTCAACATTATTAAATTTACAAATTTTCCAGGATGCATCATATCCAAGTAATTCATTTGGCACACCTGGTGGTACAGTGCTTAGCACAGCTGGCTTCCTTGCAGCTGACTAGAGGTTTGATTTCTGGCTAATGCAGATGCTAAAGTGGTGTACAGTAAGTGGTCATTTACATATGGGACTGATTATCAGAGATTATCAGAGATTTTACAAGATTTATCAGAGATTGCTGGTGAGCAATGCCATGTTTTGCATTTTTCTGCAGAAATGCATTTCCAGTTAAGGCAGTGATCCTCAAAGTGCCATCTGTGAAGCACAGCCATTGAGATAGAAATGTACATTACTGTAATTGTATTACATATATTAAATTCCAACATGATTGGTCAAGTAAAAAAGTACTGGATTAAATAAACCTTTAAAACATGAAACCAAGTGCACCAGTTAATATTATCAGCTTAGATCTGTAGTAGTCTGTCAATGAATCATTAAAGTATGTTCATTAAATGAATTTGTACTGAGGATCTAAAATGACTTTCTGTTAATGGGCTTCCTGCCTGCACAAACATAAAGCAACAAGTAAGACATTATCTATCCCATCTGTCTGTCCTGGCGTGTTCTCTTACGGCCTTAGAGAACTCAACCCACAGAGCTACAGTATTAGTATTAAAGCAGTACATTGGATTTTTTTTTGTGACTGTAGCACCACCTTGTGGTTATCTTCAGCAACAGCAGCACACTTTCCTTTGCAGAAATTGGCAGGAAAATTCCACAATATTTTGTTTCCACACAAAGCATTGCTACTTAAATTTGCTCTTTTTTTTGTATAATTAGATTGAAATATGATTAAGCTATATAACGCAGTCTTACACATTATAAAGAGTAGAGATTAGGCAAACCTGAACATACCCTTCAACTAGTGTACATTCAAATGTTATGAAAAATTGTGGGGAAGGCGTGATATCCTAGGAAAATTTATAAGGTAATTTTCCTGGCATCCTCTCATCCATACACCCTCCCTTGAATGTGAAGTTGTTTACAAGTCAAAGGACAAATGCCCTGCTAATAAACTTTTAGAGCAGTTATTAAGATTCAGTAAGGGTTTGGGCTTTAAGAAAAGATCAGGAAGCTCTGAGTCACATATAATCGAGCCAGTGTCGCAGTAGGAGGCATTCAAGTAAAGCACATGCACTGCCTGTCCAAGTGAAGGCATCAAATCAACACACTCAGACAAGGTGAGTGACTTAGTCTTTCTTCCCCACACACGGTATTTGGTTGTTATATAAATAACTATTGCTTTACTGATTAATTGATTATGTACATTTTTATTTGTGGTGATGAAACGTCGCTGTTCCTATATAACCATGCAAATGCTGTGATTTAAACTATTCATGCAAGTGGCGTTCAAGTCAAACTGGGTCCTTTTGATTGAGCAGAATACCAGAACACAGTTCTGAGCATTAAAACGAACTTTATTTCTCTATATAATGCCGTGCTAAACTAACGCACTTATCTCAGCGTTTCACTAGAGCTTGGATACCATCAAGGGAAACGGTTTCCTCAGTACACCGGATCCATGATCGGCCTGCTTGCTTCACGTCTGAAACGTTGGCATCCAAGAACTCCTTTAAGGGCGTAAAAATATGTGAAATTGGCTTGGAGCGAGGTCAGGATTATACAGGGGATGTGGCAATAATTCCCAGCTGAGTTTCTGTACTATGCAAGTGTGTTTATGAATGATTGTGTACAGTTCTCACAGACAGACACGTCTCTTTTGCAAGTTGGCAACAAGTACTGTATATCTATCTATCAGTTTTCAAGGATCAGGTGTTCCACTCGCTGAATGTTCCTGGGAACAAGTAATATGTAATATCATCCTGTTGCATCAGAGCAACAAGTACCTTTATTTTTATATTAAGTTTTTTTTTACTTTTACCTAAGGTCAACAGGGTACTTTAACATTTACTAGAGTAAAATGTTTTGCCTGTTTATTTCCACTTTTACTTTAGTAAATTATTTCTTCCACCACTGCTTGCAATCTTCCATCTGCTGTGTTTCATGCTGATCTTGGAAAGCTTCTTCCTTATGACAGCCTTTCATTCAAAGGCAGATGTAGGACAATTAATAATGGACATACATACTTTGGTACCTTATGCCCAATAATCTCGGGGTTCAGTTGATTTCTTTGAACCAAAGTTTGTTTATCCTTGAGATTAAATATCTGCCAGTTTCCTGAACAATGCAGTGTCTGTGTGGTCCTAGGATCTTTACATTTCCATACAAATGTTTGTACAGTTGCTCATGGCATCTTAGGTAGTTTGGTAATTGCTCCTAAAAAGAAACCAGACTTGGGGAGTTTCATGATTTTTTTTCTTACTGTAGGTCTGAGCTCTGGTTGGGCCACAGGTAGGCTTGAAAACCAATACAACAATTTCTGGAATCTTGCTTAACAGTCAGTCACTTGTGGTGGCCAATTAATGTTTGAAAAATGATTCCTCATGCCATCTTACACAACATCCCCAACACAACAGTGCTGGAATATGGCTGTGTCAACATGGACAACCTGCTCATTCAGTACATTCAGATCATCAGCTGACTTCAGTTTATTTCCATATAACGTCGCTGAATCTAGACCTGACCAACTGAAGCAACCCTAGATTACAGTCTAACACTGCCTCCAGAGGCTTGTACAGCAGACACTATGCATGATGTGTGCATCGCTATATGTGCATTACTCTGGAATAAGTGAAGGCTTTTTCAGATTAGCCTTACTAAATAACAAGCTGTTTTTAGTCCCAGTCTTTTAAGTTCTTATTGCATTTACTGTTAACATAGCTGTGATTTCTACTGTTTAATAATCTAGTCTACTAATTTTATTATTATTCTTTTTTACGATCCAACTAAGCATTTAAGTCATTTCTGATCCTGGTCATTGGTAATTATTGTCTGACAACATTTTTTTTCCTGACGCTGGCAGTTCCTGTGTTGGACAGATCGCAACCCAATTCTAATCATTTCCATGTTTTCCTTTTATGGTCAAACCCACTAATTTGACCCTTCTGAAACAGTCTTTTTTGGCCAGGTTGTGTATGCATGCATTTAATCTAGCAAACAGTAAAATGCTTCTTCAGAAAGCCCATTTTATATTGGCGTCCATAATAAATCCATCTCTGATGAGGCAAAGACTGTAAAAGTAGTAAGAGGGGTTAATCACTGAAGTGACGAAGGCCCCTATATACAGCGCAGTACGACAATCTGCATGACGCATTTCGAAAAATAAATACAGTAAGAGCTTCTAAACATAGAAGGAACTGGCAGGAATGCTGTCCACCCCAATGCAGACACTCAACACATATATGCTCACACACCATCTCGAATGTCAAGCACATGCATGCAACTCTCTCAGCTGTCTACTTGACAGGATGGGATCAGGTGATGCTTTATTTTCCCTTTTATGCAATGGGAGAGTTGTGCCTAGCATGCCACCAGCAGCCCTGGTCACTGGTAAAGGCTTCCTGAGGTATGAGGGAACGGAGCACCAGGGGAAGTCACCTAAAACCACAGACACATCAGGCTTTCACACCAGCAGCTTACTGCCAGACAGTTGAGTAGAGTTCACATCTGAGATTTAATAACAGCAGAACCTACAGCAGACTGATGACTCACATGTCTCTTATTAGACTGGCAGCCATAATAAATAAATTCTCTGAATGCACAGACAGGTCATGGTTTTTAGTTTGAAAGTCATGAATTTTTTTGGAACTTTGTAAACTCTCTTTACTAAGCTATTTACTATGAAAAGATACTATAATGGGATTGAACATTATATCACCTAGGTTTTGGGTTCCCCTTGTGCCACTGAGGTGGCACTTTGGTCCCTTGGGGCATGGCTCTGCAGGGCATCTGGGAGTGTGCTGTGGTGTTTGGTGTAGAACCTTTGGGTGCTCTGGGTTGTGGGGTGGGACCTCTATGGATCAGACTTGTTTGCCTGGCGCATCTCCATGAGTACTTAATCAGATTGTGACCTGGGGAGTTTCACGACAATTCAGCAGCCTTGGGCTCTTTGCCTGCTTGCTCTTGTAAGCGGCGAGCTTTTGTGCACAGGGTGGACATTTACATTCTAAGCTAGGGCTGCCACTATAACAATAATAATACATTCTTCTCATGTACAGTACATTTCAGGTAGTGAGTAGAAAAATCTACACTATATTTACACTAGTCCCTCATATCCAACCACCCCTACAGATGTACCAAATTCTTCAAAAATGTTCGCACTATTTAAATGTTTTACTGCAACTAAGAGTCTCATCACCATAACATGCTTAAAGTCTTTTGTAAATGTCAACGCCTGTTTGGCGTTCATTCATCACAAGTCCCAGTTTGACTTGAACGCCCCTGTACTATTTTAGGTCTGAAGTCAAAGCCCCAAAATAAACCCACAAACCCACACTGTAGTAGGTGTGGTTATTTACAGCTTACACACTTGAGGTTACTTACTGAGAACTCAGCTTGTTAAGAACACAGATGTACACCCACATACACCCCCCACAAGACAGAGGGTCAGTTAATGGACACAGCTGTGCAAAACTCAATGGGTAACTAGACCCTGACACCTAAAATGTGATTCTTAATAGAAACCAGGAGTTCAATTTAGCTTAGACTTTTTAAATACGCACAAATGAACCCACTGTGAACGATACAATCACTAAGCTGTAACCAAAGAAAATGAAATGTTCATGCAATATTGATTCCCTTAAAGTGTCCAAAGATGTTACACTGCATCATCGCTCCAGCTTTTATAACCCCTGAGAGACCATTATATCCTGCGCCATTGTAAATCTATTCATTGTGGGCAATAAAAACAATCATCAGCCTTAATGAACAAAAAACAAGAAGGCCAAAGCAGTGGAGCAAACATTCTTCTCAGCGTAGGCAGTAATGGTCCCAACAGACAGCAGCACCAGGGTGACACTGTTATTTCATGTCAAAGCCCGAGTCATTGGTTCACAAGTCAGTGCATCTAAAAGTACACAGATGGCAAGGATGCAGCTCGTTTGTCTTTGTTTTAACTATGTAACAAAAATGGTTTGTTCATGAATCAAAATGAGACTTAACCAAGTAAATCTTTTAATGCCTTGACATTAGATTTGTTCATATTATTATTATTATTATTATTATTATGTTCATAGATTATTATATCAGAATCATTTAAAACAAATGTTAGCCACACATACACAC
>JAOTRS010000044.1:11641427-11653198 GCA_028565755.1 Dinotopterus cunningtoni
CTCGTTTTTTAAGTCAAAATTTATTAAAAATCTTTGCTCGTCTTGCGGAACACTCGTAAACCGCGTTACTCGTAATCTGAGGTTCCACTGTATATTAAAGATGCATCTATGCAATCATTAATTACAGGATACCAGCACATTCTTGTATTTGATATCACATTGACAGATGAATGACTGAATGACTTTTGTGCCCAACTTAACAAATGTAAATAAGATCCCAGTATTACTTCCAGTGATCAGGCACTCTGTCAGCAGATTTCACAGCTGATTACAGGAAAACTGTTGGCGATAAAGAAATGCACTGATAAGGTCACTGACATTCTTACTGATGAATGGTTTTTAGTGATTTTCACTCCAAATTTACTCCAATTTTTTCAGCTCCACCAATTTACCCCTGTTGCACAAGGCCCTTATCCCTGTCTGCTTCAGGGGTGCCACATAATAGCTCACCCTGAGCACTGACCTAACTTCCTCACAAGCTGAAATGTGCAAAGTAAAGAGTTTCAGCATTGCAGTAATGTACTGTATATTTGACAAATAAAGGCTTAAAGGATTAACTTTAAATATAAAGCAGGCCAAAACGTCAATCTCACCCAACCAGAGGACAGGGTCATTATTGCACTTTTGGACTTATGGATGAATGCATTTCTGTTGTGTCACTTAGAAGCCTCTTTATACAGTAGACACCTGTAGGATCTCCCTGATGGGTAGTTCCAGCATGTAAATTTTATTTAGGTCAGCTGCTTTTTGAATCATCCGCCCATATTAATCATTTTAATGTATTTACATAACTGGATACTGTACATTCTGACAGGGATACAATTGATCCCCAAGGAAATATGCTTGATCCAGTGGTGTTTAGACTGCTGACACCCAAATGTGGAATACAGTTCATGAACGATATGTTTTTGTTTCTTATATTTATACAGATGACTTCACCAGTAGGAGTGGAAGTGTATCACAGTATGCTGCCAGTTTTGGAAATTCATGGCGTGTCCCAAACCAAGACACAGAGGTGATTTATAACCCTGAGAAATAACTCAATTATTATTTATTTGTTTACAATAATCTTGTTTTTTTATATAAAAGAATTGTAACCAGACTGTGCATGTAGATTAAAGACCCATAATCTAAACTGTCTAATGAAAATATGAATAAATTCCAGACAAAGCTAAAATTTCTAAGGGTTTTTTTTATTTCCAGGACTGTAGTGATGCAGCCGAGTTGGGCCACAGCTGTGACATTGTGGGTGACATCAGCTTGCGTAGGGCGGCAGAACTGACATGCCATCAGCTCAAGGACAGACCCTTTTCACAATGCCATCATCGAGTGAGAGAGCTGTCAGAATACTTCAAAGTCTTTGCCATGTATAAATTAATCATTTTGTGCTATAAAATAATAATAAATTGTGACTTCAAATCCTTTTTTTTTCTCTATGCTCCAGGTGGATCCAGGTCCCTATATAGATGCTTGTCTATATGTGTACTGCAGTTTAGGGGTTAATGAGAGAGAGGCAGCAGTGTGTGATACGCTTGCTAGCTATGCCCGTGAGTGTGCCCAACAACACATCATTCTCAGCTGGAGAGGCCCTGGTCTCTGCGGTGAGTCTCTCATTTCTTTTTCAAAAGTAGTCACTTTGCTTATTTCAGTTGACATATCAGCATCTCAGAAAAGAACCATTTACTGTTTACTTACTTACTTACTTACTTATAATGCAGTCAGGATAGGCAATGTTTTATATAATTTATGCGTAAAATCCTACTGTGGCACCCTCAAACCTTACTCTTTAGTAAAAATTAGTTTATTATGATTTTTAAAAGCTATAAGAATCTGCCCTGACTTTGACTTGACTTTTATAGTTTTGTATTATAAACCAGATTTCCCTGCTGTTACCTATTTATTTCTTCTGGCTTTCTTCCTTCCTTGCTTCAGAGCGAGTGTGTCCTAGGGGTCAACTTTTCTCAGACTGCGTGTCTTCCTGTCCCCCCAGCTGCTCCTCACCTCTCCCTCCAGCATCGGGCCAATGTCGGGAGGAGTGTGTTGGGGGTTGTGAGTGTCCTCCTGGGCTCTATTTGCATGACGGTCAATGCTTACGGCAGGAACACTGTCCCTGCTTCCATAGGCGACGCTCATACCAGGAAGGAGACACAATTAAACACAAGTGCAACACCTGGTAGGTGCACCGGGAGACATTAACACTGTTCTAGTTTTATTTTTTATTTTAATTAGTCATTGTGCTTAAAGAAGAGCAGCAATTAGTGGGCAGACAGGTTTATATTTGTATAAAAACAAAAAATTTTAAAAGTTAATGCTTATACTGTATATGCATCTTAAAAGAAAGAATTTTGCCTCAAACAGCTTTTTTATTCTGACATTTGAGGAAAAAAAGGAGTCACAAAGAAAATAACAGGATAAGAATTAATGAGTAATTAATACAGTTAAAACACAATTTCTGTCATTCCATCCATCTTCATTTTTTCCCTCTTTCTTTCTCAATTCTAGTGTGTGTCAGGCAGGCCAGTGGCAGTGTTCTACACAACGGTGTGCAGCTCAGTGCAGTATTATTGGGTCAATGCAAATCACTACTTTTGATAAGAAGAGGTATAACCTCCAGACTGGTGATTGTCACCTCATAGCCATTGAGGTAAGATGCAAGTTTATGTGCTGACACTGTACGATCTCTTTTATCACATCGTTTATGGCTTCTGCTCTGACTTTTTATGGAATGTATACAGCACATTTATCACTTCAAGTGCAATATCAGAGGCTGCGTTAATAAAAAAAGAGAGATCAAAGGTTTAAACGTTTAAACCAGTAAACATGTGTTTAGCAAAACTGGCTCAAAGAGATCATAGGATGTGTATTGTTGTTTGTATAGGACTTTGTGGATAAGAAACTTGCAGTGACCATCAGAGGGGGGGAATGTGTAAAGGGAGGTGGAGTGCACTGCCCATGGGAGACGACCATCACTGCCCTCCATACCACAGTGACACTCACTAACACTGGTAAATATCAGAATATTTTACCTTTGATCTGTCATTCATTACATGCATTTACTGCAGCCAAAGCTGTATCTAGTCTGGCTCCAATTCAGTTCAAGTTATTCAGTTGGAATTATTATTCCATCCATCCATCCATCCATCCATCCATCCACTTATCTATCTATACACCCAGTTAAGAATCTATAAATATCTATCTATCTATCTATCTATCTATCTATCTATCTATCTATCTATCTATCTATCTATCTTTCCATCCATCGAGCTAGCCATCCAGTGTTAAGCTTTGTCCACTTATTCCATTAATTTTCAATGTACTTCTTAATCTTTGTATCCATCTACTGCATCTATCCCTTTATCATCCATCCATCCATTTATTCATTAAATATCTGGTCTTTATCTGTAAACACTGTTATCCGTGAACTCTTTCAGGTTCTGTGATGCTAAATGGACAACCAGAGACTTTGCCAGTGTTAACAGCTGATCTGGCTGTGCGGAGATCATCTTCAAGCTTTCTTATGATTCACGTGTTTGGGGCTCATCTGCTTTGGCACACTGAAGGCCCACTGATCCTCATCACTCTGCAGCCAGGCTTTGCTCATAAAGTAAAGGAAGACAGTATTTCTATCATTCCTAAAAAAATAAAAAATAAATAAAAAAACAATAACAAAAAAACTCAGCCATATTCTTGTACTCTTTAAAATGACCTTGTATTATTAAATAGAGAATACTGCACCTAAGCCACCATCTAGTAACATTTATTGTAAGGATCAGTCATGTCCTGTATTGTGTACTTTTGGATAAATATCCAAGACTGTTTCTAACACTCGCAGTTAAATGCTACCAAATCAGTATAGTGTGCAATAAATTTTAGTTCCTGTTTTCATGGTCCTCCTAAAAAAGTTCATGATTTACTATAGAAAAATGCTTTTTCTTAGGAACAAAAAGTACTTAGAACACAGATGTTTAAATAAATGAGAAGTTGTGTTTAAGAGGACACTTACTAACTTTCTAAAAGGCTTAAAAGTCTCAAGCATGATTTTTTCGTGAAAAAGACATTTGCATAATCTGAACAGGGCATTCCGAAAATTCATTTAAGCATCTACATAACCCTGTGTCTGAATATGACTAACTTTTCCCACATATTGTAAATATTGATGTAACTCTGATTAACTGTTTGTATGCTAATACAGGTGAGAGGGCTGTGTGGAACACTGACTTGGAATCAACATGATGACTTCACCACACCGGAAGGAGACATTGAGAACAGTGTTGCCTCCTTTGTCACAAAGTTTAGCCTTGGATCGTGTAATTTGCCCTCAGCAGAGACTTCAGACCCATGTAATACCTACACTCAACGCAGAGAATATGCAGAGAGCATCTGTGCTATTATCCACAATCCTGTGTTTCAGGTTAGCACAGATTTATGACTTGATTATGGAGTCTCAGCAAATGTTTTATCAGCTTGTAACAGTTGCCAAAATTAAATTACTTGCTACACAGTTGATTTCCACAGACTGAGCAAAATTCATGTGGAGGATGGAATTTATAGGAAAACATCAGTGTATACGGCTGTGAGATTTATTCAATAATGCAATTTTTGTTGGTCATTTTAGTTATTTAAATCGATGGGTCAGTTTTTGATCCAGAATTGATTCGCAGATAAACTTACAAATGTTAAATGGTCTAAAATTAAAATTTTTTTAAAAATACACCAAAGTAATTGCTTCTTCTGCAAATACTCATATTTCGCAAGAATATAGCCTCTTCTTCCTCTGAGTTTATAAGCATTTTGATGCAAAACCACCATCTACTGGCCTAGAGTGTCAAGTGGAAGATTGGCATTATCATGACATAATCAACAGAAGTTACACAGCTTTTCAATGTTTTTAGACCCTTAGACTAGCTTTAAAACCTATAGGAATTATAGCTGTTGGGGAAAAACAGACAATAAATATTAGTGCTATTGAATCAAATCGAACTGAGACTCTACTCATTAGCTACAGCTACTGTAACTTCAGCTAAAATTACTAACTGTAATTCTCTCATCAATTTCCCAGAGCTGCCATGACGTGGTGGAGCGGGAGCCATACATGCGGCAGTGTCTGAGCGAGGTGTGTAGTTGCACCCCGCAAATGCAGTGTCATTGTACTGTCCTCACTGCCTATGCTCAACACTGTGCACAGGAGGGGGTGCCAGTGAATTGGAGAAACCAGACTTTCTGTCGTAAGAAATTACACCTTTACATTTTAAGCACAAATTTGTCAAAATGGTCATTTAGAGAAAGCAAAAAAAAAAAAAAAAAACAACAACAGTATAACTATTGTTTAATGAACATGAGATTTTTAAACCTGTGTCTTTTTTTCTACCCAGCGATGCATTGCTCCGGGGGGCAGGTGTATCACGAGTGTGGCCGACCATGTGGCGGCTTATGTACTGACCTGCAGCAGAACTGGAGCTGCCAAGGGGATGCAGGTGCTCGGAGCTGTGTACCAGGCTGCCAGTGTCCTGCAGGTCTGGCACAGGATGATCAGGGCCAGTGTGTGCCAGTCAGTATGTGCCCATGTGTTCATGCCGGAGCTGTACATACGCCAGGAAGTTCTGTACTGATCAACTGCAATACCTGGTATGGGAAAAAGGAGGCCTTTTATAAGTGCAGTAACTTCAATTTCTCTGATTGAGTTTGTTTATTTAACAATCACATATTAAGTGTGGAATGAACAAATAAGCTTTGAACTTAGGCACTATACTGCAAATATTATCAACTATATCTGTAACTGTATTTGTATTTAAACACAAACCCATTATGTTCAGTGGGGTAGAGCTCAGGGTGCTGTGCAGGCCACTTAAGTACTTCTATACCAACCTTTGAAAACCCTGTCTTCATGGAGCTCATACTGTACACGTGCTGGAACATGTTGGTCAACTTTGTTTCAATGAAGATAAATGGTAATGCTGTAGCATACAAAGACATCCCATACAGCTCAAAAGTTTGGGATGACTTTCTAAGTTTCTGACATTTATTTCTTTCTACATTGTAAAGCAATGCTGAAGGTGTCCAAAATATGTAATAATCGCCTTTTACATTTAATGTTGAGATGTATCTGCTACTCATGGTCTGTAAAGCCTTCATGACGGCTCTAATCTGGTGCTGTTTGTTAATTAGTGATTTTTGAGGCTGGTAACTCTAAATGAACTTCTCCTCTACGGCAGAGGTACGTTTTGGTCTTGCTTTCCTGGGATGGTCTTTATGAGAGCCAGTTTCAACATGGTGCTTGATGGGTTTTGCAAATGCACTTGACAGTACTGTTCTTGCAAAAATTATTCCATGAAGGCTGACCTTCATGTCTTACATTTACATTTAGGCGTTTGGCAGACGCCCTTATCCAGAGCGACTTACATTTTTATCTCATTATACATCTGAGCAGTTGAGGGTTAAGGGCCTTGCTCAAGGGCCCAACAGGGACACCTTGGTGGTTGTGGGATTTCAACCTGGGACCTTTTGAACCGTAGTCCAAGGGTTATGTCTTAAAATAACAACTAATTGTTGCTGTTGTTGTTACATAATTACCTAATGCCATTTGTGTTATTTTCCCCAGTATAATCCCCAGTGTTGTTGTAAAATGTGGAAAATAAATCACTAAACAAAAACATAGTAATTCTAAGTGATCCCAAATGGTAGTGTATGTTCTTATAATCTGACCAAAAATGACTCATCAGTACTTTATCCATTTGTTTTCTTTTTATTGGCTGCCTAAGACTCTTTTTGATCCAATATGAAAATAACTTCGATTTATAGTTTCAGTATTATTCAGACTAGGCAAATTGACTACATATGTCTTGAGAGGGACCAGGACCACAGTTTGACTGGAGCTTTGTACATTCACAGCACTATACATGATGCAGGGTTAAGAAAATGAACATATGCGAAATGAGCAAAATTTACAATGATAGATTATTTAAATACTTTTCAAGCTTTTTCATTTTAAGAAAGGCAGAAACTGTCTCTGTTGAATCATTATCGTTCGTTCATTTTCTAGCCTTGCATGCACATGCTCACGTCCACACACCGCAGGGAGAGACATACCGCTTGTAAAGCACGCTGTTCTATTTGTAGTTGCTTCATTCTATCACTATTAATTACATGTTACATAGTTTTAGTGCCCCATCATTAGGGTCGAGCCAAGAATTATAACTCCAGTTGTGTTATGTGTCACTGTAGCATATGTTCATCATGGTGTAGTAAAGGATCAATAATTCCTGGACCTAAAGCTAAAACAAGGGTTAAAGGATACTGTTTAAGTCATTAGACTTTTGGAAAGAAATAGGCTGTTGGATATATTCCTCTGGAAGGTAGAGAGAATAAAAGGAGACTTATCCTAGTTCTACTGTGATAACATGTTTATGATAAGTTTTTTATTACCATCTAAAGGTAACATTTTATCTTATCTTTGATAACAGATGCAGTGACACCATATTGTTCACATTTCATTTTTTAATGCTGAAATTTGGCTTTGTGTCAACAGTTTAAAGATGTGAATGAATCCCTATACAATATGCCATGTTTGCTGCTATTGTTGGGCTAATGATTTAAAAAAAAAGAAAGTGTAGTCTAATCTAGTGTAGTGTAGTGTTGTTTAGTGGGTTTAAGTTTTCTCAATGTTGCTCTATCTATTATAATTACCATATCATGATGCTAGAAAACATGACACATTTCTTAGCTACAGTACTGTAAATGAAGAGTCACTATTATAGAGTTAAAAGAATGTTGAAAGAACTCTGATGAAGTCACTCTATAGTCTGCTGCATTTCTTAGATTGATTTCATTGCAGCTTTTTTATCTCGTTACATGGAATACAACGCCTTTATGTAAAAGCCAGAAAACATGCCAGTATGTGTGGGCATGGTTTTTAATCTTGGTAATTACTCTCTAGATTTTTTACTAAAACTTACGCTACATTTTTAATAATTAATCATTGAATGTGTTAATAGTTACGTTGATGCATCAACAATTATGTTAATGGAAAATCCTCACAAGTGTAGTAAGACAAGTAGATGTGTGCATGTAGATGTGAGCAGAAACATATATTGTATTGGTCATTGTCTAATGCCAGATTATGTTTGGATCCTACCACATAAACTGGTGAAATAAAATAATCCTTAAACTGTGATTTAGACTGAAACATTCCATAACCATTATATTTCTTTAATTTAGCTGCTATTTCATTAAAATGTCACATACTGTACAATGAAGTAGCAAGGTGATCGGCGGCATGGTGGCATAGTGGTTAGCACTGTTGTCTTGCACCTCCAGGGTCTGCGTTCGATTCTCACCTCGAGGTCTGTGTGGATGAAATTTGCATGTTCTCCCTGTGCTTGGTAGGGTTTCTCTATGTACTCAGGTTTTCTCACACAATCCAAAGATATGCAGATTAGACTAACTGGTGTTCCCAAATTGCCTGTAGTGTGTCAATGCGCATGTGAAAGTTGACTAGAGGCCCTACCAAAGTCGTAAAAATAACCTCCTCCATGATTGGCCTCCATGGTCCCTACTTTGGCTACAAAGGTTCCTAGATGGATCGATGGAGGGATGGAGCATGGTGATCAGGAGGCTGACTAGAAAAAAAAACGAAAAAAAAAACAATTGCACAAGCTGGCAAACCTGCTCTTGAGGTTGCAGAATGCTTGTTGCCTTAATCAATGATTAAACTTTGCCAGCTTGATGCCAATAGACAAATTGTGTCTTGCTCTTACTCTGAGCCCCATTTTTGGTGAATGAAGTGGTTTACTAATTACATTACTCTCCTTCCTTTTTTTTTTTTTATAACTTATTTTAAACCCAGTTTTGCCTGGTGTCCATCAGGGGGTGGGGTCATATAAGTTTATAATTTCTGCTCCCCCTTCTTTTTATGTACTGGTTATTGACTAATTATTTGCAGAATAAAGATTAACTCTAGGTGTTGATGCTTTTGTGCATGTATTATTATGATTCTTAGGCAGTTTTTTCAGGGTTGCTGCAGTTGCATTAGTGAACACTATGGCTGTTATATTTTTCTTTTCAATAGCACTGGCCAAATGAACTTATATAGGTCTTGAGGTTTGTCCTGTGGTGTGGACCTTAACAGAATTTAACAAATTTCAGTATACTGAGCATCACTTAATATGTACTTCACTTCTCTCTCTCTCTCTGTAGTGTGTGTGGACATGGAGTGTGGAACTGTACCAATCTTGCCTGCCCTGAGGTTTCAGACTGTCCAGGTCCCCTTGTCTTCTCACCCCGATCTTGTTTAAGGACCTGCTCTAGTCTGGATAAAGGCTCCTGTGCAGAGCCCATCTATGGCTGTGTCTGTCCTGAGGGAACAGTGCTGTTGGTGTGTTTTCACTTTTAATAATCTTTTTAAATGTATTTCAAAGGTCTATGATGCAATAATACATGCAGGGATTTATCAGATTGCTGTTTTAGGGCCTGATTCTGTCAGAGTATATTTTGCACGTACATATTAACAATAATTATTGCATAAATATTGTGTATACTTTTTAGTACACATATCATCCTGCTAGTGTTACTGTACCTTAATCTCAGTGCCTGCATCAGACCCAGACTATATCTGTAATGAAATGCTTACAAAGAAGCAAATTTACAGCAATGTTCAATGCTGAAACATTTAATTTCACTCTATTCATAGCGTTTTTTCTGCATTAAAAGAAAAATTGCAGTGGGTTCTGTTGGGAAACAAACTGGCATCTGTTTTATCTGATGAGAGTTTTCTGGCTTGGTGTGGCTTTGCTTTTTTATACCATGCCCATAGCATACAGAGCATTATTTGTACAGAATTATTTGTACAGATTGGAATGACATGTAATAGGTCATGTACTGATAATGATTAACAGTGTTAAAGTCCAGGTGTTTCTTTTAACTTTCTGAAAGTGATACAATTTCTTTATTCATATCAAGAATAATATTTTTATACTTCACCGGGTGCTTAATCATGCACATGCGTGGGGAATGAGAACTTTTTAATGATAAGTTAGAAACTTTCCAAACCCTTTTGCTATAATGTTGACAATGTGACTGTTGCAGTGGAATTTCCGATGTTGTGTAACAGCCAAGACAAAGATGTGTACTTTCCATGGAGCAGCAAATACAACAGAACTGATTATTTAATGAGATATAGTTGTTGACACTGTTTTTACTCTCATCCACATTTGTGCTTTTTTGCATAGGGTGATCAGTGTGTGTCTCCTGATGAATGTCCATGTCACCACAATGACAGGCTCTTCTTTACAAATGATACAATTTCCAAAGATTGCAACACATGGTAAGCGTACTGGTCACTAGGGATATGTATCATGCTTACAAACAGTACTGTGGTGTTATATTCCTGACATACTGGTGGGAATGACATATTCACATATATATTCAGTTATAGGAGTGGATAATAGTGCATTACAATAGACATTAAGTAAACAAATAACATGGACTAGACGGGCAAGAGAGTACTCAGGAGCACTAAATATATCACAGTATTATGTGTGCCGTATATACTCTGGTGTCCTACTGTATGTTACCACATGTGTAATTACATATGCTTGATATCACAAACCTAGAAAAAAACCTACAACAAGAGGTTGTAAGGTTGTTTTCTGTCCCATGAAATATCTAGCATCTAATTTAATCTATTTATTTTGTTGACCTCACCATGTTCTACTTTACTTTATCCTGCAGCGTATGTAAGCAGCGTCGATGGCACTGCACCCAGTTATTATGTGCCGGAATATGTGTAGCCACAGGTGACCCACATTATGTGACCTTTGATGGCCGCTGTTTCTCCTTCCTGGGAGACTGTGAGTACATGCTGGTGCAGGAGAATGAAGGGCTGTTCAGCGTGACTGCTGAGAATGTACCTTGCGGTAGCACGGGGGTCACCTGCACCAAATCTGTCACAATGAGCATTGGAAACACCGCCATTCACTTGCTCAGGGGTGAGCCTCTTAAACATACCACAGTTTTGCAATACACGAAATTAAGATGCGAATAAAGATAATCAGCATGCTGTTTATTCTCTGCTTTAACTTATGACTAAGGGTCATTTACATAATTAAGGGTAAATCGACTTTATCCTTCTCGCCCCATGGCTTTTTTTGTGGCTAGACATGAATCATATCCTGCTGTCATGGGTGAAGGAGGACTGTAAAAATTGTGAGATTTGATCTCCTGGCACAAAGATACTTCGCACCCACACCCAAAAATCATATAAATTATATATTTATATGCTGTGTTGCATTACATTTTCCTTTTTACTGGAACTAAACTAAACATTTATGAAAGTCCCTTTGATGTAGGAAAAAAACCATAAAGACATGGTTTGTCATTGAACAGTTGTTAAGTTGTGGCTAAATGGGCAAATACTCACAGCCATGCTCCAAAATTTAGCTAAAATCCTTCTCAGAAACGTGGAGCTTAGTGAATCTCAAAAGAAGACAAAGTCTTTTTTAGGATCCTCAACAAGCACATACTGTAGGGATGTGATACTTCAAATGTCCATGTATGTTTTGCCATATAGTGGACTACAGATTCAGGCTTAAAAGCCCTATATCACTGTATCTGTTTTACTATGAATAGTTTTACAGTATATCAACTTGGATAAAAATCACTTTACGCACTAAACAACTTAGCATTATGCATAAAATACACAATTAACACAAGAGAGTAAACAACTAACAAAATGTAATTAAATACCGGAGTTGCCAGCACAAAAGATGAGGAATCAG
>JAOTRS010000044.1:11653379-11663645 GCA_028565755.1 Dinotopterus cunningtoni
AACCTCATTTTTTAATGTACAGAGACATGCAAGACATTCATACACACCCATAGTTTTGTGATAAAATGTATCTATCAAAATTGGTTGCCATTATTATTACTTATTATTATTATTTATGGCTATAAATTATTACATTTTTCTTTTCAAATTGGACTATGTCCATCTTTAAGCCTAAAATAAATAAATAAATAAATGAATAAATAAAATAAATTATGAGCAACCAGATGTGAAGAAGAAAACTTGAGAATCAATTGGTAACCACTTTTGGGTAATACAACCAAATATTGAGCCGATACAATTTTACTTTCATTATTATAATTTTTTTTTATATCAAGTCAGAAAATGCGTTGAAACGTTTTCACACAAATTGTTTTATGCACAAAATGCATGAGAGTTCTGGTAACTGATTTGTATTCACTGTCTTCAGGAAAGGCTGTTACAGTAAACGGCATGCCTGTGACTCTTCCCAAGTCTTACTCAGGCAGTGGCTTAGTGCTGGAGAACATCGGTCTGTTTGTGTCCCTCTCATCACGACTTGGTATTACGCTTCTTTGGGATGGAGGTATTTGTATAAATTAATTGTTAATTTCTAAAAATAGAAAAAATAGTTGTAAATGTACAAAAAATACTTTTATTGCAAAATTAAGCAAGTAACTGGTGAAATTTGATTGTTTAAAATTAAACATCTTATCCATCTTAATCTTTATGGTCTTGTCTTGAATGTATTGTGCATACTGTTTAATAATAAGAAATATTTACATACTTATTTTTTTAAATGCTGCTCTGTAAAAAGGAATGCGTGTATATGTGCGGTTGGAACCTCACTTGCGAGGCCGGGTCGGGGGTTTGTGTGGGAACTTTGATGGAGATGCAGAGAATGACTTTACCACAAGGCAAGGCATAGTCGAGTCAACACCAGAGCTGTTTGGGAACTCATGGAAGGTTAGCCCATCCTGCCCTGATGTTTCTGAGCAAGATCTGCGTGACCCCTGCCAAGTGAGTGAACTTGACTTACCATTTCAGCTCCATTTATAAACATTATTTATGTTATGCCTAAAATAATTGATCTATTATCCTTCTAGATTAATCCTCACAGAGTGAATTGGGCAAAGAAGAAGTGTGCAGTGATTACCCAAGAGCTATTTGCCCCATGTCATGCTGAAGTGCCACACCAACAGTACTATGATTGGTGTGTCTTTGATGCCTGTGGGTACGTGATAAAGAAATGTGTTTGTTTAAAGGTGAAAATGTAGCTTTGTGAAAATATTGGGGGGAAAAATCTAATTTGCACATTCTTATGCAGAGAAACATTAATAACCACTAAGAGTCAGATGTCTAAGATTGGTGTATGCAATTTTTTATTTTTAAAAAAATATTTCTCCATATAATCCTGCAACACTAATGATACAACCTACTGTATCACAACTGTGTTCTGTTATTATGCACAATCAAAAGTTTTCATTTGATTTGTAATTTCTTGTACACAAAATGCAAATTCTGGAGAAATTGTGAAATCTTAAGTGTGGTCCACATCTGCTGTATATTTAGATATGGGAGGTCTGTTTACTGCTGCTCCATTTGTGTTGAGAAAAAACTTGTATGTTTGCCAAATGAATGATTTTAATACCTAAAAATAAAGTGATAATCAAATTAATTTGTAATTTGCTAATTTTGTACTAATAAAGACAAAATCAATTAATACATTTTGAGTTCTATTCTTTTTAATATAATAAATGTATACAATTCCCATGAATGAAAGATGAGTGTGGTTCTGCCACTTAAAATGTCTGTGTATATGATACAGCTGTGATTCGGGAGGAGACTGTGAGTGTCTTTGCACAGCCATTGCTGCCTATGCTGAGGAGTGCAACCGTAGAGGAGTTTATATTCGCTGGAGATCTCAAGGACTTTGTCGTAAGTACGAATGCACCACTATCCCTTTTTCCAAAAACACACTAAAAAACAAATGCAAAGATTTTTTTTTTTTTTTACAAATACTATTAAACTGTTCAAGTTTAATCCTACATTTGATTATCTATATGATTTAAAATCACTGGATTTGACTGAGTTGGAGATTGTTGTGGCTTCTCTCTCTATCTTGTTCTTTTTTAGCCATGCAGTGTGAGGATGGTTTGGTTTATGAAGCCTGTGGTTCTGCTTGTGTCGACGTCTGCCCTGGCAGTTCTCCTAGTCCTGACTCTCATTGCAGCACATTATCCTGTGTAGAGGGCTGCTTTTGCCCTCAGGGCACTATTCGCCATGGTCAGGACATTATTTCAGTTTTTCTACCTAACTGACATAGATCATCAAATAACTATAATGTTTTGGTATTAATTATTTATTAAGTGATATAATGTTTTTTTTTATTTCAGACATGGATGTCAGTATACAGCAATTATAAATGTGTCTTTTTCTTTTGGGCAAAAAATAAGAAATGTATCAAGAAGCTTTCTATACTAAAACATCAATCTGCTGTTCATGTATTAGTGTGGGTTTATACATGCATGCATCATCCTTATAATGGTCATTTTGTTACATAAAGAAAATCAATGTAACTGTGCCAAATTATGCATGTCAAACATAATCTCGTCAAAAAAATGCATTTTTTTAAATAAGGAAGTACAGTAGTGACCACAGTTGACCGCACACAAGAACCAGTGTGTTAATGCAACTAACACTGTCTTAAGAACATTCATGATGTTTCTCATATTCATAAGTGTGAGCAATACTGTATATTCATATTGTCATAGATGTACAGTAGATAAGGAAGCAAGTGCAGGTTAACAGAATTTATAATTCTTGTCCAGCAGTACAAAAACAAAATTCAGTGGAGCAGCCAGGGAACAGACAAAGGTCAGGCAATCAACAATCGGCATAGACAAGGCAGGGCAAGAGCAAGGCGGGAAAACCAGAAACAGGAACAGGCCTGGGTAAATAAAAACGAGATCAAGGGATACAGAGCGCAAACAGAGCAACTTGAGTGTGGAACTGAGAGTCCTTTTATACTGTGAATGTGTGTGAACGGACCCAGATGTGCTCTATCACTTATTAGTTGAACATAAAGGTGAAAGAATCTTGGTAGTGATGGTGATGAGTTGTAGTCTATGGCAGCTATGTTTTTACTGATCCTGATTCTGGTGTTGAAATCACGCATACTGTATATAAACTAAGAACAGAAATGGCAAAAACTAGCCACAACTACAGTAGACTCATTGAATTAAAGTGAATCATTTACACTTGTGCAACATATTCTCTGGAAATATGGCAAACTCTGTGTTGGCTTAGTGTGTGTTATTTATTTATTTATAATGACATCTCTTTGTTCGGAATAATAACATCTATTTGTTCTAATTGTACTGTCCTCACTGCAGGCAACAGCTGTATTCCTCCCTCCGAGTGTCCCTGTGAGTGGGATGGCTCACTGTTTCCTCCTGGAGCTGTTGTTACTCAATACTGTCAAAACTGGTCAGTCAGAAAATATTATAGTCATACTTACAAAAGTTTTGCTTACATACTATTGTGAAATTCATGATCTTTGGCTTCCAACAATAATAAAGCTCCAATAAAGATCCAAAACATGTGTTTTCCAGCTCCTGTTCTAACAGCACCTGGCACTGCACTGGTCCTGCATGCCCTCCCGCTGTTCCCTGTCTGGCTTCAGAGTTTCAGTGTAGCGGTGGCTCTCATCGCTGTATTCCTTCTCTCTGGCTCTGTGATAATGAGGATGACTGTGGAGATGGGTCAGATGAGCTCTGTCCCACGACTTGTCCTCCTGAGCAGTTTCGTTGCTCTGGTGGAGCCTGTTTACCCCTTGAGCTGCGCTGTAATGGCCATCCTGACTGCGCTGATCAGTCTGATGAGGAGTTCTGTGCTCCGGTTACAGCAGTCCCAGGGTGTGTGTCTGGGGAGTTCCGTTGTACTAACGGACGCTGTCTGTCTGCCACTAAAGTGTGTGATGGGAGACTGGACTGTGGGTTTGCTGATGACTCAGATGAGCGAGGTATTGATTAATTAATAATTAATAGCAGTACTTTTTTTTTCAATGCTAAATATTTGCAAAAGCTTGTTCATATTTTTACTGTTGTTTATAATAAATGACTTACCCAGGTATGAATTGACCCCAAACCGATAACCCCTAACCATAACCATACCTCCTAATCTACCTAAAACAGCCTGCGGAGTAGTGTGTGCTGAACATGAGTTCCGTTGTTCAGCCGGACGCTGCATTCTCTATCTGCATCGCTGTGATGGTCATGATGACTGTGGAGACTTTAGTGATGAGCGTGGGTGTGCCTGTGCTCCGGGAGAGTTCCAGTGCCCTGGTGATCAGTGTTTCCCTGCAGAGAGAGTGTGTGATGGCCATAAAGACTGTCCATCTGGGATTGATGAAATTATCTGCCCTGTAAAAGGTATTCTACGCCTGGAGCATAAACATACAGGAATTATTAACTGGTTATTTGCTCAACCATTAGCATTAGTTTATTATGAGTATTAGCCAATACAGTACCTGATAAGGATTAACATCCTATTAACATCCACATAAGAAAATAGATTCAGACATGATGATCCCAGGACAGGATTTCAGACCAGGGTTGGTACAATATATTAGGGCATCCCTAATAATCCCTGTATTTTTTGGTCTATAGTTTACCATATTAACTGGATTAGTGGATATTTCACAGAATATAAAGATCACATAACAAATAACAGCAGTAAACGTACAATTGATTTAATTGGTTTAAGTCCCTGCACTACACCATGTATTCCACATAAGTTTATTTCCTGTCTTACAGACTGTAATCAATACGAGTTCGGCTGTGCAAACGGTCAGTGTGTGCCACTGGCATGGCGTTGTGATGGTGAAACAGACTGTCTGGATGGAAGCGATGAAAAGCAGTGTGCTCGTGTTTGTGGACCTGACCAGGTCTCCTGTCAGACTGGAGACCAGTGTGTCCAACACGTACATCTCTGTGATGGGACGCCGCACTGCCGTGACGCCTCTGATGAAAGTGTGGACAATTGTGGTGAGAAGCTTGACATGCACTAATAAGTCTCTGGCAGTCTTTAAGCAATGACGTACTTAAGTCAGTACTTGGTCTAATCCCCCCAGCCCCCCCAAAAAATTCAGTTTTTGACTGATAGTACTTAGTAACCTAGCAACCTAGTGTAAGGATCTCTCCAATGATGGAAACTACAAAGCACTTTTGTAAGTCGCTCTGGATAAGAGTGCTCGCCCAATGCATAAATGTAAAGGTAAATGTAAAAGTAAGTGTATGAAGTATATAACATGGCTATTTGTCCCCTTAAACTTAAATTGGGGATTTTCTCAGTGAACATTTCACCTTTATAAGACGTCCAAAACACATCAACACTGGACATCCCATGACCAGGCGAACGAGGTTTTTGATTGTGTTAGATCAGGAAAAGTTGGATAGACTTTACCCTGAACAGGTCAGGATCTCCCAGAGATGTCTACATTTTGTTCAAAATTGGTTTGAAGGACATTTATTTCTAAATGTTTAATAAAAGGAAGCCCTAAAGTATTCTGCAAAGCCCTAGAGTTCATTCACATTTTACGATTAATAATACATATATTTATTTGTTCTCTGTGGTGCAGCATGGTAGTGTTGTGGTTAACATTGTGGCCTCGCACCTCCAGGGTCAAGGGTTTGAGTCCCACCTCGGGGTCTGTTTCTCTGAAGATTGCATGTTTTCCCAGTGCTTGGTGGGTTTGCTTTGGATAGTCCAGTTTCCTTCCACAGTTCAAAGACATGCAAAATTCTAAGTGTGTGCTTGTGCTTCTGCCCTGCAATGCGTTGGCACCCCATCCAGAGTGTACCGCAACTAATGTGGTAAAGTTCCAAAGTTCCCTGGGCTAGGCTCCAGTTTTCTCGTGACCAAGAACAGGACAAGCAGTATAAATAATGCGTGAGTGGGTGAGTGAGTGAGAATGTCTTTGGGGCAAAAATAAAACAGTCTTTCTTTCCTCCTGCCATACTGTAGCATGAATGGTTCAGCCCAGTGCTCAAGTACACACCGTACCTCATTCGGCTGATCATAGGAGGTCAAGTGTTGGCGTCTTTTTGATGTCTATTAGATGTAAAATGTTTACTTGTTCTTATTCCAAGGGTTAAGTTTAGAGTTGGCTTGTTAAAATGCATCTAAATACAAGCCTTTTGATTGAAGGAACAACCCAATCCGGTCTAAACTTAGCCCTCCTAGATGTCTATTGACAAGTCAAGTCAGGTCAAGTAGGCTTTTATTGTCATATACAGTTCAATACACAGTGAAATGAAACATTCCTCCAGGACCCAGGTGCTACATACAGTATATACAACATAAAATAGCAACATAAATTAACAAAACTAAGTACTATACAAAACACAGCAAATGACAACATAAAGTGCATGAGCAAATGTGCAAACAAGAATGACAAAATGACAACACGACACAATAAGGTTGGTGTGTGAAATTGCTAGATGGTTTACATCAGTGTGTTTGCGTGTGTGTGTGATTGCCAGTCCAGTACCATTGTTTTGAGGTATTATCTGCCTGACTAAGTGAGAGTGTGTGTGTGTGTTCATCGTTCCAGTCCCTTTTTATTGAGAAGACGGACGAATGTGAGGGCCTGAATGCTTTGGTACCTTTGAGTAAGGTACATAAGTGAGAGTAAGGGGTGTGTCTGATCAGCTGTAATGCTGGTGGCTTTGCGGATGCAGCGTCTGGTGTAGATGTCTGCGATAGAGGGAAGAGAGACCCTGATAATCTTCTCAGCTGCTCTCACTATCCTCTGTTGGGTCTTGCAGTTTGAGATGGCACAATTTTCAAACCAGACAGTAATGCTGCTGCTCAGATTGCTCTTGATCGTCCCTCTATAGAAGAGGGTTAGAATCGGCGGTGGAAGCCTGGCTGTTCTTAGCCTCCATAGGAAGAACTGCTGCTGGACTTTCTTGTTCAAAGAGCTGGTGTTGAGGGACCTGGTGAGATTCCCCTCCAGGTGGACACCAAGGAATTTGGTGCAATTGATGATTTCTACAGAAGAGCCGTTGATTTTTTCGACAAAGAGAGAGGTGAAGTCAACAACCATCTCTTTTGTTCTATCAACATTCAGAGACAACATTCAGAGATTGCACTTCCTCTCCTTACTGTATACCGACTCATTTTCCTGCTGGTAAGACTCACCACTGTTGTGTCACCAACTTGACAATGTGATTAAAGCTGTGTGTCACTACACAGTCATGAGTCAGCAGTGTGAAGAGCCAGAGGGCCCCAGTGCTCAGTGTGGTGGTGCTGAAGGAGCTGTTCCCGATCAGCCTTCTGGCTGCCTTCGAGGCCCTCTGGTTGCAAAGTCCACAGGAACACTAACCTTAGATTTGCATAGTTGAAATCTCAATGGGACAATAAACAATCCATCGGGGTGTGTGTTTTCCAGTTCACTGATCTTGCTATACAGTTCACAGCGCGCTTCATGGCTTACTGGTATTGTTTACTAGGTCATGTTTTTTTCTGTAACATAAAGTACAAGTTACAGTTTGTTCCAGAGCTTTCGCCATAGCAACTCCTGCCAAAAAGTGTAGGATGTACAAATAAATGGAATAGAAGTTATTCCCAGTAATTTCAACCCATTAAGTCTTATGCATCATGCACCCAAAAGGGAATTACTTGTATGTGTGTTTGTGAGTCTGTTGGCGGGTGTTTATTTCTGTAATTTTTTTCCCTTTTTCCAGGGTCCACACGAATCCCACCCTGTCCTGGCAGCTTCTCGTGTGACAACAGAACGTGTGTGAACACATCACGTGTGTGCAATGGTATTCCCGACTGTCCCAGAGGAGAGGACGAACAGCTGTGTGGTGAGTCTGCAAAAGTACAGTGTGGATGACACAAGGAGGGCCAACAACAACAACAACAACAATAATAATAATAATAATAATAATAATAATAATAATAATCTTGGCATAGGTATCTTTACTTTTAATATTATTTTTAACCATGGGTTTGCACCATTCTTCCTTTTTCTGTGTCCAGAAAAGCCCAGTATAACTCCGCTGCCCCCTGGTGACAAGAACATTACTCACACCTGTGCTGAGTTCTCCTGCTTAGACGGAACCTGTGTCCCTTACAAATCAGTAAGACAGCAAACACAGATTTATCTTGTTGTATTTAGTCATAAACAACAAGTCTTAATTTGTCTATCCATGTGTATCCATGGGTGTGTTTGCATAATAGGTATGTAACGGAGTGGCAGACTGTCCTGATGATGGAAGCCCCTCAGATGAACAAGACTGTCGGAGTTGGGGGCAGTGGGGACCCTGGAGTCCCTGCAGCCACACCTGCGGCTCTGGCGTTATGAGCAGATACAGAGGGTGTCCTGAGGGGGACACACTAACACACTGCATTGGAGATGATACACAGAGACAGCAATGCTACTCCACAGCTTGTCCTGGTGAGAGCCTTTAATAGTACAGCTTTTTCATCATCATCATCATCATCATAATTAATCTTCATAGAATTCTGGCTTTGGTATAAATGTGATGTTGACATTAGAGCTAATGATGTTATTTACACTAAGTGAGGATTAATTATTAATGCAGACATTGTTGAGACATTAAGACATTATTATTAGAAATACAAAAATGCAATAGAGTAATAAATAGATAAAATAAAATAATGAATTAATACAGAAATGTAAAGAACTGGAACCCTAAAAGAGGAGCTAAATTTTGGGCTTATGATAGCTTTGCAGTGGCTATTTCTATAATTTGAAATAAGTATCAAATTTTAATAATAGTTAAGTATAAATAGATCAAAATAATACTTAAATATAGCAACAATGTACAGTACAATAACTTTGGAGTTTTTTTTTTTTTTTTGACGACATGGTGGTATAGTGGTTAGCACTGTGGCCTTGCACCTTCATGGTTAAGGGTTTGATGTGGGTCTCTGTGTGTGTAGAGCTTGCATGTTCTCCTCATGCTTGATGGGTTTCTTCCAGGTACCCCGGTTTCCTCCCACTGGTAAAAGACATGGAGATTAGGCTAATCATTTGTGTTCATAATTTGCTCATTGTGTGTGTACGTACAGTATGTGGATTGTAGTATAGAAGATGAATGAATGAACGGAATTTATTAACTAAAAGAATGGGTATTTACAGTATACTTATCATTTGCTTTGAATTGTTGACTTGACATGAGAGTGTGTGTTCGATGTGAACAGTTGATGGACACTGGTCAGCGTGGACGACATGGTCTAACTGCTCTAAAGGTTGTGGGGGAGTGGAGATCCGCAAAAGAGTGTGTGTTCCACCACAGAACGGAGGCCGAGCATGCACCGAACTGCCAGGCGACACAACCCTGAGCACCGAGATCAGTGAGCTTATGCAAACATACATACATGCACGCATACACAACAGGGCTTTACCAATATTCATGTAAATATTGACATATTCCCACCGTACTGATAAAGTGCAGATTAAATCTCTTATAATGGTCAGGAAAGCTGCATGAAGTAGTGTGATTCAGGCAAACACTCTTGAGTGCTGGGGGAGTACTGATAGTCTGCTTTAATAGATTTTTTAAAGGAAATGTCTTCAAATGGATTCAATGAACTCCAGGTAAAGAGTAATTTAACTGAGCTGTGAGATATGCAATGTTTTATTATAATCAGAAAAACAGGAACGTTACAACATAAAATTGTCTTACAGTTAATACTAACACTGTCTAATATCAACTTTAAGACACATCTTGGCTTAGAGTAACACTTGACCAACACAAAAACTACATTAATCTTTAATAAAGCGATCCTATTACCATCTCATAGTGGACAAAGTCCTTAAATTTAACAAATTACAATTTAATGTTATATTTAAAATGAATAACAGTACAGTAGGTGAAATATAATAGAAATAGAGTGTAGTTATGAAAAAAGAAAGAATCTGTTTTTCTATCCTTTGGTCTGCTTTTGCTCACAGAGCCGTGTCCTCAGGACGCCTGCGCTAATGTTTCCTGTCCCGCTGGTCTGGTTTCACACACTTGCACTCCTTGTCCTTTGACTTGTGCTCATATATCAAGTGATACATCCTGTGATGCCAGTGCTGAGTGTTTCACAGGTAAGCTGTAAGACTGCAGAAAATACACATATCAATACTCGTACCTTCCATCACACTCTTTAATACGCACGTACTGTATCAACATACATTTACATTTAGGCATTTGGCAGACGCTCTTATCCAGAGCGACTTACATTTTTTTTTATCTCATTATACATCTG
>JAOTRS010000044.1:11670602-11697816 GCA_028565755.1 Dinotopterus cunningtoni
ACTTAAGTAAAATTTCACTGAAGTAACAGTACTTGTACTTGAGTACAAAATTTTATTACTCTTTCCACCTCTGGCTTTATGCAATCCAGTAAAATATCAGTGTGTGCCTTTTTATTTGCTTGGACAGTTTTTTTTTATTTTATTTTACATCTTTGGCATTTATTATTACAGTTAAATAAGTTTTTGTTCTACTCTGAAATGACATTTTAGGCACTCCTACTCCGAGCTCCAGAGGCTGTCGAAGAGATCAGTTCTCATGCCCTCCTCCAGGAGGTTGTATTGAGGCTGCACAGCACTGTGATGGGTTTCCTCAGTGTCCAGATGGAGCTGATGAGAGAGGCTGTGAAACGAATCGCACCCACGTCACACCCACCGCTGTTCCACTTAGAACACCCAGTATGTCTGCTGTCACGTCAGCAAATACACCAACTCCCACTACTACGCCTGTAAGACCTAAAACATAATGTGCTCATAGTATAAAGAAAATAAAAATCCTGCTTTGAATAATGCTTTAAAATAGATAATGCAGTATAAAAAATCAATTGTATTAAATTCTGGACTTTGGATTTATTTTAAGGCTGTTATCTTTAACTTTATTACTTTTTTATGTATACTGTTTTCAAACGTATTATTGTAGTTCATGTTGCACATGACTGATGCTCTCTCTCTCTCTCTCTCTCTCTCTCTTCCTCGTATAGCATGGAAAACCTGGCTCTTTGGGTAACTACTAATGCTGAACATTTGTGTATTTCAGCATTAATGTTTATTTTATTTATTTATTTATTTAAATTTCCATGAAAATGTTTTGCGTTCTTTTGATATGCAATAAAACCTAGAGGTGTTCATTTAGGATGAAAATTAATGATTTTAAGAATAATTTTAAGATTCACTTAAGAGAAAGCAGATTCATTAAGTTCAAAATGTTTCTACAGGAGTGATTAATATATTTACATATTTAACACATGTAAAAGCATAAATACAAGCTTCCAATCATCTTAAATCTTTAAATTCTTTGCTCAAGCAGCATTACTTTCCCTATGTTTGATTGTTAATAAAAATACAAAATATATGCTGACAATCAAGAAGAGATAAATTGCTTTAGATTTTTGATCACCAGTTTGTTCACATATAAAAGTAAGTGTTGTATCCGTGCTTCACAGGTAACTGCTCTTCTCCTCTGGGACTGGAGGATGGCCGTGTGCATTATGGTCAGCTGACCGCCTCATCATTCAGAGAGAACAACCCAGCTGACACGGGCCGCCTTAACATCGTCCCTAATGTGTGAGTGTCTGGCGATGTGTGGTGAAGACAAAGTTGCATGATGTTTATTTCTGGATCAGAGAAATTAGTTTGATTTGCAATAACAAATTTGATCTTTTTTTCTATGTCTAATGTCAGGTCTTATTTTTTATCTAAATCTTTTTTTATAAGTCATAATTTGTCTCTATGATCAGGATGTATAGTGTAGAGCCAGGACTATTATATACAAAATTCTCTTTTGGTAAATTACTACTGTGGTACACTCAGTGACATAATGTGTGGACAGTATATTACATTTTTAGTTACAGGGCCTAGAATACGTAGAGTACAATTAAAACTCATTTAAGGTACTGCATACTGTATTATATGTATTATGTATTATGGCACTGTCACCATGCACCTCCAGGGTCCAGATTTGATTCCCTCTTCAGGTCTGTGTGAATGGAGTTTGCATGTTCTCCCCGTGTTTGTTGTATTTCCTCTGGGTACTCCGGTTTCCCCCCACAATCAAAAGACATGCAGATAAGGCTAATTGGTGTTCCCAAATTGTTTGTTGTGTGTGAAAGGATTTGAATGATGACGCGAGGTCCCACCATGGTTGTAAAATGGGAATAAAAATAATAGTAATTACCACTGGCCTCCATAGTCCCTAGGTGGAGTACAGGTGTTCCTAGATGGATGGATGGATACTGTATTATAAAAAGACTTTTACCACATCACTGTTGAATTCTTGATTCTGATTGGACAGAATCTGTTGATCGATTTCCTATAACAAAAATCACATATTTACAGTAATGTCCTCTTTTTAATACATTCTATTACTATAATAAATAGTTCTGTTACTTTTGTTTATCATTTAGAAGGAGTCTCCTGTGTCAAAATTTACTTATTTTATGATTTGCTAATTTTAAACTAACTAACTGTAAACTAACTGTAACTGTAAACTAACTGTAAAACTCCAAAAAGTACTGTTCTATTCTATAAACAGTTATTTTCTTTAAACTTTTAAAAGTGTAACTGTTGGCAATTTGCTGTGGTATAAGAGCAAAAAAGAGCTTTAGAACATGTATTTATTGAAAAAGAATAATAGTAAGGACTAAACCATGAATTATTGTCATTGTCATTATTAATCACAGGTTAATGATGATAATTTTATGTTTTATTTCTTCCTTAACTGTTGTACCATTCATTTACATTGGGTAACAGAAACGTGTCTGTATATTTAATTTTCCTCTGATAGTGAAAGAAGACTTTAAAATGTATTTTCATTATCTGGTACCATTACATAATATTCCCCAAACAGTTTAGTGATGGAACCAGGCTGGAGCCCTTTACCAGGAGACCCCCACCCCTATTTCCAAGTGGATTTTTTAGAGCCGACCTGGATATCTGGCATAATCACCCAGGGCAGTGAGCGCATGTGGGGCTATCTCTCCAAGTACCGTTTGGCATTTGCTCTATCAGAGAACCACTTCACAGACTTTACTGAGAGTGAAGACAACAGCTCAGCCCCAAAGGTATAGTTTACATAATAATACAAACAAAAATAATAAAATAATAATAAATAAATAAATAATAAAACCTTAAGTATACCCATCTCTCACCTGTGTAATGAGAAATAATCTGTACTCATTCTCTAAAATCAAGATTGTATGTTAGGGTGCATAGTGTGTCTTTTGAATGTGAATCAAACTCTAAGGTGTAAGGCATACCTTTTAGTGGACATGAATTGCTTTATGACAGATCTTTGAGGTGCGGATGGTAGGCAGGACACCAGTCACACGCTGGCTGGGCAGATTGGTGAGGGCTCGTTACTTGCGTATCATACCAGTGCAGTATCGCCACACCTTCTACCTCCGAGTGGAAATCCTGGGATGCAGAGGAGGTAGGATTTCTCTTTTTTCTTCATAAAGAAACCAAGATCCTTGAAAGTTTAAGATTATGCTTTCTATTTTATTACCATTTGTCGAGTTAAGACACAATCAACAACAAGATTATCCATGTACATGAACTACTTAAATTTAACTATTAATATAGACTGTTAAAATATTTAAAATTAATATATTAATATAATATAACTATTTAAATTTAACAAAGTATGTCTAAGCAACAAATGAATTAGAAATTGAAGTGTTGCTTTATCTAATGTAATCATGAATGTTTTCTCCACATAGAAGAATTAGTCACTCCTGTCCCTGCTGAAGTGTCCACAGCGCCTTCTGGAGTTGGTGTTGTGACACCGAGTCCCTGCGAGCTTGGTCAGTTTGCCTGTGTAAATGGGGAGTGTGTGCCTGTGGTAGCTCTTTGTGATGGCAGGCCTGATTGTGCAGATCATTCAGATGAGCTCCGTTGCGGTGAGTCTAGTGTATGTCTACAGTATCACTAAAGGGCAGACAGACTATTCTAGTGCTTTCCCGTAGTACAGTATATGAATTACTGCACAGAGCCCTGACCTCAACCCTACTGAACATCTTTGGAATGAATTAGAATTCAGAATGAAATCCAGGCCTCCTTGTCTGCCATCAGTATCTGATCACATTTCTCCTTTTATGGAAAACTATCTTTCCAAAGGATTGGATATGATTATAACAGCAAAAAAGGACTAATCTGGAGTAGAATTTTCAAAAAGCACATGTGGGCATGAAGATCAGTTGTTCACATACTTTTGGCCACATTGTTTTCATAACGTCAGCTGACTGTACGGTCTTGTTTGATATGTACTGGGTAGAAAGTAGTTATCACAATCTTGCTCTGACCACTTCTATAACTACTAAAACAAAAACATGTGCACATGAAGTAGAAAAATGGATCTTACCTCCGGAGATTGTGGATCAGTCTTCAATTATTCATCTTTAACTATGTACATATTTGTCCATAATTAGTATGAAGACTACACGTGAGTGCAACTTCCTCAGCTACTGTTCTCTAAGAGATACTGTACAATGCAAATGTCTTATTTCCTTATATTTTGGCTTCAAAGAGGAATATTGAGTTTTTGAGTGTAATTTTTACTCCAGTCCCTTTACCTAACCAGTATCAAAGGAAGGTTTTTTGTTTGTTAACCCACAGAGTGATTTATGAATCACTAAAGCATAAAAAAAACTTAAGGCGCAGTGGATAAAGACCTTACCAGTAGTGTATAAGCATGGGTGTGGTTCGTCTTGATGAACACAGTTAAACTTTCTGTAAATGGCTCATATTTGACATTTCCTGCTTTTGAATTATGGGTGGTATACTGTATAGGGTCGACAAGTCACTATACTGGAATAGGTTGTCACCACACAGTTATCTGTTCAGAGAACAAATGTCTATCTCTGTAGCACTTCATGAATTGAAAATAACATGATGTGGACCAACAACCTCCAACTAATCATCAGGAACAGAGAGTCAGATCTACTTAGCTGTCAATCAGCATTCAGAAAACCTCTCCTCCTGCACTAGGATTCATGCATCCTAGCCTTGGCAGCATAATATTTGATTGAATTTCAAATTTAATCTAGCTTCATATTGTGTTCATCATTGTTATGGTTATATAATGGTATAATACCAATGCTCACAAAATCATCAAACTTGTGTTGACCAGTTTTACCAGAAATTATTACTGTATTAACCATTTTTGTGTTCTCTTAATTTACAGGCACTGCTCCTACTCCAGGATTACCAGGTTTATGGAATCACACTGTAACACCAGGAAGTCCTGGGTACCAAACCTACACTACTGGATCTCCTGGAGTGTACACCAAAACTCCACAAGATGGTCGTCCAGGTGTGGCAAGTGTTTCACCCATTGTTACTGGGGGACCTGGTATTGGCCCTGAGGGACCGACTGGACATCCAGGTATATAGTCCGAGGTGCCACTGTATTCTGTTTTCAATACTACAGGCTGAGATCCAGACATCTCAGAAGCTGTATTAGCTTATTAATTAACTGAATGAATACATATTGTATACATACTGTATTTCTCACCTGTAGCAAAATTAACTTATAGGATTGTGGAACATAACGACACCTCATGACGGTGGTTTACCCAGAGTGCTGTGTGTAGAGGACCAGTTTTCCTGCAAAAGCTTTGGCTGTGTGGATGCAACTCTTGTGTGTAATGGAAGAGAGGATTGTCCAGATGGCTCAGATGAACATAATTGTGGTACCTATTTAAAAAAAAAAAAACTTCTATTAAAAATTTTAAAATGGCCCTTTTTATACTACAGCTCATTTTGTCTATCATCTCTTAGGTTTCTCTACACTCGCCCCACTAACACCTACACGTCACCCCCTGGTGCCAAGTCCCTGTTCTACCAAACAGTTTACTTGTAGCAGTGGGGAATGTGTGCATCTGGACAAGAAGTGTGACCTCCACAAAGACTGTGCTGATGGCTCAGATGAGAGAAACTGTGGTGGGTACACTATAACAGATCTCAGATCAGTTCGTTTCGATTTTATGTTTTCTTTATCATAGAAATGCTCATTTTGTCTTGTAATAGAAAATCTACAGTAAATGCATTTAAAGGTTACAATTTAAGCTCCTGTGCCTTTGCTTTGTTCTGCAGTGGACTGTGTGATGTCTGCTTGGACAGTGTGGAGTCAGTGCAGCGTGTCATGTGGTCTGGGTTCTCTGTTCCGCCAGCGTAAGATCCTAAGGGATGCTCGACCCGGGGGCTCCTGTGGGGGCGCACAGTTTGACAGCAGAGCCTGCTTCCTTCAGGCCTGTCCTGGTGATGGCTAACTTTATAGTTTTATTGTTTTTATCTTACTGTATTCTATTTCTAATTTTTCAGTTCACTGGATAGTAGAATGTTAAAGAATGTCACCTCTCCATGCTTCATTGTCTGATTTCCCAGGGTGTTTTAAATTTCTCTAATCCTTCTTATGTCTCATTTAACATGTTTTTCTCTTTACTCCTACCTCTGTGCCTATCTCATCCCCGTCCTTCCCCCTCTCTCAGTGGATGGACAGTGGGCTGAATGGAGTGAATGGTCAGAGTGTGATGCAGAATGTGGTGGTGGCCTGAGACTAAGGAACAGATCTTGCTCAAACCCTCCACCCAAAAACCGTGGGAAAGAGTGTGAGGGGATGACTATGCAGACTCAAAGCTGCAACACACACCAATGCGGAACCGGCACAGACTCCCATAAAGGTGTGAGAGTGTAGCAGCTCCTGAGTATTTAATTTAGCAACACATTTAGCACAGAAAGTGAATTTAGCACATTTAGCCACACTTTTCAAACAGGAAAGGCATATGCATCGATATTTCCATCTTGACCTTGCAACATTTCACCATATTAAACTCTTCCTTGCCTTTCCTATTTTTGAGCCTTTAATTAAATTTTTACCAAGTAAAATTACTTTGAGTTCCTTTTCTTCCCTATTTTTCTAAACAGCCACAATTACTTGTTTTTTGAAGCATTTTTGAGAGCGGTAAAACAAAAATGGACTATCATCATTAGCTGAAGCAAACATCTAAGCAAGAATAGGTATTTTTTTAAACAAATATTAAGAACAGGAATTTACAGTTACTTACAATTACTACTGTATGAACAGCTTCCCAGTTATTAAACAAGTGACTAGCCATAAATTGATATAAATCTTTAAACTGTACGGATTGTACCAGTGTTGATTAAGCATTTCTCTGCTGTCTGGGTATTCATTAATGCTCTAACTTTATAACTATATAAGATTTGTCTGTCTGTGAATTTCCTTTTGGTTTTGAGTTATGCTTGCTTACTATGATTCATTTCTGTGGTTTGCTGTAGGCTGCACTAACGGCATGGTGCTAGTAACAGAAGCGGACTGTGCGGCAGGCAGAGTGGAGCCGTGCCCTTTGACCTGCTCAGATCTTAGTTCAGAGAGTAACTGCTCCTCTCACTGTATAACAGGTACCACTGACCTAACGTAACACAAATCTGTCTGTTGTACACTAATCAGCCATAACATTATGACCACCTGCCTAATATTGAGTAGGCCCCCCCTTTTGCCACCATAACTGTGATGCACACCTTTTTATTACAACCAGCATTAACTTTTTCATCAATTTGAACTCCACCAGCACTTCTATTGGATCGGACTACGTGGTCCAGCCTTCACTTCCCATGAGCATCAGTAGGCCTTGGCCACCCGTGACCCTGTCACCACTTCACCGTTTTTTCTTCCTTGAATCACTTTTGGTACTGTATGTCTTCTGCAGTTTTGGTGTTGCTCCAACCCAGTCCTATAGCCATCACAATATGGCCCTTGTCAAAGTCACTCGAATCCTTATACTTGCCCATTTGTTTCTGCTTCCAACACATCAACTTCAGAAAAAAAAGTTTCACTTGCTGTCTAATATTTCCTACCCAGCTTAAATTAGTAAAAAGTTTAATGCTGGTTACAATGGAAAGGTGTCAGAACACACAGGTCACTACTATTTTGGTGGCAAAGAGAGTGACCTATTTAATATTAGGCAGATGATCATAATGTTATGGCTGATCAGTATATTTCATGCCATCAATAAAGCAATGTTATAGAATCATGCAAACAGATTTTTTTTACCTCTGTAAAAATTGTTAACTATTCCTGTTTCTGTTTTCCTTTGTTTCTCCAGGGTGTCGTTGTCCAGTTGGTTTGTTTCTTCAGGATGGTCGATGTGTCAATGTGAGCAAATGTGTGTGTGTATGGAAGGGGTCGATGCTTCAACCAGGGGATGAGGTCATCTTAGACAACTGTACATTTTGGTGAGCAATGCGACATTTAATATTGTAATTCAATTCAATTAAATTTCATTTGTATACCGCTTTAAACAATTGACATTGTTGCAAAGCAGCTTTACACAATCAAAAGAATTATTTAAGTTTGTATGAAATGTGAATGTGTATGAATCAGAGTGATAAGATTGTCTATGATGAGCATGCCAAGGACGATGCGACAGTGGCAAGGAAAATCTCCCTGAGACGGCAGTGGGAAGAAACCTTGAGAGGAACCAGACTCAACAGGGAACCCATCCTCATTTGGGTGATAACGAATAGCAGGGATTGATCTGCAGTCATGCTGTGTGTTAGGAGGCTGGAAGTTCAGTATGACAGGAGATGTGTTTAAGTTAATATCTAGTCCAGTTTGTTATTGGAGGCTCAGGTAGACTGTAGGAAACTCCAGTCCTGAACTATCGAGTGACTACAGTTACAAGTCCTCAGAGAACAGCTGTCAGCATCGGCCGAGGACAGGACCTTCTTTGTGGAAAAGTGGAACCGTCTCCAGTCACCACACGCATCCCAAGTAGACCGCACAGGGCATCCACGGACGAGATCTCCAACCAGAAGCAGGACACCAGGATGAGTCAGACAGGTCCAGAGGGCAGAGGAG
This sequence comes from Dinotopterus cunningtoni, assembly GCA_028565755.1. Taxonomy (NCBI): domain Eukaryota; kingdom Metazoa; phylum Chordata; class Actinopteri; order Siluriformes; family Clariidae; genus Dinotopterus; species Dinotopterus cunningtoni. The sequence continues at coordinate 11,679,196 of JAOTRS010000044.1, forward strand.
ATCTGGACCACTGGTAGCTCAGGAGCGACATGTATAGCTCAGACAGACAGACAGTAAGAGGGAAAAAGAGAGAGAGAGAGAGAGAGAGAGAGAAGAGGAGAGAGCAAAAAAGTAGGAGAGATAACAGTTAGGTATGGTCACAGTCAAACAATGTATAAGATCAATGTATATTTACTGTAGTGTAGAGTGCAAGCAGGGACTCCTGCAGGACTAACTATGACAGCATAACTAAAAGGGAGAGCCAGAAGGAAACACTGACATAAGGGCTCCCTAAGATGTAAAGCGACTTCACTGCCAACAAACCTGAGTGATTAATGAGAGTGGGGAAGACTGCATCTAAACATACCAGTTCACCATAATACTCTAGGCCTAGGAGTCCCACAGATCTGCTCCTTTATCTAAGGGAAATATATTTATGCTTGGCTAACTAAATAGGTTTTTAGCCTAGACTTAAACACTGAGACTGTGTCTCAGTCCCAAACATTAATTGGAAGACTATTCCATAATTTTGGGGCTTTGTAAGAAAAATATCTGCCCCCTGCTGTAGTTTTCATAATACGTGGTACTGACAAGCAGCCTGCATCCTTTGATCGAAGTAGGCATGGCAGATCGTAAGACACTAGCAATTCACTCAAATATTGCGACACGAGACCATTTAATGCTTTATATGTCAAAAGTAGTATTTTAAAATCAATGCGAAATTTAACAGGGAGCCAGTGCAGTGTGGATAAGATAGGGGTGATGTGCTCGTATCTTCTGGTTCTAGTGAGGACTCTCGCTGCTGCATTCTGAACTAATTGAAGCTTGTTTATGCACCTAGTTGAACAACCAGACAGTACGGCATTACAATAGTCCAACTTAGAGGTGATTAAAGCATGAACTAGTTTTTCTCCATCATTTAGTGACAACATATTCCTTATCTAGGCAATATTTCTGAGGTGAAAAATGCTATCCTGGTAATATTATCTACATGTCCTTCAAATGAAAGGATAGAATTTATAATCACACCGAGGTCTTTCACTGTTGCACTTGATGGAACAGAAAAAAGCTTGCTTCTAGCTGCATGTGGCCCTATGGCTAGAACTTCTGTCTTATCAGAAATTAAGCAAAAGGAAGTTAAGTAACATCCAATCTAATATGTCCTGCACACGTTGCTCAACTTCAGTAAGCTGGTTTTTCTCATCTGGTTTTGCTGAGATGTATAACTGTGTCATCAGCATAACAATGAAAACTAATACCATGCTTAGGATTTATGTTGCCCAGAGAAAACATGTAAAGAAAAAAGCAGTGGGCCTAAATCTGAACCCTGTGGAACACCAAACTCCACTTGAGAACATACAGAATAGTCACAATTTAAATCTACGAACTGATAACGATCAGTCAAATAGGATCTGAGCTAGGAGAAGACCGTTCCCTTAATTCCTACTACATTTTTTAATCTGTGAAGGAGAGTGCTATGATCAATAGTGCCAAAAGCTGCACTGAGGTTGAGTAACACCAGTATAGTGATGCAACCCTGATCAGAGGCCAGTAGAAGGTCATTTACTACTTTAACAAGTGCTGTCTCTGTGCTGTGATAAGGCCTAAATCCTGACTGATACAGTTTGTTTATGCTATTTCTATGTAGACATGAACATAGCTGCTGTGCTACTATCTTTTCCAGAATCTTCGAGATAAAGGGGAGGTTTGTAATTGGACAGCTGACAAGGGTCGAGGACGGGTTTCTTAATGAGTGGTTTAATAACTGCCAATTTAAAAGATTTTGGAACATACCCACTGCTGAGTGAAGACTCTTTAGCAGAGTTGAGATCCAAGTCACGAGATGTATAGTTTTAATATTCGTTTTTATTTATTTATTTATTTTTATGCAGTATGTGTCGAGATGGTTATGTCTCCTGTGACAACTCCAGCTGTATTCCCAAATGTGACTGGTCAATCTGGTCCGCATGGACCTCATGCGACAGCAGCTGTGGAATCGGCATCCAGCAACGGTTTAGGTCGGATTATCTTTTAACACCAAGTAGATAATTTCTAAACTATTCACAAAATTTTTTTATTGAATTATAATTATCTCTAATTAAAGGTCGGTTTTGAGTCCTTCTGAAGCTGTGAACGTAGAGCCATGTGTTGGAGACTCTACAGAAGCACGGCAATGCTACACACCCTGCCCACCAGGTCAGATTCCAGCAATTTCTGATTACAGTCTACTATTTTTTCTAAGCTAGCTATCTAAACTTAGCTAACAATAATTGTAAACATAAATCATGATATGAATGGGGTTTGATGTGAAGGAGGGTTTATTAAATTCTACAAAGAGCAAGTCAAACCAGGACTTGTGATGAAATTTCTTGTTAATGAAGGTGTAAAACTGATTGATTTACAGAAGGTTTCAAGCACAGAAATAATGATGAGACTATTAGCAGCAGTAAAACATTTGAATGATGCAAACATTTTAAGAAGTCAGTATGTCTGTAAATAATGATCCCAGCCAAGGTGGCTCAAAGTTGTTCCCATGAATGCTCAGTGAGTGGAATGCCTGATCATTAAAAAAGATGACAAATAACTTGTCAACTTGAAAAAGAAACACATCTGTCTGTGGGAACTGTATCCACAATCATTCATGAACACCACTTGTACATTACAGGAACTTGGCTGAGAGTTACTGCCACATTCGCCGTACAGTCCTGACCTCACTCAGTTTTTTATGCCATTAAAGGAGTTTGGCGTTGAACACTAGGATAAGTGCATTAGTGTAACAGGGGATTATATGGAGAAAAAAGGGAGTTTAAACTGTGTCGTGTTCTACACAATAAAAAGTCCCGGTTTGACTTTAATGCCCCTCGTACAGTATATATCCATATACAGCCGAAATTGTTTAAAAATGGTGGCAAAGATCCAAGGGCAACACTTGGCTTGGTAAGGGTTTAATTACGAAAGTGACAATCAGACTAGCTCAGAACTTAAAAATGATGATATGCACTACTTGCATTTAGTGCTATAAGTTCCTGTGTGAAATATTCTGACTCTTATCTTGTCAGAAGTATTGACAAGATAAGAGTCAGAATATGACTGACTCTGTCACCAGTTCAGTAAAGTTGCAACTTACTACTTTTCTCTAACTCTTATCCCTCATTTATATAATATATTTCATGATAATAAAAACTATTAGAGATAATTTATCTCCAGCTTTATAAAACACAAACATTCTTGTGTCACTGATGTTCATCTTCAGTTCTTGCAGTCACTAACTCACTAAAATAGCACCACTGCATGTTTAGTGTTAAAATATTTATACACAGGAGCTATATAATAAAGAAAATGTAAGTGTTTATTAAATAAGCCAATGGGTCAGAGTTTGCCAATTTTTAGTGTACTATATGCAAACCAGAAATTGACCTGGAAAAATTGGCTAGAACAGCATGTTAGAGGGCACCATGAACTGTTGTGATAATAATAATAATAATAATAATCATCATCATCATCATCATCATTTTATCAAGTTTTGCTACTATTATATAAAACTCTCCAAGTATTATAATGTAAATCTAATTCTGAAATCTCACTGGTGATACAGTACACCCACCGATTAGCCATAATATTAATGCTACATAACATTAACACTGATTATCAATTATATACCAATAAACTGATCACAGGTTCATGGGCACCTAAGGGTCACACACATGCCCGCAGGGGTCAAAGGTGCCACAAAAAAAATGAATGCAGCACAAATACCTGACCACGATAGAAAAACACCAAAACACATACACATGTCCCAGCAGGCAAAGAGCCCAAGACCACCAACCCAAATTATACTTACCTTTAATATTTTTATGATGTTCGTAAGAACTTTGATTTAGTCTGAGGGTTGAACTTACTGTAAAAAGGAGAGTGGGCAGCTGGTTGGGGTTGGGATGGCAGAGGAAAATGGGCCAACGTCTGATTTGTTTCTTCATGCTTATTAATAGGACATGGCCTGCCTTATTTGGGTAAACTGTAATTGTAGATTCTGCAGGATGTTCCAGGTTCTATTAAGTGATTTTTTTTTTCAGCCATTAAAAGATTAAATATTTAAAACAGATTTAAAACCTTGGTCAGATTATGATTGTGATACTTATGCAATAGCTATTAAGCATATATACCTTTACCACATTTTAATTTCCTGTTTTATCATTTCTGGAAGGGGCTCCATGGAGTGAGTGGTCTTCATGGTCTGAGTGCAGTAAGACATGTTTCTTTCACGTGGATGCTGTGGGAATGAGACGCCGCTTTAGGAGCTGTAACCACACTGACTCCGCCTCCTGCTTTGGAGACGGGGAAGAACATGAGCCCTGTAATACATTACATTGTCCAGGTATACATAGATTCTACACTTTTAAACAAATTGTCTTACTTTTGTACTTTTGTTATACAATGCATACTCTGTCCATACTCCTGCTCTAAACAAGTTATGCTTTGATGTTTACAGTATGTGTAACTTTTTGTAAACTGTAACTTCATTTGCCTCTGCAGTACATGGTGGTTGGTCAGCATGGTCTGCATGGTCTGAGTGCTCATCTGAGTGTGATTCTGGGGTTCAGACTCGAGAACGTTTCTGTAGTTCTCCTCCCCCTCTGTACGGAGGCAGCAGCTGCGTGGGACCTCATATACAGACCCGAGACTGCAACTCCCAGCCCTGCACAGGTTTTACTGATCACCATAGGAACATACACTATTGAGCCATTACATTAATACGATTAACATTAAAACCACCTAGGTTCTGGGTTTCACTTGTGCCTCCAGGACAGCTCTGGCCCCAGGGGGTTCTGAGTCCGTGGGGCCTTTGGGTTGTGTTGTGGTGTCTGGCACCAGAACTGGCACTTGTAAAAGTAACTTAGATCCTTAATCAGTAACTTTGAGAGCAAACTGTTCCCTTGCTGTTCTGTATTAATCTTTTTTTGAGTTAATTCACAAAAAAACATTTAAAAAAATACATTATTGTTTTTAATGCATATGCAAATATTTTAATGAGATAATTATTATTATATAATATTTAATTTAATAATATTTACTTGGATTTGCCAAAAGTTCCAATACACACAAAAATATACAGTATTATATATAAATATTTTTGTGATTTTAATAGATTTTCAAAAATAATACATCTTGAACACTAGGTTTAAGGTAGGTGTTTTGCCTGCTCTGTGGAAGGCCCGGGTTCGATTTCCAGCCAGTGCCCAAAAAACCCCATCCACTGGATGCAGTGCCGGTCCCAAGCCCGGATAAAATGGGAGGGTTGCGTTAGAAAGGGCAGCCGGCGTAAAACCTGTGCCAAGCTGGTATGTGCAGACCCTGTGACGACCCCTTCCCAGGAGCAGCCGAAAGAACAACAACAAATACTTAACATGAGTCTCATTTGATACTTATTTTTACTTATAGATCAGCAGCAGTAAAACTATAACAGACAAGCACTTCTATCACTCCATTAGTTTAGAAATAGGCGTATAATGTCCTTGGAATAATCACTAAATATTAATTATTGTTTTTTTTTCCTCTATGTATTTGCAGATATGTGTCCGATTGGTATGAACTACTTGACTAAAGAGCAGTGCCAGGCACAGGGAGGAGCATGTCCACGTGTGTGCCTTGATGCTATGACTTCAGTGCAGTGTGCCACAGAGTGCTATGATGGCTGTTACTGCTCTCCAGGCCATTACCTGTTCAATAATTCCTGTGTGCTTCTCAGCCACTGTCCCTGCTACCACCAGGGGGTGCTCTATACACAGGGTGACAGTGTGCCACATGATGCCTGCAACAACTGGTATATATTCTCACAACAGTCTTGTTTCATCTTTTTTTTTTTTTTTTTGTTTAATCTGTGATGCTATTAATTTTGCTGCATGAAAATATATGCAAAGTCATATATCTGCTTTGTATGTGTGTGTGTGGTTTCGGTGTGATTATTTGTTCACAGTACTTGTATTAATGGAGCAATGCGGTGTGGTAAAGCTCCCTGCCCTGGTGAGATGGATTTTCTATTTCAAGGCTTTTCTTTAATCGCTGTACGCAAACCTGTACACTATAGTAGGGTAATTGTTTCCACACATTGCTATGTGATATTTTTTTTCTGACCAGTTGATTGTGGTTGGAGTGAGTGGACATCCTGGAGCTCATGCAGCAGGACATGTGATGTTGGCATCAGGAGGCGGTACCGCTCAGCCACTAATCCTCCATCAGCATTTGGAGGCCTTCCTTGTATTGGCGACCGTGTTGAGCTGGACACGTGTAGCATCACCCCTTGTAGTGGTAGGGCTTTTAGAGATATGCATTTATAAACTTGACTCTCTGTTCCAGCTGTGAGGCTTAAACTAATGGACTTGTTCTAATACATATCATTTCTATACTGTAGTCACACAATACGACGTATTACAGATTATACACATAAAATAATTGTCTGTGATAGAGGTTTGTGTTTGTGTGTATTTTGTGCTTTCAGGAGTGAAGGGCCCATGGAGCGCTTGGTCCGAGTGCTCGGTGCCATGCGGTGGTGGATACAAGAGCAGAACCCGAGGGCCAATCAGATCCCACGGCACACAACAGCAGTTTAGCGCCTGCAATCTGCACCGCTGCAGTGAGTACATGTGCAAAGCAATACAGTATTCAAATCGAAAAATATGGCCTCTCGTAAATTCTTTTTTTCTGTGTTTCTTTGCTTCCTGTGTGTTTGTGTATGGTAGGTAATGGCACTGGCTGTGCCGGCGAGCAAAAGTGGACAGCGTGTATGAGAGAGGGACTGCTCTGTTCTGATCTGGGCATAAACACTGAATTGAACTCCACCTGTTCTCCAGGATGTCAGTGCCCACAGGGTTCTGCGTTACAAGTGTGTAAATGCTTTAGATATCTGAAATACTCCTCGTTCCTGTCTTCTTGCTAAATCATGTTGTGTCTCTCTCAGGATGGGAGGTGTGTGCCTCTGCATCTGTGTCGCTGTGACGTAGACGGTGAACAGTTAGAGCCTGGAGCTGTGGTTAATAAGGATTGCAACACCTGGTAACAAGTAGTTTTATTACAATTAGTTTATTAACTAATTACAATCTTAAAATTCAGGATAAGGCCCAGACATCTTGGAATATATTATGAATTTGATTGGGTAAAACCATTTGTTCTCAATTATCTTATCTAACAGTACTTGTGAATCAGGAAGACTAATAAACTGCACACAAGTAGAGTGCAACGGTAAGAGTTTCTCTGTTCTGCTTTTTTAAGAATATATTGAAGTTATACTTTTATAATCGAGTGGTTATCTCCTGGCAGTGGATGGTGGATGGTCAGTCTGGACTCCTTGGAGTGCGTGTTCGGTGTCCTGTGGTGCTGGCCTACAGTCACGCTATCGTTTTTGCTCCAATCCCGAGCGGGCTGGTGCTGGACTGCCCTGCCTTGGCCCAGACCGCCAGGATAAAGCATGTGTCCAGACTCCATGCAGCCGTAAGTGATCCTCCATGCGTGACATTGAGCAATCTTCTTGAGAGAAGATAGAGGAATGCAATTTATAATGTCACTGGTGTTTATAAAGGTGATGGAGGATGGAGCGAGTGGACATCCTGGACAGAGTGTACAAAGACATGTGGTGGGGGTGTGCGCAGCCGCCGGCGTGAATGTGACAGCCCAGCCACTGAGGGAGATGGAGACTTCTGCGAGGGCCTAAAAACCGAGATTGTAGCCTGTAACACAGACCACTGTCCAGGTTCTTGCTATTTTTCACTTTCCTTGTGGCAGCCTGGTTTGCAAATGGCGTTTGTCTGGCTTTTTTGTGTGTCAAAATAAAAAATGTTGACTGTGTGTTGTGTTCTCAGTGACGCAGTGCTCAGATGTTTCAGGCACTGTGTTCAGTAGCTGTGGACCATCATGTCCTCGCACATGTGATGAACTGACTGTGAGTACAAGCTCTGCTCTTTGCATGCAAAGCACTACCTGCTTGAATTGTACTGTAATGTTACAATCATTTATCTTTTTTTTCATAATTTTGTTTCATATGCTGAGCACAGAGTCTTTCTTTAAATGTAAATGTTGTTTGAACAATTTGATTAACTGTATATCCCAGATTCCAAGTTTTTTCCAAGTTTTGATTTAATAGACTGAGCCCCCGCAGAAATGACTTTCACATGATTTGTATTCTGTTTAGTTCATCTAAAGCTAATCTGTATCTAAAGACTTAAAAAACAAACTATGCAAGTGCAAGGAAGCTCAGTTAATATAATTTCTTCCATTATTGGTTATAAGTGAACTTGCTCAAGTCTATTAGGAGAGCTATTAAAATCTATTTATTTATTAACAAGTATATTAAGTGTAAAACAGGTTGTTCATGAATAACACAGATTGAGCTAGAGAGATGAATAACTGCTATACCATATATAATAGGTGTTAATCTCTTACAATTTAGGGATATTTAAAGATAAATATTGAAGACTTTATACTATTTTAGATGATGATGATGATGATGATGAATATCCCACAGCACTGTGAGTGGCGTTGTGAGCCTGGCTGCTACTGCATCGATGAGAAAGTGTTAAATGTAAACGGTACGGCGTGCATAGAGAGAGAGCAGTGTCCCTGTCTGGACCTGACCACCGGACAGCGAATCGCTCCTGGAGAGACAGTCCTCACTCCTGATGGCTGCAACAACTGGTGAGGCCTGGAAAGCTACATAATGGGCGGAAATCAGAAATTAATGCCAATTTACACCAATACACAAATTAATGCCAATTTACTTTTTTGTGTACTTGTGTGTGTTTATAGTACATGTGATGGAGGACAGCTCAAATGTGGCAACAACCCATGTCCAGGTTTGGCACATTTTACATTAAGAGAGTAGTTTGTAATTTTATATTAAGGTTTTTGCTGCTTAAAATTCTATTGAAACTTCGGTATGTATGCTGTATAACTTCATTTTAATTAAAAAGTGTGTGAAGCTCAATTCTGGGCCAGAAAACCTTAAATAATACTTGTGTAAGTAATTGAAATAAGAAATTTGTTTAAAGAAACTTTACTTAATTAACAGAATTGAAAAACGCTCGTTGTCACACCGTAAATGAGTTTTAAAGCATTTTAGATTTACATCCCAGTTCTAATCGCAATGACTTACTACTGTATAATTAGAAATTTCTAATAAACAGTTTGATAGGAAACTGTTTTTCATCCCCTTATCTCAGTGAATGGAGGCTGGTGTGAGTGGTCCAGTTGGACGCCATGCTCGAAGACCTGTGGTGCTGAGTGGGTCTCTCGCTACAGGAGCTGTGCCTGTCCTGTGCCCACAGCAGGAGGGGCAGCATGTCCAGGTCAACAAGAGGAGCACCAGGGGGTTGGAGTGCAAATAGAAAGACAACCCTGTTCATCAGTCACTTTTTGCCCAGGTGACAGACACGTCTATTGCAAATACACTGATGACACGAAATGATACTACATACAACCAATACACTGATTACATGTTGACATGCCTTAGTAGCGAGCAAGTTTACAGTTTCACTATACTCTATACTGTAGTTCATACTTCCCCATTCATTCCAATTTCCCCATCATTATGTTAAGTACAGTTTTCTTATTAGAAACATTAGCGTCAGATTGTTTTAGTTCTGTAGGTAGGTATGGTTTACAGATTAGATAAGTGAAAGATCCTGACTGCTTGTATGTGTCTTTTTTCTTTCTAGTCCATGGTTCATGGGGATTGTGGAGTGAATGGTCAGAATGCGATGCATGTGCGGGTGCGTCTGTCAGGAAGCGAGAGTGTAACAGCCCCCCTGCTAGATTTGGAGGTCTGCCATGCCACGGGGAGTCCCTCCAGAGTCGTGGCTGTCAGGACAACCAAACCGTCTGCTCAGGTCAGCTTTTCTAATTTGCTAATAATGTCCATTAGTGTCCTGTGTACAGTGGGGCGCAAAAGGAAATCTAAGTACCTTCATTAAACTACTATAAACTAAAGTAATATTTTATACTAATAATTATATATCATATATGATAACTAATATTTAAGTATGTTATTTAAAACAGAAAAAAAAAACACTGGATAGTGTACACACATGCTTTGCAGCAGCATCACATCATTGAAATATTAATACATGTGGCGCAGCAGTAACAAGGTCACCAGATCATCCGGAGACTGTTTGAATCCCTGGTGATGCTATAGCATCCTACAGCTGATTGGCCGAGCTCGCTCTGGGCTCCCTGTGTGAGCAAGCAAAGTGAAAAGTTGCAGTTTGAGAAGTTGCACCTTTTGCCCTCCCTGGTTGGGTGGTAATTGGCTACAAATAAATTAGAGAAGAAAATCTGTAATTGTCTATTTAGTCCAAAAATATTAATGAATTTATATCCCTGATAAATTATTACATCAGTATGGTGTCATATCTCAGGTTCAATTATTTTTTCGATAAAAGCTCATTATGTCTTGTTTTTATGCATTTATTTTTTTTATTCCATATTATATAAATATTATGGTAGCAAATTTTATATTATATATTCTAATTTTTTCTTTCTTTTTCTTTTATGTTAATAAACAGTAGTCTTTTCACTACAGTATGTATGCAAAAGGTGAAGGGAATAAAATATGGAGGTGGTGGACAGTGATGTAAATCTTGCAAGTTTATAGAATAGCATCAGCTAACTAACTGTTGTTGTTGGTTTTTCGGCTGTTGAATCATCCAGTCCGCAAATACAAGCTTGTCACAGGTTTTATGCCGGATGCAGTTCCTGACACAACCCTCCCATTTTATCCAGGCTTAGGACCGGCACTGCATCCAGTGACTGGGAATCGAACCCAGGCCTTCCGCATGGCAGACAAAACACCTACTACTGAGCCACCAATACTGGGGTTAAATCCCAACCAGTGTTTGGATACGTTAATTTTTATAGTAACTAATTACATTACAAAATTACTGTCATTAAAAAGTAATCAGTTACTTCATATAATTACTGTCATTAAAAGTAATCAGCGGTACTTTCTGATAAAAGTACTTTTTGCAGAAAATGAAAACTCCTTTGTGATCCCTCATGCATGTTGTTTTAGTCAAGACCTTTATAATTATTCTACCATTATCACTCAGCAAAGTTTTGCCCATAATCTGCTAAATACTTATTCCCCTATCTCACCTATGCGGTTTCGTGCGGTGGCTGTGAGTACGGTTCATCATGATTCACTGCGAGTTTTGCCGCTGTGATTAGGTTTCCATTTTTCTGTGCGCCGGTCCTCATGGAAGCTCGTGTGGCTCATGGTGCCTAACAGCGGCTCATGGTGCCTAACACCATTTCTCACTGCGAGTGAGAGTCAAACCGCAGAGGTGAGACAGGGGAATAAAAGCAGGAATAACAGAGAGGGTGGGGCTTGTAGGACGACTTTCACACACACACAATAATGGATTACAATTCACTGCTGTCTGGCTCACGGATTACATAAATTGTCTGAATAACGGATTACATTTTTGAAAATATAACTAAACTGAGTACTTAAATATTGGACCTAATGCGTTAGATTACTCGTTACATCAAAAAAGTAATCCAAGAGCGTACGAATGGACTACGGTTCAATCACGGAAGTAGCTTACGTGTAAAAAAAAAATCAACACTGCAGTGCACCAAATACCAATATTTACAATAATATACAATGTCTTCAGTGTCTAAGTGAATGTATAAAATATCTAAAGTCCAGTATATTGTATGTGGGTACGTATGGGAGACCTGGGGAAATGAGTCGGCCTCACCAGTTTCAATGAATCAGTCCAGGAGCACGATAATAGAAAATGGCTGTCCTGAAAAAGCTGTTCTGATAGGGAATTTCGGAAAATCCTCAACAAAACAGAGTTCACGGTCCAATACAATGGAAAACAGCTCAAAATGGAGAGAAAAAAGAGTGTAAAACAGAGACAAAATGGTGTTGAAAAGCATGAAAGGCGCAGAGACAACATTTCACTATAAGATTAACATTTCCTTAGGCACGATTTAGGTTTTTGGCCACAAGATAGCAATGTGGGGAAAGGGGACAGATTTAGTTAAGTGGATTGGTAAGCTTAACATTGTATATTTGTGTCAAAGGCGTATAAGACTCAATTTGTCGGACTTAAGAACAAACCTAACCTATGAACATTCTCCCGGAACGAAAACTGTTTATAAGTTGGGGACTACCTGTACTGTAGACTGCCTTTGAATGTGTGCAGTGTACACAAGTCCCTGTGAATGAGCTGTTAATATAGAATCAGTAACATGCCTTGCATTACAGAGCTGCTCTTTAAAAAAATGTATTAATTACCACCTCCTGACCAATCAAAACTGAGAATTCAGCAACACTGTGGTGTAGTCAGTGCTAAATGAAGAAGACAAAATTAACCCATAACTTGTTAGTTGAGTCAGACTCGTGGGCCATAAATACTGTTTGCCGTTACTTGAATGCCAGTGTTATTGCAGCTTTGTTTCATCATCCTGTCTCTCCTTGTCTAAACTCAGACTGTGGAGGCGGACAGGAGGAGTGGCCATGTGGGAAGCCGTGTCCTCGTTCATGTGAAGATCTCCATGGTGACACTGAATGTATAGACACATCAGCATGCAGTCCAACCTGTGGTTGCCCAGGTGACATGGTTCTGCAGGATGGCGTGTGTGTGGAGAGAGTGGCGTGTCGGTGTAAATTCCACAACAGCACTACTGGTGAGAATAGCATTCCAGAGTGAAATCATTTCCACATTCTTTATTAGGAAGGAAAAACTGTTTGGATTAATTTCCTATTCACCATAAAGTTCACTATTTAGCACTTTGTGCTTGCACCTCGAGGGTCAAGGGGTTTGATTTTTGCCTAGGGTCTGTGTGCATGGAGTTTGCATGTTCTCCCTGTGCTTGGTCGGTTTCCTCTGGGTACTTCAGTTTCTTCCCACAGTTTAAAGACATGCAGGTTAGGCTAACTGGCTTTTCCAAATGCAATGGATTGGCACCCTTTCCAGGATGTACCCCGCCTAGTGCCCCAAGTACCAACCCTGCAACCCTGAGCAAGTTTGGTCGTATCAAAAATGAATGGATGAATGGTAATAGTGGTGATAAGTAGTTTCTAACATCTAAGGAAGCAATTTCAGACACAACTGAAAATCTTTGACATGCGACCAGTATTCTGTCGTACAACTAAGCTTAACCAGGCATCCTTCTGTTTTCCTAATAATTCAGATTTAAATATCACAAACACAGCATGGGAGTGGCCAGGCAGGACTAACTGGCAATATGCAAACTCAGGAGAGAACATCATCACAGAGTGCAGCAACTGGTAATGTCAGCCTTCTGCAATTTTATATATTTTTTTTATATTTATAGCCTTTTTGTTATTAAGAGTGAAGTTCTGACATTTGCAAGGCTGATACATAATTCTGATATATTGTGCTCACTTGCATCTGGATTGTTCTTGTTTAATTAGCACGTGTGAAGCTGGTGTATTGCACTGTGACTCGCTCCCTGGTTGTGTTGTTGATGGTGGGTGGAGTCAGTGGGGGCCATGGTCCGAGTGTTCAGCTCCGTGTGGGGGTGGAGTCAAGCTGCGGATTCGACAGTGTAATAACCCGGCTCCTCAGGGAGGAGGGAGAGAATGTAGTGGTGGTGCTGACCAACAGAAGGAATGTAACAGTCATGCCTGCACAGGTGTGTACACTTGCACTCGCATAACCAATGCAGACATTTTAGTGTATTCAGTCTCTTTCAGATGAGTAATGTCTTAATGATTGGTAAGAAATGGTCCCTTTCTCATTATGTTAAATTTCCTTATATAGGTAAATATTTAAAGACAGGGTTCTCTGATGCTGTAGATTAGATTGGATAGTTTTCTTAAAACCCCACCTTTTTAATTGAATTATTTAGTATAATCAGTTTATTTAGTATATGCATACCTTTAATCTGGTACGCATAGACCTAAATACAGAAAAATAAAGGTGGCTACTGTAGGTAAAAGTGTTATGTCCAATTTGCAACCATAATAAATATTTTAAATGGCATGATCTAACATGTACAGCTGTGCTCCTCAGACTCTGGGATGTGGTACGACTGGTCGGCATGGTCCATGTGTTCTGTCTCCTGTGGAGGAGGGGAACAGAGACGAACCCGTTCTTGCCGCACTCCTCCATGCACCGGTATGACACGTCAGAGCAAGACCTGCAACACACAAGTGTGCCTGGGTGAGTTACTCACTGCATTGTTATACAACCTGCGCTCAAGAGAGGGATGGTGAATATGAGAACAAGTTATTCATACATTGGTTAGCTATTTTTGACAATAATGTGGAATGAATCAAGTTATTAAAAATAATATCACTGAAATCGACAGGAACAAGTTTAGGTTAAAAGCTTGGGTAGTATATGCAAAACTTTTATTATCTTAAATATTAACTTAAATGGACTGGCACCCCATCCAGGGTATATCCCGCCTTAAACCCCAAGTCTTCTGGGGTGGACTGGATAGGTTCCAGTCCTCCAACCCTGTATACAAGATAAAGCGTTATAGACAATGAGAGAGTGATTAACTTAAATGGCTGCTTATTTCATCATAAGATATGGGATTGAACCAGAATGTATACGTTCAAGAGTGTCTATAAGGGAACTTGCAGTATTTTGGGTAAATGCAGGGACTGGGGACGCCAGAGGGAAGGGAATTTACCTCCTGTAGACTATACACAACCTTGAGCACCTAGGCATGGATGGTTAAATGGAGTTAAAGGATCATAGTCTCAAAGGATAAGATCATTATGCATAAAAGCTTCAACAAAACCCATTTACATTGTCCTAAGTTTAGTTCCTTCCCGTGCTTAATTAAAGATGCTCTCTCTTAGATTGGAGCTAATGATGCTCAGCCAGTGATTATGCAAATTTTTTTCCCTCTTAAATGGTAAAAGTTGAAATCTGCTATTACCACCATACATGCTTATTTTTTATCATTGAGTTCATTCAAGTCTTTAAAGCCTGTTTGACTCTTGATTGATTTAAATTGAATGGATTTGTTCCAAACATCACTAACTTATAAACTGAACACAAAACATTCCAGAGTTCTAATAATGAACTCTAAAATTTTTTGAAAGTTCAGGAATAATACGCACTATAGCTTTAATTTATGGCCAGCAGATAATTATGTACTTTGATTAATTACCCCAATATTTTTATTGTTTATAAAAAAAATGTGGACTGGGGTCTGTGGAATTGATTTTACAGCTAAGTGGGCATAAAACCTATCTGAAACACATTGTCTCATGGCAAACAGACTTTTCAAGCGCAAATCCATGAAAATCAGCCACCTGTGTCTTATGGGCTTCTGTAATCAGGTTTGTTATATTCGTCTGCTCCGACACTCTGAGGCAGAGGAGTATTTGCTATTGAGATTAAACTCTCCCACAAGAACAGTGGTGTCTGGCTTCGAGATTTGCCTAATCATCCTGCCTATTGTGAAAGCCTCCCAGGTTGGCCTGCTGAAACAATAAGCTAACCAATGTTCTCATTTAAAAGTGAAATGTCTCCATTTCACAGCTCTGTCTTTGCTCATTCTTTTAGAAACTCAGATGGAATATCTGCTGTGGAATAGGCTATACATTATTTTAAGTGCAGCTCTTAAAAGAAAAAAAGGAGGATTAGTTTGATTACTGAGTATTTTGGGGTCAAGGTCCGGGATGAAAGGACAGAATTTGCTCATGCGGCATGTCTTCTGTCACATTCTATAAATAAATGTGTGTATGTAAGAGTGTAGCACCAACAACAGTCATCAGAATCTATTTATCTATATATATTTTTTTTGTTGCACCATTTGTGCATGATTTATCTTTGTGTGTGTGTGTGTGTGTGTGTGTGTGTGTGTGTGTGTGTGTGTGTGTGTGTGTCAGAGGTGGGCTGCCCTCCAGGTCGTCTGTACCGGGAGTGTGAAAGAGGAGAAGGCTGTCCGTTCAGCTGTGCTCAGCTCAGTGGGATTGAAGGCTGTTACTCCGAGGGTTGTGAAGAGGGATGTCACTGTCCACCCAACACCTACCAGCACCACGGAGCCTGCCTACAGGTCACATGACTCATCATAACTGCTGAAAGTGATGTGTGAATACACAGTATGTAGTTAAAGTAACTCAGCAGGATTGTAAAAAGATTGTAAGGATGTTCCTCATGCATTTAAAATAATTTATCAGTCCTGTTTGAAGAAGGAAAAAGTAATAATAATAATAATAATAATAATAATAAAAAAAATAATAATAAATACAGAGATATTACTACAAGTTTGTTTGCTTACTTGACTCAATGCTACTTGTTAAGGATGACTTTACAGTAGTATGTTTTTGAAAGTACATCCTGGGCTATATGACTGACATTACATGACATAAAATTTGCCACCATTTGATAAAATGACAGGTGGTGGTGTAGGTGGTGTATTGGTTAGCACTGTCGCCTTGCACCTCCAGGGTTCGGGCTTGATTCCCAGCCAGGCTCGATTCCCAGCCAGGCTCGATTCCCTTCTCTGTGTGCATGGAGTTTGCATGTTCTCCCCGTGCTTGATGGGTTTCCTCCGGGTCCTTCGGTTTCCTCCCATAGTCCAAAGACATGTAGATTAGGCTAATTGGCGTTCCCAAATTGTCCAGAGTGTGGGAATGACAGTGTGAGTGTATGTATGTGTGTGTGCTCTGCTATTTGGATTGGCACCCTGTTCAGGCTGTACCCCGCCTTGTACCTTAAGTCTCCTGAGATAGGCTCCAGGCCCCCGTGACCCTGAATGCAGGATTAAGCGATGTACTGTAGATGATGAGTGAGTTATGAGTGCGTGAGTGATAAAATTACAAAATATACAATTTGTATACAAAGACAATAAACACAATGGTTTGCATTTGAACAAATGTTCAATTTAGAAATATGTTTTAAAATGAATTTTATCCCCAAAACTATTTTAGTTATTTAGTTGTGCTTCTTCGAGCATACTATTTAACAACTTCTATGAACTACAGTGAACAATATAGAAAAAACCCACAGTATGTAGGTACAACAGTGGGAAGGGGAAGTCTGCACATGCCAGTATTCCCAGTATTTTGGCCATGTAAAAATAAATATTTGACTGTACAAACACAATATACAATAGCAAATACTGTGTTCTTCAGAGGTATTTAAATTATGCACTGCCTCCCAGTTATATGCACATGGTAGCAAATATTTTAATTGTTTATAATTTGTGTATGGCGAAATGGTGTTTAATAATGGCATGTGTAATGTTTAGGAGTGTCCATGCCTGGTCGACAGTGAGCTCTTGGCCTCACTACAGAAAGTGTCTGTGACCCCAGAGGTAACCCCAGATCTCTATAACATTACCGTGGGAACAGAAGTCAGGTCCGGAGAAGAGCTGATGCATGAGTGTAGCTCCTGGTAAGAAAAGGTTTATTTAAATCTTATTTAAAATTACATTTGTGCTAGATTTTTAACTACTCATGGCATTGTGGAAAGAATTGCCTTGCCCATTTTCAGCACCAATTTATACCCCATGAACCTGCACAGCCTATAAAGGTTAATTTACATATGCATATATTAATATAGAAAGCATAACATATAAATATCGAATTCTGTAATTATTTATGTGGGATTCTGAGAAAGCTGGTTGCATGTTGTTTTGGTAAAAATTCTGGCAGTTAATTACAAAAAATCATAAATTTATTTGCATAAGCTACCTCTCTCCAAAGATGATGTTTGGTTTGGAGCATTGTAAACCAATACAGTCAGTCTAGTGAAAGGTATCTTGCTTGCTGAGTGTGTTTTCCTTACTCAATTACTCAATAGTAGGTTTTAATCGAATTGTTGAATAGCTATGCATTGTAGCAAAACAGACATAAGCCTAGGGCAGTTCAGTCTGAAATCAGATTCACTGCAGTGAAAGCTCTACAAAGCTACAAAGCTCCTATAGTGCAGTCACAATAAATCTTTAAATTAGATTTTTTTTCTTTTTCACTTCTGATCATAAGCAGACTTTAAATGCCTTTGGTGAGGATACATAATAATGAGAAAAACATTTCAGTTTGGGAACTCCTGGAGTTTCCAAAACAATAAGTAAAAAAATGTGAAGGGTTTTAAAATGCCAGTCAACAATAGCTTAGATCTGAAATATCCCGCCTCACCCAGAAACTGAAGAGTTTGATTTGTCAAAAATACCTCTCCGACTTCCCTCTCAGTCTGTGTGAGCATGGCCTCTGGAACTGCTCTCTCGTGCCTTGTTCTCGCGATGGTGGTCTGAGTCCTTGGGGTCCCTGGAGTCCCTGTTCAATCAGCTGTGGGGGTCTGGGACAGAAAGTGCGCAATAGAACCTGCACTAACCCAAGCCCTGCTTATGGAGGTCAAGACTGTGTTGGAGACCTGCAGGAAACAGCGTACTGCCAGACTCCAGACTGCCCAGGTGAGCCTACTCCCATCCTCCTTTTGAAGCACAATGTCCCCGTTTATAGTTCCTTAAAAATTTCCATAGTAATTACGCTGTGCAACATGCTTTCTAATCCTCAGGTGTCATATGAGTCTAATTTATGATCACTCTTTATTTGCAGTAGATGTGCTTCCTACAGTCGAGGCTCCTCTATCAGGTAATAATGAAGTCACAAAGTGTATAAAAAAATAAAAGGTATTAAAAAAATACCTTCAT
>JAOTRS010000044.1:11718456-11731890 GCA_028565755.1 Dinotopterus cunningtoni
CCTCCACATCATTGCATTCAGTTTTTATTCACGATTTGTATAGTGTCCCAACTTTTTTGGAATCCGGTTTGTAAATGCTCTGAAGTATCCTTAGCAGAAGTATAACTCCACCCCCCAACAACAGAGGGATATTTCCAATATACAGTAAAATACTAAACAGATTTCTATCCTTCTTCTTTTCTGTTTTGTATTTCTGCTCCTTATTTTCTGCCTGCAGAAGATCCGCACTCACAATGTCAACGCTACACTGAGATCAGGAACATCACCAAGGGTGATTGCCACCTAGACAATGTGGAGGTCAGCTTCTGCAGGGGGCGCTGTTTGTCCGGAACAGATGTCATACTAGAGGTAAGAAAACACTCTCTATTATACAAATAAGTGCTCCGGTCCCAATAGACATCTAAGTGGACATCTGTTTCTGTGATCACTACAGTATATCACATATTCCCCTAGAAAACATAATAAACCAGATTTTATTATTAGGATTTAAAATTAATATTTAACACTAAACACCAATCAGCCATAATATCAACACCATCGTCAGGTGAACTCATCACCAACTATACACCAGCAAACTGCTGACAGTATTAATATGACCAATAGGTTCCCTGTTTCTACCATTTCAAGATATAAATAAAACCATTCTTTTAACAAAACTTTATAGGAATTATGATTGGGAAATGTTTTATTGTATTGTTAAGTAAATTTATATTATTATGACTTAAAAAGGCTGTTATAAAGTTGTTTTAATAATAGATATTTGTTGCTGTATTTGATGTTCTCTGATGTGCCTATAAAAGAGCATGTGAAAAGGTTTTTAATTACACGCCCACAATCTGCACAGGCAACTGCTCTCACAAATTATCGCTCTTCAAATCGAAGCCTAAGTGTTCATGTAACTTTAACTTTGAGAGGTGAAAATTGTGCTGTTTTCTCAAACAGAAAACAAAAGAGAATAATGATAGAGCAATAATATTTTATCACAAACTTTTCTTGTCTTCACACAGGAAAAACTAATGAAATATTTAACTTTTAAACTTTAATAGCTAATAAATACAAATAACTTCCTACAGTATTTACAATATATAGGGTACAACCTAATGGCACTACACATGCCATAACAATAACACCGCATAACTTTAAGACGTTAACATTGCACATAATATATCAGTAAGTTGCTGAAAGGATCATGGGCACCCATGCCTGTGGGGAGGAAAGGCCAGCCTGTCCGATCCTATAAAAAAGCCAATGCAAAAAAAAAAAATATGTCAGTGCTGGCCATGAAAGAATGTCACCAGAGCACCATAGCCTGCCACACTTGGCGCCCAGCAGGCAAAGATCCTGAGGCCTCAGATACTAATCCAATTGAGGAACCATGGGATGTGGTGGACAAACAAATGTGATCCACAAAGGCCCCACCCTGCAACCCACAGCACCCAAAGGATCTGCTGCCAACATCCTGGTGCCAGACACCACAGCACACACCCACAGGCCATACAGAGCCACACCCTCAGAGGCCAGGGCCACCCTGGTGGCACAAGGGGAACAGAAAACCTAGGTGGTAATAATGTTAATGGTTTAATGTTATGGCTGATCATTATATTTATACAATATATCTAATCTTAATCTTTACCATATTTGTATCTTAAATATTATATGAAACATGTCAGGTTTTTAAAATGTCTCTTAAATAATCCATTAGTCATTTAATCTAATCTAATCTAATTATATTGATTCTGTAGAAAGATTCTTGGTTCATCTATAATTTCTAGTAATTACATGCAACTTTAAAAAAAAAAAAAAAAAAGCAATTGAAAACCACATTAAATGTCAGTTTGGCTCAGCTGCCACTGGTTTCTGATATTATAAACATTTTTACACGAGCTAGTCAGTACCCCAAAAGGTATTTATATTAATATTGATGGGGCAGTCACGACTAGCCTGGGAGAAGTACTGTACAGCAGACAAGTACATGTCTGTACACATAGTATACATGCTGCTGTGGTGCAGAAGATGATTTTTTTCCAATAACAACACATCCCAAAGTATTTTATTTTTCTATCCTAGCATTCTTATTTATTAAAGAATAACACATTATATTTCTTATTTATTTATTTCCATGCTTACTGCTGTGAAACATTTATGTAAAAAGTTGGTTCCTGTTCTTATTTGTGTCACACTGTAAGCAGGGATAGTAAAAAATAGGCGCTTGTCATGTTAACATGTATGGATAAAACACTTAGTCCTGTTTCCTGAACATTTTTCTGTAGACAGATAGTTGGCTACATTGTTTTATTGATTCCAGAGAGAAATTCCAATTGATTAGTTCACTGTAGTATAAAAGCTATGGCTTTATCTCTGACATTTAAAAAAGAGCCAAGAGTTGAAACAGCTGAAACTCTGAGCATCTGCGCAGAGATACAGAACCGATATCATATCAGGATGACATGCTTATATAAACCTGTGATTTGCCCTGTAGCTGGAACTACTATCACATCCAGACTACTAAAGGATGATCTACAACAAATGAAGGCAATAACCTTATAAGATCTGTCTCTGGATCATTCTTTTTGAGCACACACTGGCCATAAAGTCAATGGGACACCTGGTTTAAAATCAGCTGCCCCTCTGATGGATGCTTTGTGAATACAGACCCAGATCTCCATGTGTGGGATCAAAAATCAACACTGACTCATAAATCTGATTTGTCATTGCAGGGTTTCTTCAAGCCAACCGTCTAATCTGGGCGATTCTATATTTGTGTGTCTGTTTGCTGCGACTGTTAAAAATATGTTTCCTCTCAGAAAGTCTCTCAAGTTACCATGGAGACGAGAAGCAGAGCACTTGCAACCATATAGATCTCCTGTTTGTTCGTTTAAACGCCATAGCACATTTTGTTCCCTTTTTTTCTACCCCATTCATACTCCTCCCCAGACTCTCTGTCCCAGTGTGCCTGAAAATGTACAGTAAGTCATCCTTAGCCTTAAATTACAACACCCTCTTTGTCATGCAGAAGAACAGCTCATTCTGAGGAAAGTAACTGTTCCTAATATTTGGGTTGTTAACGATTGTGGGTTTTGCCCCTTCGTATGTCTTCCCTCCACCTCTTGTCACCTCTCTGTGTTATTTGCACTGCTCTGTCTCTCTGCTGTTTTCTGCTCTTCTTTACTTTTCTCTTCCTGTTTATCTTTAGTCAGTTTATCTCCCTGCTCTTGTCTTCGCCCCTCACCTTTACTCGCTGTACTTCCTTCTTTTTTATTGCACTATCTGTCTTTGATTCACTTTCCCTCTGTGTGTGTGTGTGTGTGTGTGTGTGTGTGTGTGTGTGTGTGTGTGTGACAGGAGCCCTATCTACAGGCTGTGTGTGACTGCTGCAGTTATAGACTGGACCCCCAGACTCCTGTTCGTTTCCTCAGCCTGCTCTGTTCTAGTGGAGAGAGTGAGCCCGTGGTGCTGCCTGTCATCCAGAGTTGCGAGTGTACCAGCTGTCAGGGTGGGTACAGGCACACTGAAACCACACAGACACTTAAAGCTTAAACAACAATACAGTTCTGGAAAATACACAGCAGCGTGATAGCTTGCCAACTAAATAGGTTCACTCTCAGAGATATAAAGAGGCAGACTTTTATAGAAACAGCATTTGTACCAGATGCTTGAAATGTTTAAAGCTTTTGAAACATTTCTAACAATGGAAGAAAAAAAAGCTGAGTTAGTGCTTGAAATGATGAAAAGCATTACAACACTCACATAACACTCATGTACAGTACCATATACAGTGTTTGGATTTTTATCCTGATGTGCTTTGATGCTGTTAACTTTCCCAGGATTCTCTCTCTCTCTTTCTCTGTTTCTGAGCTCTGCTTTCTACAGTTCATGGCCAGGTTTAGGTAAAACGTCTATCTATTCATTTACTCTAGATTTCTATAGAACCTGTTTAATGGAACAGATGGTCATGACACATATGTACTTTGTATTCACTGAGGAAATAACCCAGGATTTATTCAGTTTTTTCTTTGAAAAAAGTGGGAACATTTGACACTCCATTGTGCATGTGTGTATGTATATATATATATAGCAATTCAGCCCATATACAAAGTCAGCCAAAAAAAACTAAATGTATTGTTATACATTATATATTGATATGGGGGCACTGGTGGCTCAGTGGTAGGTGTTTCACCTGCCATGCGGAAGGCCCGGGTTCGATTCACAGCCAGTGCCCAAACCCCCCAGCCACTGGATGCAGTGCCGGTCCCAAGCCCGGATAAATGGGAGGGTTGCGTCTGGAAGGGCATCCGGCGTAAAACCTGTGCCAAGTTGTTGTGCAGACTGGAAATTCCGCTGTGGCGACCCCTTGCCAGGAGCAGCCGAAAGGCCAACAATAACAACATTTATATATTGATATACAGTATATAATAATATTATGATATTCTTTTTGGCTGACTCTGTATTATTACCTCACAATATTATATAAAAGGTGATGATTACACTGCCTACTGTTACAGGAGAGAGACACTCGCTTTACCCGCCATCTGCACGAAGTCAAACAGAATTTCTGTGTTTTTTTGTTTTTTTTTGCAAGGGCCCTTTAGATGCTTTGTATCTGTGTGGTATAAACGTAGAAAAATAATCTGTTAAAGATGTGATTTTTCATTTTTTAGTATCCTAAGTGTTTATTTATCTTATTTTTTATGCTTTTATCCAAACCGACTTACAAATAAGTTCCTTGTTTAAAAGAAAAAAAAACTTTTTGTATACTAAGCTCTTTACCACTCAACTATTACTGTCACAAAAGCCACTATCACAGAGAAAAAAATATGGGCACTTAAGGCACATAGTAAAAGCGACATAGTGTGGATGAGTAATATCCAACAAACAGGACAAATAAGTGATCTTTATTTAACCGACAATTTAGAATCCATGCCATCTTTCTTTCTCCTTCAAGACTTTTAAAACATCTAGCTTCAACTAATTTTCATCTAAATTACTATTTGTTTTGAGAAACAAAATGGAAGAAAACATTATCCATGCCATACTTCCTCCATACTAACACATTTCCCATGATACAATGGTGGAAAAATCATATTTAATAGGTCGTAATAAGCTAGCTAGATGAAACCTGAATACTCGGAGGAAACTTACCTAGAAAATAACCCGGAATCTAACCCAGACCCTGAAGGTGCAAGGCGACGGTTAACCACTAAGCCACCATACCGTCAGTATGAGTAATGCTAGTTGCATAATTTAAGAAAAAAATTGCTAAAGTCTATTACTATTAGTATCAATAATGCAAAAATCTAAAAGCTCTTCTTCTGCACCCTAAGCTAGGGGTTCTGCTTTCACCTTATACGACCCGCCCTGTATTTGCTGTAGTTAACACCCACTGAGTGTGTACTGTAACTGCCACAATGCTGACTCAGTAAAACACATCACACTGAATTTGCTATAATCATTTAAACACCCAAAACAACCACACTTCAGATTTCATATCAGCAGTTCCCAGTGTTACATAGAGCCCGCAGCTCTACTGTATCCAGGATATTCACTCTCTGTTGTCGTGACAACCGCTCCCTCCCTTTCTCCATTTACCATCCTGGCTTTTCACAGAAACTGTACTACTCTCATCACGATGCATGTTTGCATTTCGAACACGCATAATTGTATCAGGGTCTCCCCCCCTCCTTTACAGCAATTACACATTAGGCCATTCATCAAGGCACCAGATTGCGCTGGCTTATTGAATAGCCAAGCACTAGCTCAGTGGTTCACATTTGTCATTTGTGTGGTGTTACAGAGCCATGCTTACTCTGTAAAGGGGTCTGGTTTAGAAACAGGTCCAAAAATCTCTCTCTCTCTCTCTCGTGATGCACTGTATATGTGATGGACGTGTCAGGGTAAGAGGGGAATGCATCAGGCATAGTGCAAGCCTCTGGAGGCAGTGTTATGATCTGGGGTTGCCACATTTAGTCAGGTCTAAGCTCAGCAACATTATTTGGCAATAAAATGACATCAGCTGATGACCTGAATCTATTGAATGCTCAGGTTATACCATAAATGGATTTTTTCTTCCCTGATGGTAGGGGCATATTCCAGGATGACAATACCAATGCGCATTGGGCTCAAATTGCGACATAGTGGTTCTGGCAGCATGACAAAGCATTTTAACACATGATTAAACACAAGTTTTAGGATGTGGTGGAGAAGACTTTACTAGTTGGTTTGACTTTCCCATCATCAATACAAGATCTCCGGCAGAATGCATGCAACTCTGGTTGGAACAAATGTTGTGAAGTGTGATGAAGTGGCGCAGTGGTAAAGTGCTTGCCCTTCATCCGGAGATCGCGAGTCCGATTCCCAGGTGATGCTGTAACCGCTAGCAGCCGGCGATCTAGAGAGATCTGATTGGCCGAGCTCTCTCAGATGGGAGGGATGAGAGGTACTGGAGAGCGTGCTCCCACATCAATCGTGATGAGAGTGCTCCTACATCAATCGCGGCTCTCCAGCCAATCAGGGGCGTCTGTGAGCTCACGCAAGTGGAAGGAGCGGATAGCGCTGTCCTCCGAGTGCGTTACGCCGCCCCCAACAGAGCGTGAGCGAGCAGTTCGAAAAGATGCGGTCGACTGGCGTCACGTGGTTCGGAAGAAACACGTGATAGTCTTCAGCCCTCCTGACTGAGTGGTAGTAGTAGCTTAATGTGGGAGCCCCCTAGTGACGGGGAGGAATGGGATACGACTAAATTAGAGAGAAAATCAGAGGGCGGGGGAGTTTGCTGAAACAATGGCATGGCAAATGTATGTCGTAAACAAAGCTAAAAGCAGTCCAACAAAATATTAGAGTATGCTTATTTCTTTTGTTTTTTATTTGTTTTTGCATGAAGTTCATTAATACTGTTTTTGTAACCTGATTTTGGGTCAGAAACATTTTTTAGCTCTTGCTAATATACATCCAACAGCAGGTGTTCCTCGACTTAACATTTGGCTGCTGCTGATTTAATGTACCACCTTTCTTTTTTGCTCACAGGAGGAGATCTGGCCAAGCGTTAAACACTTTTGGAGGAACTGACAGCTTGGGGAAAAGTAAAATCTTTTGAACACCTCCAGTATATTTTAAGTAGCTTGTAGTCATTATATGACTGAATACTTTTTATAGAGTACTTTCTGAAGCTTTCAGACAACTGTACAGGTTTTAAATTATGGCTTTTTCTTAAATTGTTTTATGTCTTTTAGTTAGACACACACACTACATTACATACACATTACATGTATATGATTTTGTATTTGATATATTAAGTGATGAATTCAAAACTTTTGCTCTTCTTCATGACCAAAGATATTTCTGATTTTTTTTCATTACAATCTGTATCTGCTTTGCATTCATACATAATTAAAGTCTAAGTCTAAGGCATAATTAATAAAAGAAATAAAAAAAACACAATAAGAAATGGTTTTGATAGTGGTGGAGATGTGTGTGTGTGTTTTGAACTTCACAGAAAGGTACCCTGACAACTAGAAGTGCTGCTCATAGTGTGAATAAACATAACTAGCACTATAATATCCATATTTCAGTCCACTGCAACATACTGCACACATGATTCACGACAACAGGTGCAGTTGGATACATACATTGTTGATAATGCCTGCAGGTCTTGACATAACAAGCTTGTTAGACACACAGTGGAGAAGAAAAACTTTCAGTGGTTTAACAGTTAAGCTGTAGCCTTTTCAGGAAACACACCAGGTTTTTTGAATTTGAATCTTAAAGTAAAAAAACTAATTTTCGATGTATCATATGCTTATGGTTTATTCTTGCAAGAATCATATACTGTAACTCTAAGATGATAAATCTTTAATTGGTGACATAAATTCTGGCCCTAATTTCTGACAGTCTTGAATGTGAGCACAGACTTGCGAAAGATTTCACATGGCAAAGGGCCAACAAATGTAATATCAAAAGGAAATTTATTTCTGACATTACATGAAGCATGTACATGAAATTTTATTTTATACCTTTTAAAAAAAAATATTGCAACAGCTGTGTGACTTAAATAAGCAATTATATATTAAATTATATTATAATATATATAAAATAAGCAATTAAATAACAAATTAAGGGCCATGCTATTAAAGGAAAATAATCAACAAAGAGGTGGCCTGATGTAGCCTGTCCAAAACTGTTTTATTCCTATTATACTACAGTCATTTGCAAATCATTAACACTTTTTAATCATTAATATTTATACTTAATGTTCTGGACCATCCACAAAACAAAGTATTTCCTGTTATCACTTATGGCAGCTATAAACAGCTTCTTTAACCTCTCTTTTTTTTTCTCTCCATCATATTACCATAAAAACTCGCTTACTTACATATTCCTAAAAACTTAACCTTTAAAATGCACCTTATAGAAAGCTTTGAATCGGTGAGTATTATTATTATTAATAACATTTTTAATTCACTTATCATGCTTATACAATATGTACTATATCATCCCTAATAAAGGGTAAGTCCTATGATGTATCTGTTACTATAGAATACACAATGTATCGGAGTGCATTGATTAAAAACCTGTGATTTGAATTACAGCTGGCACTACTTTTAGAAAATCAATAGAAACAATTTTATACAAAATCTAAACGGACTTCAATGGCTTCAGTCTGCACAACCTTATGACCAGTCAGATAGGAGAAGTCCTAACCTAGTAATCCAGTGTAAGGATCTATATATCCAATGACTGATGCACTTAAGCACTTTTGTAAGTCGTTCTGGATAAGAGTGCCAAATGCCAATAAGTAAATGTAACTCAAAAAGCTTGGACATTTTAGACAAAGTATTTCATGACAAGGTTTTTTTTGTTTGTTTGTTTGTTTGTTTGTTTGTACGTGCAATCAAATTGTTGTTAGTTTTTCAGCTGCTCTCCCATCAAGGGGTCACCACAGAGGACTATCTGATCCGCACACAATTTGGACAGGTTTTACGCCGGATGCCCTTTCTGATGCAACCCTCCCATTTTATCCAGGCTTGTTATCCAGGATTTGGCCGTTGGGTTGGAAATCAAACCCAGGGCATTCCACACGGCGGGCGAGAAACCTACAGTATAGTACTACTGAGCCACTGATGTCCCTGTATGTGCAGTTAAATAAACTATAACAAAAATCATTGTGTGTGTGTGGAGTTCTCATGAATTCTGTCTTTGTAGTGCGCATGTGTCCTGTGTATATTTTGTCAGAGACTGGTTTGTGTGTGTGTGAGAGAGTGAGAGGAGAAGGAGGAGGGTGGAACACTGGGAAGCTGGAAGATCTCACCGGTGGCCTCCCTACGCGGTCCTGCCTAAATAAGGGAGCGAGGAGGGAGAGGGTACAGATCTCCCTCTAGCGGAGACACCTTAGAAAACCCCGTATTCTTTGACCTGAAAAACCTGGATTTTTAAAATATTTTTTTTATATTATTTCTCTAAAAAACGGAACCACATCTTCACTTGCTTCACAGTGCTGCAATAGGCCCAAGATGTAGACGGAAACACTGTACTGGTCATCAATAGTCGCCAATTTCACACCAAAACGCTCGACGCGCATGGCTTTGTCCCAAAGCGCACCACACTCTACAGCACAAAAGTGTACAAATAACAGGATTTTTGTGTATTTTTTCCCACCCTCAGCTCAGTACAGTATCATTAGGAGGGTTTTGGATACAGCCCGCCTCTCAGTGTTTGGATAGGGAAACCCCACGTCCACGCCACGGTGACGTAGCAGCTCCAGTGCGTGCGTGTGTGTGTGTGTGTGTGTGTGTCGGTGCAAACCCTCCAGCTGCATCCATCAAGCAAACAAAGCCCCGTTTAAGTTCGTCACGTATATACACACACACTCGGACACACTCTCACCCTGAAACACACTCACACAGCCTAGTGCGCCCGGGAGTGAGGTGAGGCGGCATGCTTTGTGTGAACTCTTCTGGGTTTTTTTGTTTTGTTTTTTAAATCCTCATATTAAAATATGCTTCATTATATAGTACTTCACTATTGTTGTCGCGGTTTATCAGTAAGAGGTGCTTCTGCACAATAGTCTCCACCTGCTAAACAAGACATGACGCACCTGTCGCATGAGCTTTGGAAATAATCATAATAATAATATTAATAATAATATGAGAATTACTGTTTGTTTGACAGCAGATTCAGTCCTTAATCCATCCTTTGTTGTTGCGCGATTCAGCCCGGGTGTTCCACTGCGTGGCTGTAATCGCGCAAGGATCACACAGGAACATCCTGCTGTAGGTTTTAGTTGTAACACTGGACTGTTTGAATAGTATTTCATGCATTTCAGGATGCTGATCTGGCTCTTTTGGTGCGCGCGCTGTGATGTTTTGTAGCTCTCCCGGCAGAGCGGAAAGGGTTAAGGAGGTGTCGCCGCCGCCGGTGTGCGCTCCAGCGCGCGCTCAACCATCTCCAACACAACTGACGCGCCACACGCGTTAGCGCCAAGGTGGTGGATTCAAGACAACAACCAAAAAAAAAAAAAAAAACAATAAAAAGCGCCCAAAGAAGGAAAAAAAAGAGGAAACCCCCTGGAATTGTGGCTTTGTTTGAGAGCGCATCCCGAGAGTTGTATTCCTCCGAAAATAAATGTCACGAAGTAAGCGCAGCACTTCATCCTGAAGCGGAGAAAGGATATCAGCTCTTCTTCTTCTTCTTCTTTTTCACACACACACAGAAGGAGACGGAGGAGACGTGAATAAGGATAAGAAAAAGTGGAAGTGGAGGGGAGGTTTCGGATGAGCGGGCGGTTGATGAAGTTGTGCGGGCGGCGTGGCGCTCTCCGCTCACCGTGTAGAGGTGCGTGAGGCTCGGCTTCAGCCCCGGAGACGCGCCGCATCCGGACCAGCGCATCAGGATGCCGGTGCGACGCGGACACGTGGCGCCCCAAAACACTTTCCTGGATACCATCATCAGGAAATTCGAAAGTCAGAGTAAGTTCAAGGCTGTTTACACAACTTCAGGGAATAGAGTCATCTGACAGCTAAATCTTTCAGGGGTTGTTGATAAGGCAGCAGGGCCAAAAACCTCAAGAGTGCAATTTTATTGATTGATTGATTGATTGATTATTATTATTATTATTATTATTATTATTATTATAAGTAGTAGTAATGTGGATTAACATCATCAACAACTACTACTACAATACTACTACTACTACTACTAATTATCATTATTATTATCATTACTAGTAGTAGTAATATTGTAGTCGTAGTGTTGTTGTTGTTGATGGTTCATTAACATTACTACTTCTAATATTATCATTATTTGAAGAAATTCTAGGCTCTTTGATACACTCATAAAATATTTTTTATTTACACTGCCAGTCAGCAACACTCTACACCTTGATTTAATATTTTTATTACTACTACTACTAATAATGAGACATAAATTTTATTATTATTTTTTTTAATGCCATACAAATTTCCAGTATATTCTACATTTTTCCCCAATACGCAAACTCACATGCAACTCTAATGTAATCACCGGAGTTCATGCTGGCCTGCCCTCCATGTGTAATGCAATAAATTATTAAATAAAATAAAATATTAACATCTAGCGTTAATAAAGAAACATAACCATGGGAGACATTAATAAATAAAATCTTACTGACTCAGGCTGTGTTACTCTTGAAAAGTATTCAGGCATCCTGTCGCATTAACGTTTTATTATTTTTTTTTCATTTTATTTTTTTGTAAATAGTAAACAAGCAGGGCAGCACAAAAAAAGCTAAACATCTCATTTAAATCAGAATGGAAGTGATTTATTATTTATAATCCCAGCCAATCAGGCCACTGAGCCTTTGCCCTCCCTCCACACTTTATCTTTATAAGAGAGAGCATCAACATGAATATAGCACTTTCTAAAACAAACACCTTTAACAGACCGAGTCAGTAGACGAAACATGGCATTTTGTGCTGCGTAAAGATAATTGAAATAGATAAGCAGTGAATGAAGTGAGGAGTGGTGTCTGGCAGGGATGTTTATCAATGAGGGAAAATAGAAATAAGAGTTTTACAGCCCAGCAGGAGTCGATGTCATGCCAGATAGTGATCAGTTATAGAACAGGCTTTCTGAATTATCCTGTTCAAAAGATGTAGTGAATTTCTCTCCTCTGCCACATCATTTTTTACACATCTACAAATGAACTAAAATTACAGCATGTCTTTATTACACCTTCTCTTACTCCTGTAACAACAGGCACTCATGGACACATGTTTAGACTGATGCTAATGCATGCATGTCACAGATATGAGCTTTCAGAATGCAAACTCATTCTGGTATTTTAGACTTGATATGAATAAGACAGACTATTCCATATATGTTTCCCAGATTTATGTTTATTTTTCTCTTTAAAAAAAAATTATTGTAACAATATGTTAGTTACAGATTAACTTTAATTCTGTTCAGTTTATAAAGCTGGAATCAGTTGATAAAAAGTGTCATAGTGCTATCTTCAGTTAAAATGACAGGAAATCTGTGACTGCACAAATCCCATTCTAGCTGAGTTACTAGTGACATCACAGGATTGAGCTTTCCCAGTGCATGAACAGCACTGGTGTGAGTAATCCTGCAATAAACACCTTTCTCTCTGTGTAGCAGGAAAAAAGTGAGGTGTGGAAAACACCTCTGATGGTGTTTTTAATGGTGTGGTTACCCTTTAATATAATTTCCACTTCAACCCGACATTCTGAGACTGTGTTAAAATAATTCATTATAGAGATGCTTGCTCTATGTGATAAGATCTGCAATTAAATTTATGACCTATTGGATAGAAATGTGCAGAACATTAAGAGCTTAAAGTCAGACAGTGCAGTTTCAGCTTTGTCCTTGGGAGCACCTGTGTTCTCTTCCCTGATATGGAATCGTACTATCAGGAACACTTCATAGTATCCTCGAGATAGTGACTAGCCTTAGATGGTCAGTCCAAGGATTGTTAACAAACTGATTCATTTTTAAATTACCTTCAGTGGCTGAATTACGTTTCTCATAGACCAGGGAATGTAAAGAGATTCATATTTTACAGTCTCATTAGTGCTTATGTGGGTGATGCGCTGCTTGTTACAATATTTGTTGTGCATGCCGTGTGCTGTATATTATTCTTCACACTAAAGAAGAAAACCGATCCTGGGTCAGTGCATCTGCATAGAGGGTCTATTGTTGGCCAAGATCTGTGCTGCTTGGTTTACCCCCTGTTTAAAACAATTGTCTTGGCCTCTATTTTTAAACATGTTCAGATTATCCCTAGTGTTTTTTTTTTCCAATTGATCTTACGCACATATCCAATTTGTATTATATTTTTAATGATTCATTCATTTTTAATGATTCATAATCCTGTACCCTACACTTTGAAAAAATGTAGGGTATTAGATTTCAATCTGTGTGTGCTATACATATAGTCTTATTTTATTT
>JAOTRS010000044.1:11786741-11800776 GCA_028565755.1 Dinotopterus cunningtoni
ATACTGTAGCTGGAAAAACTAGATAAACTACTTAGGCAGGTATGGGAACTCACAGAAGACCTGAGGCCAACCATTAGCTCAAAATTTAGAAGCGAAGCAGCACGGCATACTAATGCATTTTTAGCAAACAGTAACCTAACAGTATTTCAAGATACTGTAGTGATTCCCCAGCGTAAGACCTAATCTACACTACATGGGCAAAATTATTTGGCCAAACCTCTTATTTACAGAATTCAGGTGCTTTAATCAGGCCCCCTATCCCCAGTGAAGGGCAGTCGTAATGCTTCATCATACTAAGACATCTTGGACAATGCTATGCTTCCAACTTTATGTCAACAGTTTGGGGAAGACCCTTTTCTATTTCAACATGACTGTGCCCCATTGCACAAAGCAAGGACTATAAACACATGGTTTGATGAGTTCAGTGTGGAGGAGCTTGACTGGCCCTAACACATAGCCTTGACCTCAACCTAATCGAACGGGAGCGGAGAGAGCCAGGCTTTCTCGTTTAACATCATGCCTGACCTCATAAATGCTCTACAGAATGAATGGACAGAATTTCCCACAATAAACAGAATTTCCCACAATAAACACTCCAAAATCTTATCAGCCATCCAAGGAGAGTGGAAGCTGTTATAGAAGACCAACTCCATATTAAATACAATTTCAATGCGGGTTTGGCCGAACACTTTTGTCCATGTAGTGGATATAGTGAATGACAAATTCTTACGTTAATGCAAGCATTTTCACATGGAAAATCAAGGAGGCTAAGTTTAATTAAGTAAATAATTAGAATATAATAAACAACACATTAGAGTAAAAACCTTTTGGCTATACAATATATAGCTAAATTATTTTAACTTACACCAGAACACTAACTGCACTGTGTCCTAAATATACAGGAACATCATGGCTAATTTGGTGTTGTTGGTGAACCATTTCTAAATGGAGTTTTATGATATGTGCTTTCGCAGCTAAACTTCCCAGAAAGCATTGGAATTCTTTGGTAATTTCCTGTGAATACCCTCAATACCACATACAGTA
Source organism: Dinotopterus cunningtoni (assembly GCA_028565755.1). Taxonomy (NCBI): domain Eukaryota; kingdom Metazoa; phylum Chordata; class Actinopteri; order Siluriformes; family Clariidae; genus Dinotopterus; species Dinotopterus cunningtoni. The sequence continues at coordinate 11,787,786 of JAOTRS010000044.1, forward strand.
TATTATCATAACAATTCTTCTTTCTGCATAAGGAAGCATGTGGTACAAGATACATTTCTTGTTTGGCTTTTGTGGCTCCAGATATGGACATTTCCATAATCCTTACCACTGCATTAGCACTTAAGTGATTATACAGGGTGTGTCTATCCAGGATGTGTGTGAGGTGGGACAAACCAGTGAGTGCTATCGCGTAGCTAATTGCTCTCTGAGCAGGACTTGGGTATGGCATCTGTGCACCACATGATCAGTACAGTACTATGAGGAAGTGTTTTGGCTTGTGGGAGGGTTGTGCTTGTATGTTCATATCTTCCCAGAAAGCTCTACCTAGTTGTTCTGAAATATTGATGAACTTTGTTTTACACATTAAGTGAGTAATATTTTTCTGTAAGCTCAGCCACATTAATGTGTTTTGAAGAGTGTTGGAGTTATCTTTTCTTCACGCTATTCTTCTTAAGTGAAATATACTGCACTTATTTATTAAGTGCTTCATGATTAAACATCCCTTATACTACTCACCTCTTGTCTGTTTGTATGGAGTTTGCATGTTCTCCCCATGCTTGGTGGGTTTCATCTGGGTACTCTGGTTTCCTCCGACAGGCCATGAAGTGTAGGCTAATTGGCATTTCCAAATTCCCCATAGTGTGTGAGTGAGTGTGTGTGCTTGTGTGCCCTGCGATGGATTGGCACCCCATCCAGAGTGTACCAGGTATACAGAGAATGAGTGAGAGAGAGTGAGGTTTAAGTATGGAGACAGAAATAAACTTGAGTCTGTCTTGGACTTTATGCTTTATTTCAGTCTTTGGAACTATGCATTAGTTTGCTCTGATATGTGCTAAGATTTCTCTGAGAAATTGGTCCCCAAATATATCGTCCAGTGTCAACTGACTGGTTCATCTGTCCCACGCAGGATATCTCATGGCCTTCACCTGCACCTTGGTACCTCTGTGAAGGAGGCGGACAGTAGGGGAAAATAGTGATCCGAGGAAATAAAGGGCTCAAAATGGCCTCATTAATGACGTTCAGACCTTAGGAAATCTATCTTACCTTTGGCTGAATGTTTAGCTAGAAGAAGAGATAGGAGCGCACAAAGTAGATGAGACTCACCCAGTGAGGCCACCCTAGACCATGGTTAGGGTGTAACTCCAGCTCTAGGACTGAAACCCACTACCAGACCTTGCTCTCTTCTCAGGACACACCACTGCATGGCTATGGTTTCTCCTAATTGCTTTTCCTCACTGCTCCCTGTCTCACCGTTTCACCTGGCTGGATTTCCCCATTCATTTTTAAACCCTGGCCCTAATCTAATTTGCCTGGGTGGCTGAAGGGTATAATTAGTTTAGAGAAATCAGAAAAAGCCACTGAGGTACTTCATGTTCAACATTTGCTCTAGCTTTCTAGGACTTAAGTGAGTTAACGTCGCTGTTGAGTAGACATGTTAATAAGGGAAAACACGTTGTTTGCTGTCCATTTCTACATTATAAATAAAGTACAGTATTTTTGGCTCACATGCCCTTTCTGTGTCGATATATACTGTAGGATACTACAGTACATTATCAACTTAATTTCACCAAACAGAAAAAGGAAGTCTATTATCTGATAACTTTTTATGTCCACAGTTCTCACAAGGAAATACTCTAAAATGTGTTTTATAGGCAGACCTCTATAGATGTCACTAAAAATTATGGAAGCTGATGATATGATCTGAATGAGTAGTGAGGCTAAGGGTGCAGTTCTGTAACTGTCACTGTGACTGTCATCTTTTACAAATTCTGGATCATATGTGGCAGCAACTGGTAATCAAACCTTTCCTCCTCTCTATGAGCTCCAGTAAGCCAGCACTTCGTGTGCAGTACTTGTCGCTGATTTGATGACAGGCCTCGCTGAAATGGTCTGGCAGCTGGACTGGATAGTAGGTAGCCACACTGTGTTGTATTTGTATCTGTCAAGTTGCAATCCAAAGTTCTTTCATCACCGTTATTATTGTGATGAATTGCATATAATGTGTACCCTGTTAACAGGACTAGGCTTTCTTGCCTGTGGACTATTCCCTAGGGGTGATGCTGCACACTGTAGCAGCCGCAGTCCTGCAGAATGGGAAGACCGAGTCTGCTGGTGCAGAATATCGGCTTCTTTGCTTCCACTGTCATTATTCAAGCAAAGTACAGTGACTGTTGCGTTTGTTTACTTTCAATAAGGACGAGATGGTAAATGGTCAAATGTGGCGGGTTAATTTTTGGATTAGGACTTAATTTTTGGATTTGGGATTAGGACACAGTTCAAGTTCAGCATACAAATCAACAAATAAAAATAAAACTTTCCCCAGCACCTATAACTCTTTTGCAGGACTAGTCCTTAATATCTAACATTTTATTCCTACACTTCTCCAATATCAAGTGAAAGACCCTTTATAAAGTTTTGAAGGCAAGATAGTAGAGCATTGGGTAGCACTATCACCTTAAATCTTCAGGTTGTCATCCAATTGGATGTGCACTATGCTTTGGGTGGAGGTCCTGGGCAAGTCTGGGTCGGGGGCAATGTCTTTCGTGAAGCAAGAGAAGGAGAAACATATACTGTGAAGCAGGGGTAGAAGCGATAGCCTCAGCAGAGCAAGAACACAGAGTGACGTCCTCAGCTGACTAGGGAGCCAAAGTGATGTCCTCAGTGGAGTAGGAAGGCAGACTGATGTTCAAATTAGAGCCAGGTGGTGTAGTTATTTCAGTGGTAGAGTAGGGTGACAATTTGACACCCATGGTGAGCTACTGTAATGTAGCACACCCAATGGTGTCCTCAGTGGGGCAGGAGAATGGTAGCTGGTTTAAGCCTGGTCAGGAGCCTCCTCTTTAAAATATTTTCAGAGGAGGTATGGTGGCTAAAACGATTATGGCTTTGGGTTACTGACCAAAAGGTCGCGGGTTCAAGCCTCAGCACTGCCAAGCTGCCACTGTTGAGTTATTGAGCAACGCCCTTAACTGTATCTGCTCTACCATATCCTGGCTAACCCTGCAATCTCACTCCTGCTTCCTAATGAGGATATGTAGGGATATTTCTCTGTGGTGTAAAGTAAATGTGACAAATAATTTAATTTTAACTCTGGAGATAATCAATCCTGTATAAGGTGGTTTTCTGGATGGAAAGCATATTGGGCATTCCAAGATCCTGCTGCATCTAAGGGTTCATGGTGGATACAGATGCAGGAATATGGTTATTCAAAGAGAAAATAAAGAAACAAAATTTTTATTAAAAAAATAATATAAACATATATGAGGTGTGTTTCAGCAGCAGATGATCATCAGTAAGTATTAGATATTTCTTCAGGTAAAGGTCCCAGATTATGTCTCAGATAATGCATTTTTTTTCATGTCTCAAATTCCCTTTATTTCACTTGTCCTCCAAATGTCCTTTTGCAATACAATATATGTATATACTGTATTGTCTCTTCCTATGAGGAGGAAAATCTAATTGGCTTGTTTAAGCCCTGGCAAATACAGAACTGAAAAAGGAAAGATGCAAGAAATGTTTTCAATAATTTTTGTTTTCTACATGCACCGGATACCCATACAAATGTCTAAAAATGAATTTAGCTTTTTTTAAATACTAGTGCTACTGTAATTAACATAAACATGACAAAGCAGTCATGTGACATGGGTATCGTTGTCAGATGATGTGCAATTGAGGATGGTAGATGTGGTCTTGCATCGTATTCGGTACAACACTGCTAGTTGCAAAATGTTTCACGAATAGCACATCTTGTCACACACCCTGTCGAGCATATAATGCGTATCCCAACCAGAAAGCTTCACAATGCTTTTTATTACTTACAGTATAGTGTATAAATGAGCTGTGTTCAATTATTGTTTTCTACTTACTGCAGTATTAGCTATTTAAATTCCTTATAGAAGATTAAATACATAGAGATTTCTGGCTTGTGCAGCACCTCTATAGTGTCTCTCTTTCTCCCACACCTTTTCTGTCTCTCTTTGGTTAAGAACAGTTTATCGTAAGTTCCATCACACTTATGGAAATGTCACGAGAGTCAGTGTAAAAGCTCTCTGCGCCATCACCAGTGAAAAGGTAGGTAGGCAGAATGGTAATGTCAGTTAATTAGCTGACAATTTTACTCTTTTTCCTTTGCACTCTTGCCCTATTTCTCTCTCAGGACTGTGAAACAATTCTTTGTTCGTTCTCCATGTTTGCTCATTCTTACCCACAGTCACTGGTAATTAGGCCTTCCTGTCTGCAGGCTACTACACTCTTACTGGCTTCTGAGACTCCATTAAATTCCCACTTGCTCCTAATCACATGTTCAAAAACATCTCTCTCCTCACACCCTCATCTGATCCTCGCCTTTAATGATGCCACTCAATTAGGCCTCAAATCACATTAGAGGTGGGCAAGAAATAGCCGCTTACCCATCAAAGCTGTGATTGAATTTCAGCCATGTCACTTCGTACTAAATTCTCCATCATTGACATTTCATTAGATGCCTGACTAGCAGTCGCATGTAAATGAGAGCCACTTTTCTCTGTAATGTGGCCCCACAGTCGTGTTCTCATTTCGCTCTCCTACATGACCCTCACCTGACCCCATCTTTACCTTTTCCATTCAGCTGTCCTTCACCATTGGACCTTACAATCTCAGTTTTCCTCCTTCGTTTTCTTTTGCTCCATGTGCTACAGTACATTTTCCATCACACCTCTCCATGACTCTGTTTACCCTCTTCATCACCCTCTTATTTCAGCCTCTACTGCCAGCAGGACAACTGCCAGGAGAATTGTTTCTTTTTTTCTTGTCTTTTTTTCTTGTAGTATTAATGCAAACACTGGCCATAATGGCAGATTCTGCATTGTGTGTATGATAACTAAGAAAGATTTAGCATAATTTCAGACTTCAGGATCCATATTTACTTCTCTAGCTACTTAATGTTTTTTTCCTGTGAAAGGATGTTTTTAAAAAATATCCCTGACATACAGAGACAGAAATACTGCACTGATATAATTGAGATTTGAAGCTTGTCACAGGCTATGAAATCACTTTGGACAACAAAACACTCAAACTGTTCATTTCTTGGCTACTATGTTTTATATGTTTTTATTGTTTTTGTTCAAAAAGATTGCACTGTGGCACACAGCACAGGAAAAATCCAAAAGAAATACAGTTGCAATATAGTATTCATATCTGCTCAAAATGTTCTTGAATATTACTGAACATAGCTTGGACATGTACAGTATGTAGACTGGATAATTAAGCAATATCACATGAGATGGAGTGCCAATGTGCTGGATATAATTTATTATCCATAAGCTATTTATTATCAAAAGGTTCTGATTTTTTATTTGTTTATTAATTTTTTTTATTAACCAGGTATTTTGCTCCGCAGGTAATATAATTAACAGAACTGAAATTCTTATGAGTACTATGTATCCAAAAGGTGAGAAGAATAAACCATGGTCGTGATGGACTCACAAAATTTACTTTATGTTTTCTGCTTATTACACTTATATCAGTATATCAGTTAACTTCTGGGGTTTGGTGTTTGAATCTCAATTAACATAAAATGGAAAGCTAGTACCCTATGTAGGTTTTTGAATTGCCAGTATGCACTCTGTTTTTTTCTATATACAGTAGCATCTGCAATACTGCATTCATTTATATGTTACAATTACATCTTTCACCCTCCACAGTACTACTGTTTGTGTAACCTGCTGATGTAACACAAAAATTTCCCTCACAGGATCAATAAAGTCTACCTATCTATCTATCTATCTATCTATCTATCTATCTATCTATCTATCTATCTATCTATTCATCCATCTATCTATCTATCTATCTATCCATCCATCCATCTATCTATCTATCTATCCATCCATCCATCCATCTACAATTGCTTCTTTAGTGCACCAAATAGTGCCCTTGATCAGAGAGTAATTTGGGATTCAGCCTTGCGTTAGAAGCTAGTTAGCTATGTAGCTAGCGTTAGCTGTGAATAAAAAAACACGGACAGGTCAGAGGCAATTTGGAAGGACTTAGAAGCAGTTATTAAGGACACAAAGGGTTGTTTAAGAGGGCATGAGATATCAGATCAGTTTTCTTGCTGAAAGTGCTTCCGGGATTGGTCTGGAATGTGGGTTTTTTTCAGGCAGCTGCTCTCCCACTTTCCAGGACTACGGACAGTACCGACCTACATTCACCCTTGCTGGCACCCGAGGGTTAGTGTAATTAATGGTTGTTAGAACACCGGTGATGCAGAGTGATACATATAGTTAAGTGTCCCAGTTCTGTTATGTTCTACAGTATATCACTACTTGTGGAATGCCTCTCGGATTACTCTCAAACTGCTCGGTCCAAACTAACTATTGTACTGTATAATGAACATCTATTTAAAATTGTCTCTGACAATTATATGATGGAAGTGTGAGTGTGTGTTGCGGAGACTGACATGGATAAGCTTTGACTTGAGCTGTCAGGTAAAACCTCACAGGGATAAATTTCTCTCTGGAGTTTGACCTGTGCTCAGCATCACTACCCACACTATGGCACTTACTAACCTGCCATGTGCTCACTCTCTGTCACATCGGTGTGACTCAGACAGTGTAAAGTCGTTTTTATAGATAAGAGGACAAGTCTTGTAGCTCTGTAACAGAAATGCAGATATACTACCCTGACAGATGCTTCAGTTGTCGCACTTTTCCAGTCCGATTTACCACCTGACACTTGCATCACAGTGGACAATAAAAAGAATTTTACAGCCTCATAAAATGTGTGCTGCCTCCTTTATCTCCTTATCAGTACGATATTATGCTTCGCAGAGGAAAACAAAGGCATAAAAATAAAGATTTATTGTAATGGTACACTTTGTGTGACAACTAACCTTTGGGGTGCCTTGAGGTAGCTATGCCTAGCTATGCTAGGTGGCTATATTACAAAGATAATGCGCCCATAGACTCTTGTTTTTTGTTTTGACTTTTTGAACTTGTTTCATGTTTTGTTCTTGTTCCAAAGCTTCTGGTTTTGTGTTTGTTTATGTTTGTTTATCTTTCATTAAACGTCAACGTCTTAACCTCTGTGCTTATGCCTCGCCTGCAACCCCACTACATTCGTGACAGCATGCAAGACCGTTACAGTGGCATAGCGGAGGGGCCTCCCCTGGGTATTCTTTTGGGGGAGGGGGCTGTGACAGTAACGCCGTGGCGAGCGGATTTTGTGAGCAGTCAGCTCGCCATCCGGCGTGACATCAAGGAGCGCGCGGGAGCCAGTAGAGCCCTGAGAGACTGGAGGAGGCGAGAGAGTGGCGCGGCTGAGCTGGGAAGGCTTCCGACTCGCGATACGACGCATGCCCTTGAGGAGACAGCACGACGGAGCTCAGGGTGACGTGGTTTCCCGCACCGACCAAGAGGTACGGACCAGGAGGTCTATTCGTGGCGGTGAGGAGGAACCCCAGTCCGTGTGTCATTGGAGGGTGGAGAGCGAGGAATATCAGCGCCAAATATGGGCAATCCAGCAGCAAGCAGATTAAAAATAGCCATATGCCGCGCTGCGCGGGCCTGGGAGTGTCTGCAGGAGCAGTTGGAGGAGATGGCAGCACTCAAGGAGCAGCTCACCCAGCTAAGGAAGAAGGGAGAGGGAAGGACCACCACGAGCCTCTTTTCAACTCAGTTAAGCTCTGACTCTCTTGTTTGCCCAAACGTAGGCCCTGATCCTTTTGTTAGCCTAAATGTAGACCCTAATCCTTCTGTTAGCCTAAATGTAGACCCTAATCCTTCTGTTAGCCTGAATGTAGGCCCTGATCCGCCTCTGTCAGCCTGAATGTAGGCCCAGACCCGCTATTTAGCCTCAGTGGAGGCCCAGACCCATCAGTTAGCTTCAGTGGAGGCCCAGACCCACCAGTTAGCCTCAGTGGGAGCCCAGACCCGCCAGTTAGCCTTAGTGGGAGCCCAGACCTGCTAATTAGCCTCAGTGGGAGCACTCGATCGAGCCTAGACCCGCCAGTTACATTTACATTTACATTTACGCATTTGGCAGACGCTCTTATCCAGAGCGACTTACATTTTTATCTCATTACACATCTGAGCAGTTGAGGGTTAAGGGTCTTGCTCAAAGGCCCAACAGTGGCAACTTGGTGGTTGTGGGGTTTGAACCTGGGATCTTCCGAACTGTAGTCCAATGCCTTAACCACTGAGCTACCCCTGGCCCGAGTTACCCAGTTAGCCTCAGTGGGAGCCCAAACCTTTCAGAGAACCTTGCTGAGGGCCCAGTCTGCCCAGAGAATCCTGAACTGCCCGAACCACAGCTCGCTCCGCCACCCGGCTTCAAGGACGTCGTGCAAGCTCCTCTGTCCGGCTTCGAGGACGTTCGTGGGGTCACTCACCTGAACCGAGGTGACTGGTTGATTAGTTTGGCTATAAAAAACCTGGATTTTCAGTTTAGGTTGTCTTGCATCTGTTCTGTGAAGTTGTTTATACTGTGTTTCTGCGTTTTGCCTTTTTGCCTTTTGCCATGCTTCATATTTTGTTCTTGTTCTTGTTCCAAAGCTTCTGGTTTTGTGTTAGTTTGTTTGTTTATCTTTCATTAAACATATTAAAGTCTTAACCTCTGCGCTTATTCCTCGCCTGCAACCCAACTACCACCGTGACAGATCCTCATATGAGGACCGCTCAGTTTTATTCTTTTGCCAAACTTTTTCCTATTTCAAGACATTGATTAAGTTTATAGTTATCAGGTACTCAGAACCTCGGAACATTGGGGAGTTGCATAACACACTTGAAGAAATGCATTATCTGGCCCTTCCGTTTGCATGAGCCCTCAGATGCCCACAATTGGCTGGCATTAGCTAGTGCCGTCCCTCCTCCCCTGAGAAAGCATGGCCAATCTGCTCTCTAACAGATGGCTGAAGCATCACCTGGGAATTGGACTCACAATCTCTGGATGATGGGGGAATACGTTTACATTGCACAAATTGGGAGCCTCAATTTCTTAATTAATGTTTACCTTCCACTTCAATTCGAACAATTTACTAACATGGTCTCACATTTGCATATTCACATGAAAATATTAGCTTGACAGTCTGGGAATCTCCATAACGTGCTCCTGGGGATAAAATTTGGAAAACACCGCAAAAATGTTTTGTTCGAAATAGTTTTTCTGCCTAAGGAACATTTGGATAGATTTTGTTTTCATTTCTTTTTTTTTGCTTACTTCTGCATTTTTTTTCTGCAAAAATTGCATTAGATTAAGTAACTTGTTTTATAAAGGTGGTGATAAAAATATAGTCTGTTGAAAGCTCTCAAGCACCTTCCAGCTACATGGGATTTCCTCACAAGGTGAATGTTCGGCTTCAATCTAGTTGTAGGATAGCAACCTGACATAAGGAAATGGATGTAAGCCTACAGTAACCATTTCAGTTTGTTAATGCCTAAATGTCTACAACACTCCAAACCGAATAATAATGACTTTAGATACTAAACCTTCTATTGTGGTTGAAGTGCATGCAAAGGAGAAACACTTTTCAGTTTGGGAGTACTTGGAGGCTGTCAGAACAGAATGTGAAAATATATATCAAATGTGTAAACTTGCAGTAGGCTCATATCATTTTTATGACTTTTTTTTGTTCTAAATCAAGCAAAATTCAGTGAACCTCAATGTGTTTTAATCTATATACAGTACATTTCCCAGGAAATACATGTTTTACTAAAGTGCATAAATAAAGAGTTATTTATAGTGATAATTAATTTTTCTAGTGCTCGGGCCAATAAAAACACAAAAAGCACTATAAGAATGTGAGATTAAATCTCTATTTTATGATTTGGCAGATACTACATATACTGTAGTTCCTCTGTCTCTCTTTCTCTCTCTCATTCTCTATACCACTTCTCCTGCCAATCCGTTGCATGGCACAAAAGTATACACTATGGACAATTTGGAAATGCCAGTTAGTTTACCCTGCATGTCTTTAGACTGTCGGAGGAAACCGTACAAACTCCACAGTCACAGACCCATATTGGAAATTTAACCCCATTACTGTGCATTAGATGTTGTTTTCCCCTGCTTGTCTTTGAGGGTGAACACTGAAGATGTAGGGCAACCCCCCTCATTAATCCCATTCTTATCTGTAGACCAGTGAAGGCCAACTGTTAATAGCTGGTTATAATTAGGAGGTGCAGTGATCACAGCCATTAAGACTATTTAATTATTTAATTGATGGTTATTTATGTCTAACTCACCCTATACACACAGTTCTCTCCTTTCTCATGCTGTCTGTCTACGCTTACTTTTACAGTGACTACCCCCCCCCTCCCCCCGCCCCATTTCTTGTTTCTCTCTCGCTCTCACACAACCTTCTGCTCTCGCAAATGCAAAGCTCTGGATGTTTTCAATTAGATTTCGAATGGATTTTCCAGTAATGATTCATTTATCGACTGTGCAAACGAGACAGCCACCTCCCTGCAACTACCTTCGTTTAGAGTTGTATTGATGATAATGGCTGTTGTGCAAACAGAAGGGGAATGTAGTATTACTCAGTCATTAGCGAAGCCATAGCTTTTTCACCTCAATAAAATCAAACAGTGCCAGAATTTATGGTAAAAACCTTAGACATACATGAGCCTGAATAATTTTATCACTCATGCACTTACAGTACTGTGTTTAAAAACACTTCAAGGTTGAGTGTTTTTGTTATTATATCCACCCTGATTTATACCTTTGATTTTCCACTTTAATACTGAGAAGATATTAAACAATCAGTGTTATTAACTTTGTGTGCTGGTTATTCGCTTTTAAGTGAAATAAGTTTAGATGCATTGAATTAAAAGAGCAATCAATGTTTGTGCTGTTGTTGTACTAAAAAGTACAGTACTGTAAATACACACTAACTAAACATTCTAAACATTCTAAATACTGTCAATGTAATTTTACACTGTGCTGACAGCGTGTTATGAATATAGACTAGCTAAATGACGTGCAGTTATTTGAATCAGATGGGTTGGCCCTGCACAAGGGATTCATTTATGCCTCATGTAAAGCTTATAAATTATTTAGTAAAGTGGTATGTTAATTAGCCTTTTTGTAAATGAGCTTGATAACACACAGATGGTGCTGATAAATGGCTTAAAATAATGAAGTGATGTCACTTCGGCTGCTCAGTGAAGAAAAAAAAAGCCAACAGAAGCCATTTTTTCAGACTATAGTAGCATAATTGCTACAGAGATATATAATTTTATTATTACAGAATATATGTAATCATATAATTTCAATCCATATTATTTATAATCTACACGGGACATTCAAGCGATACCCCGGACTTTTGATTGTGCAGAATAACAGAACAGAGTTCTGACAGTAAAAACTACCTTCATTTTCCTATATAATCTCCTGTTACACTAATGCACTCATCCAAGCTGGAGCCATAAAAATGCTCCAAAAGCTCTGACACACTGGCCTCCCAGGCACTTCTTTAATAGTCGCCCAAACATGTGAAAATGTCAGGCCACTACAGGGGATGTTGCAATAACTACCATTTCTTCCCCAAGTTGGTAACAAGTAATCCATTCATCAAAGATCAGTTCCAATCACCAAGAGTTCCAAGGGAACGCCTGCAGTGAGCTCTGAGCCACTTTATTCACGAACGTACAACCTTCTTTAAAACATTTGCTGCGGCTAAGAGTCTCATTACAGTACGATGCATGCAGTCTTCTGCAAATTTAAATTATGCCTTTGTTCAAAAGAAAATTCATCACAAGTCCCAGTTTGCCATGGTTGGGTTTTCGTAAAGTATTTTGTAGACATTTTGTAGACATAGATGGGAAGTATCTGTAGTAGAAGCATTTATTTGTTTGTATATTGTCATATTTGTTGGTAATTGGCAAATGTCTGCTTAACTTTTAAATTTTTTGATCTTCTTTGGTTGTACTTGTCTTACTTGTCATTTAAAACCATCTAAGATTATAAATTATGGTCAAATACCTTTGTAGTCGTCCGATCGGTTTGGCCTTTTCTGCATATACCAGTAACTTCTGCCCTGTTTGTTAACATAGGAAATGTTGATACAAACAGATTTAGCCCAGAGAATCCTAGCTAGTTTTTATCAACCATTGCATGGTAACCCCGTGTTGTGTGCTTCTGTAACTCTTCCCAAACTTGAGTCAGACTTTTCGTTTTTAGCTTCAGCGCCCTTATGTTTCTTTTTTTAACACCGTCTGGCTGGGCAGTTTTTCAGTTAGCACTTCTTGTGCTTGCTGGGTTTGTTGTTGAGGCGTGGTGGGCTGCTAGCATGTGTGGAGTGGTGGCAGGATCAGGCGAGTCACACTGGGCTTATGTGATTAATTACAGAGCCAGTCTTTAATATGGCTGCCACCGGAGCTCAATAGCCGTCTTGTTTAATTAATACTATCTGGACACAATCCATTCATTCTTAATGCCAGATTTCCGATTGTGAAGCGGCAACATGGGACAGGAGACAGGGGACAGGGCAGTGCCTAATGTACCACTTCTTCGGTTTCCTGCTATTGGCCATACAATGTATAAAATGTGCTGAATATGACTGGGACATATATTTTCCCTGCAGCCTCGGAGGATATCGCATTCAACAGTGCTACTGTGGAGGACCAAGAATTTATCTGTCTCTGTCTTCTTGCCTGCTTCTCTACAAGAAAATCTCTCAGGTTGAGTTAATAATGCAACATGGCAATTGATAAGAGCATTTACAGTAGGTAGTGCCTGCTGATCCTGTGCTGCAATTTATTCTTGTTTAAATGATTAACACAGTGTGAGCAGTACGTTCTGTAATATCACTGTGTGTTTATAAAATGAGCGATTTGAGTCCTGTGGTCTAAATTCGAATCCGATTCATACATAAAAATTTTTCACAAGTAGGCATTTCTCTTTTAGTGTTATTTATACATTTAAAAATATATTAATGTACACACATACAGTGGCTTGCAAAAGTATTCGGCCCCCTTGAACTTTTCCACATTTTGTCACATTACAGCCACAAACATGA
>JAOTRS010000044.1:11971688-11984613 GCA_028565755.1 Dinotopterus cunningtoni
GGGTCACTCTAATGTAAGTGTCTGCGTTTGGTTCACAATACATAACCAAGTTTGTAGTTTTAGTGAGGAGACGTTTAATTTGTGCTGGAATGGTTGGTTTTGTGAAACCGTGGTGAGCGGGAGTACACTAAAGATAGGAACACCATTAGTAAGCAGGGTGGAGTGGCTTGAGTGTTGTGATGTGAAGCATTGCTCCTGGTCTAAACACAGGGTAAAGGCTACTCATGAGGTCTGTGCAGTTTTAAGACTTGTGTGTTTAGGCTTTTGTGATACAATTGCACTGGAGACTACAAAACCGAGGAAAATGCATTTTGAAGAGACTGGATAAATAAATATTTTTTTCAGTCTTCTTATTTTTAATGTCTGGTCAGTCAGAGGTAGCCTGTCGATTCAGTTAAATTTTTGGGCATTGTGAATTTTTTTATTCAATTCAATAGCTCTAATGTTTATTATTTTACAGTATGTTGATTAAGTTCATGTTAAAAAGGGCTACCAGTTACAGCTTTCTGCTGATTTTGACATTTGTTTATGTAAAGAATGGTATTAATGCTGTATATAATGCTTGACATAAAAAATAAATAAATAATTAAATAAATAAGAGCATGGTATGCTGCATTAAAGACAACATGGCTATGGATTTCATCTAATATTTGCTCCCACTGACTCATACCTGTAGGAAGCCAGCTGACTGCATCTTATTGGAATTCCAGGAGCATCAGTGAAACACTCGAAGGAAATCGCTTTGTACACATACTGTACATGTGCTCTCACACGCTGATGTTTGACTAGTGTTGCTATGATGGACAGGGGAGAGAAATTATGCCATCCCTTCCACCCAGAATGCGTGGCTAATTTGTTATCTTGGCTTCTAGCCATGGATGGTTATGGCATTGTTAAGATTCAAACACTAAATACTTTGTAGGTTAATAAAAGTAGCTAGCCATGTTTATTTAGTTTGTGGGTAACCAAATATTGGACTAGAAAATTTGATTGGATCTATAATTTTTACAGTGGGCTAGCTGATTGATTTATTATTTATTAACCTGTGTGGTACCTCAGCATACGAACGCCTTACCTTAAGAATTCTCACCTTAAGAACTGAAATTTTGCAGGAAACTTGCCTCGGCATGTGAAACATTTTCAGCATATGAGCGAGTAAACCTAGCGCTGGCTAAGTTGTGCATATGTCCGGGAAACCTGTTTGAATCAATTCTCATAGACCACCATGTTAAAATGTCCAACTTTACAACACAAATAAAACACATGCTGCTCCTGTGCTTCCAGTGATCCAGACCCCATCTGCTCTCTACACCTGCTGAACTGGACTTCATGTTAATTTAAATATCTTCTGTTATATTAAACTTTTAGCTGCATAACACACACATGATGTTATATAATTTCTATCTGTTATCACCCAAATGAGGATGGGTTCCCTGATGAGTCTGGTTCCTCTCAAGGTTTCTTTCTATTGCCATCTCAGGGAGTTTTTCCTTGCCACTGTTACCTTCACCATTGGCTTGCTCATCAGGGACAATCTCATTATTATCTAGACACATTTTTCCTACACATACACACTCACATAAATTTTCTTTTCATTTTTGTGAAGCTGCTGTGAGACAATGACCATTGTTAAAAGCGCTATATAAATAAAATTGAATTAAATGAACATCCTCACATTCAAAGCACTCTCATGTTAATCATAGCAGCACTAATCGATCATGTGTGTTCGCGCTGCTTTTCCCACTCCCTAACAGTGTGTGAGCAGCTTCTGTCTCAGAGGTAACACATGATAGCCTACACGCTACACCCTTCAGTACCGTTCAGTAGGTTTTCCATAGGATTTTATTCGTACAAAAAGCTCTGTGCAGTATCTCGAAGAAGGTCCTGTAACCTTGAGCAGTTCTGAAGAAAATTGGAAAAGTTATTTAATTTTGTATATTTTATTATATTCATAGTATTGATTTGTCAGAAATATTACAAATCTGTTTTGTAGGTTGTCAAATGTAGTTCTAAGGAATACAAGAAAATAAGAACCAAACAAAATCAGTATTGGCAGGTCAAACTTGCACAAAATTTTTTTGGAAATTGTCATCGGTAACGCTCTAGTAAAAACCATTCTGATGTTTTAGAATTATGAAATCGTATTATTAAATAACTTTTATATTATTTAGCACCAACACTTTTATTGGCCGTCACCTTTCCAGGCAGCACACCTAGTTTAACCTTCCAGGCGATGGAGACATGTTTGACATGTGGTTGTGATGGTTATGGGAATAGTCGATCGAGTCAGTCTTTGCACGTTCCAAAGCGATGTGTTAAGCCGTGTGCCGCAACAATGGAGCACAGTTTACCCAGCTGGCAGTCAAACAGCGTGCAAACTTTATCGCTGTGAACGCTAACAAACTTCTCCATGCGCTAGTGAGGAATGTGTGAGTTTATTGAGTTGTGGTGTTCATGTTTGTGGAATGTATTCAGAGGTTAGCATGCAAGGTACAACACATGAACACAAGTATGTTCCTGAAATTCAAATATTTAAACTTTCCCTTTTTTTTTGTATCTCCACACCCTGCAATACCTGGCCAACCTGTTGAACAAGCATTGGTGACACCTCTGGGGTTGATGCTATCTTAAAATCTTAAGAATTCTCAAACCAAAATGAAACAAAAATAATAATAATTAAAAAAAAACTAAAATATTGAGAAGAAGGAATGATGAGTGGCTGCATACACTTCAGTGCTGACTGACTAAACCTCTACAGCTCAGCCTAGCCATTACAGCTCAGACATTAATTACTTAAAAATGTGTTCGCGTTTAATCACACGTGCATGCACGCACACTGTGGCAATGACCCGTGTCCTGGCAAGGCAGCCTACAGCCTCAGTCTGGTTTGGATATATGAATTAAATGGAAAACTCGTTAACATTAGTACTTGCTGTTGAATAGGTATTAATGACAGTGCAGGCACTTTGCTTACTCTTTTTACTCAGTAACACATGCATATGCACGTGATGACTCAGGAGTTTAAACCTGTCATGGCCAGCTGTGTTTCTGCCCAGTAAGATCAGAGGATGTGTCTGTTTCTCACTTCACAGTCTTTGCTTCCCTGCTTTCGACACCAGCTAGAGCGGAAGGGACAGTAAAGCAGTCACTTTCATAGGTTTGATTTAAAGCTTTCCTCTAAACATGCTGATGAGATACAGCATAACAGTACAGGTCTGACTGGCCAATTATGACATGCGAATGAAATGGTGTCGGAAATTGGCATGCAGGTGTAACGTGGCGAGAGTGTGTATCTTATGTACATTTGGATGATCAAAAGGGACATCCGCTGGATGGCACATCAGAGCCAAAGCATCTTTATGCGTCTAATTTTTAACCTGAATGTTTAGCGATTTCATGCAGAGCCATGTTAAACACACTGATGAGAGCCATTTCTCTTGAAAACTTTCCGCCATCAGTGTGATTATCATCATGATCTGCCACTCAAATCAGAAAACCCTCACTGTACATACAAAATGTTTACTAATCTTGAAAATCCATGAGAGGTGTGGGAGGTTTATAAAATTTAATCACTAACTACTTGGTGTTATTGCTCAATAATGGTCTAGAATAGTAGACAAGTATGTTGTTTGAGTCACAAGTGGTTTTGTTGCCTCCACTACGTACAACGGTCTTGCACTACACCAAAGTGTAACAATAATTTCTAAGGATTTGCATTAACCTACACACCAAATGACCTCAGAGTACGCTTGGCAGCCATCTTGTATATGCAAGTCTGCAAGACTGTAAGTTTTTTTGTGTTTTTAAAGCTCTGATGTTAACTGACACTCCCCTGGAAGCCCCTCCCCTTTTCCCAACTCACTTTACTAATCTTTTGCCAGGGGTATTGATTTGATTTTTTTTTTCCTTGAAAGATCCAGTCCCGCTTTCTGTAAAGATAAACGGAAAATAATTAGAGTTTAGAAATGTAAAAAGTTATTTATGTTTAACATTGTTAACATTAGTTAGGTTAATACATATATTTTATAACAGAGCTAACATTGTTGACATTAGATAATATGTATATTAAGAGGCTACTGTAAATTGTATAAAAAATAAAAAGATTAAAAAAAATAGCCCTGCAACAGTGTGTCAGATTTAGCAGTGATTACGTGATTAAAGACAGATTAAAGACTGTATTGGTCAGCAGGTCAGCAGAGTTGCACTGAAATGCAGTCAAGCTTGTTGGAGTAGAAACTGATTTTATCCACTTGACATTTATGAAATGTTCTTTCATCTACAGTACTGTGCAAAAGCTTTCAGCTGCTGATCATTTCTTCATATTTTGTTTTCAAAGAGCTAGACTTTTTTTGTGTTGTAATATAGTCGAGGAACAGTTCTCCAGGCTTCCTGAAGGTCTTTTTTTTTTTTCTCATTTTCAGTCCAGTCCCTGTACCTGAGCAGTTTCAGAGGAGCGTTGATGTTTGTTAAGCCACACAGTGACCTATGAATTATTCAAGCATAAAAACACATCTAACTTAAGGCATTAAGCAGTGAGAAACCGATGCAGATGATGACATGATAAGGCCGGTGATTAGTGTACCGGTGATGCTGAATGCTGAGTGGTTGGAGAGGGGAAATGAGGTTGCTGCAGTGGTTGTTAAAAAAAGTGCAATTAAGTTGTATCTTTAGACACTTTCCATCCTGTCACAGTAAAACGTCTGTTCCAATTTCTTTAAATAAATCTACATAATTTAGTTTAATTTAACATGAAGAAATGGGTACTGTATGCATAAAGAAAAAGTAGAATTTATCTCAGCTACTTGGTTAATTGATTGGCAAAATTTAGAAGAGTTGTACATGCCTTCTGCCTTAACAAGGTCTGGTCCTGAAGAACCCCTATACTGCACAATATACCTTTTTTTCACTACAACATTTCACTATAGACTTAGTGTAATGAGTTAGCTAATTAACAGCCTTCTGTAAGTTGAACAGGAACTGGATTTAAGGTAAAATGCCAGCATGGTCATTTCAGATGAAGCACAGTTTTGACCACACACTTTTATTTTTTACACCGCAGTTTGTATTTAGTACACGCCCTCATGTTTGACGGACATCTGTGATCCTCCTATTGTTCATTTCAGATTGTTTGTGGAAGCATTACTCAGGCCTTACAGCTTGAGCGCTCCACAACAGAACAGGAAGTGGGCGCTGGGCACAACACTATTATATTGGGATTGTTTGCGAGCAGCATTCATTATTTTCACTGACATTTGATCTGCGTTGCCTGTGGGGAAGAACGGCAACGCTTTGAACGCCATAGTTTAGTCTGAGGTTTACGAGAGTGTCCGAGTGTTGAACAGCTCAGCAGCTCTGCTCTCTGTCTTCAGGGCTGTGAAAATACATGAAGACAGCTCATAAAGAAACTGAAGATTGTTTGTTCTGTTTTCCCAGTAAAGCTTCGCAATATTTTTAGCTTTTGCATATTTATGGTAAAACACCGCTCTGAACGATTCTTCCTGATTTTCAGCGCTAAAGATGATGTGATGTGTTTGGACTCATCAGTGACTCATTAGGTAAAAGCCAGGTTATTGCATTTCTCCCATTCACAAGAGATAGTTCACTGATCGATTTACATGTTGGTGGCTTTTATTACGTTATCACCATATGTACCTAAACAGACATCTGATCCCAGGGCGTAGAGTTTCATCTCTGGTTTAACCAGTCCCTTTGTTCCTCACCACACAAGACTGCTTTCACTTGTTGTAGTAAAGTCAGCATTATGCCATGGCTTAAACCAGCCTTTCTGCCTTGGATAAAAGAGGCATTGATTTGACTTGATTTACATAATCCCTGCTTCCATATTAGTGGTTTGACTATACACCGCAAAAATGGCAGCAGTTTTAGTGTAAATAACATGCAGTATAGGTTCAGAATGATTAAATGAATGAAGGTATAATTTTGATTGAAAAACATACAAGTGCTGTAGCAGAAAAACAGTGCCAGATTTGTTTGAAAGCTACTAAAGAATTTTTAATCATTATGACCTGGGCATGTAACTGTATTGCATGTAATGCCTGTTAGTCAATGCATTTCAGGACTTTTGAGCTGCCCAAACTGTTATTTTTAGATGTTTATATGTCATATTTACCGACACTTAGCTTACAAGATGATGTACAAGGGCATTGGTGGTTCAGTGGTAGACTTTTCCCCTGCCCTGCGGAAGGCCCCGGTTCAAGTCTCAACTCTTCCCGTACCCAGTCGCTTCATGCAGGCCATCCTTAGTATTGATCACAAGCATGGCTTCTCACATGCCATGTGGTTGGCCCGGGTTCGATTTCCATCTTCCTTAGTATCGGCCCCAAATCGAAAAAAAAATATTGCCGATTGTGTCAGGAAGGGTTCATCTGGAATTAAACCTGTGGCAAGTGGAATGTGTGGATCGGCTGTTCCGCTGTGGTAAGAACAAAGAATAACAAAATGTTCAAATTAAACAATGTTTTTTGTTATGCAAGTTATCATATGGGAGAACAAATCCTAAATTTGTTTGCTATCCCATCAAGGAAGTAAAAGCTCTATCACACCCAGTCTCAGATGTTTAGCTGAAAGTCTATTTAACTAGCTTATAAAGTGTAAATATAAATAAATCAAAAGTGTGATGAGCTAATTATGTGATTTACCACCGGAATTAGAGAGAGACAGCTTCTATCTGTGAAACTAGAAGGCTTTGACTAACATTTCAGCCTCGATCTGTGGTGTTCCGCGACCTTGATACCCGTCTCTGTCAGGTCAGTTGTGATGTGATGTTGAAATGCATCTGTGCATAATCATACTCAATATTATATCATGTAGCAGCTTGTGGTAAAGAAACATGATTCTGATATTTAGTGCTCTTGTGTGTGGTCAGCCAAAACATGGTATTGGTGCTAAAAAATGTCTCACCGAGAAGAAAAAGTGAATTTTCTGATAGGATCGTTTAACACCATTTTTCATAATGCTTAATGCTTCTTATCTTCCAATCCATGCTTTGGTTTTTCTAAATATGCATACACATTTATATTTTTTATCAGATAAAAAGAAACACATTTGATAAATACAGTTTCATTATATGTAGTGTCCATAACTTTTTTTTAATTCAGATCTTTTAATAATCTTAACTGTCATTCAGATTAAACTTGGCCAAACTGGATTTTACATGAAAAGACATAATCCTGACAAGGTTTATTATTCTAAAATGCAAAATTGTTAAGATATTGCAACATGAATTTGACTTAGTTACGGACACTACAGTTCTTTTTTGCTTTTTAAGCTTTTACCAAAAACCAATTTAACCAAATTTTTTTGCAGGTCATATGCTTCTAGAAGCTTACACGGATTTTGTATCAATATTTATAAAGAATTATTAATAATTTGGATTTTGATGTATTATTGTTTGAAGCAAGATAGTATAATGCTGAAAAATAGGGCAGATTTTTGGGGCACATGTAAAATCTTCTCTTCAAAATGGCTGAAGTTATCAACTTGAAATGTTTAGGGAAGCAAGATTGGTCACTTCCTGTTGCATAAACTTTAGAAGTGGTGTCTTTGGCACACACATTTTCTTTAACATAAAATAATAAAATCAGCACCAAAATTGTTTTTTTGGCCGGGTGCATGAGGTTTAACTCAAAAATGTCATTTTTCATTCATTTCCGCGAGTGACATTTGGACATGTGCTATATAGCACTTTTCATAAGTGTGAAGTGATCTAGTAGCACAGGAGACGCTCGTGTGCATGTGACTAACAAGAGGCTATGGATTTGCTATACATTCATTTCAGATTGTGTATTTAAACCAAATTGCATTCTCAGTAACCTTTCGAGTCTAAATCCTCTAATGATACATTAGCATAAGGACTGACAGCTAATGCCCCGAGTCCTGTCTAGGGAATTCTTTTCTTTTTGCTGTAGTGAGTAAAGTGTGTCTGAGAGAACTGTCATAGGTGTGCTTCTATTCAAGCCTTTCATTGAAGTTAATCCTCTCACTTTGTACCTTCAGTTCCATTGACAAATTAGCCAAGTATAATACAAGAATATAAAAGTAGCACCTTTCAGTGTGCAGTGATGGCTGTTTATTGAGGCTCGGAAGTATCTGCAGTGAGAGTAGAGAGTAATCCTGTGCTGCTCTTTGTGGTAGTGTGACACTGAGTCATGTCTGAGTCATCGCCCTAAACCTGGAGCCTCACAAAATCCCAGGCATCTCAGACATGGCCTCACACACACACATATATATATATATATATATATATATATACATGCAGAGTTAATAATAAAAGCCGAAGCTCTTATCCAGTAAATATGGTAAAAAGTTACTGCTCCGGAAAAAAGCGAGGCAGTAATAAAGTTATATTACCAACTCAACCTGTTTTCTTTTTTTTGTTTTTTTTGTTTGTTCACATTTTATAACGATTTCTCTGTTCTTGGCTGAGCTCCAATGGAAAGCACCTGCCTGCAATTTTCATAAACTGAGTCATGGCTGAGCTGGGATTTTGAAGTCAGACGAAAGTAAAATGAAAAACAAGTTACTGAATGAGAATAAAAACTACACGAGCAAATGCGTGCCTCAGCTATTCAGACATATCAGCGCATGTGTAAACAGAAGTGAGAAAGAGAATAAGGAAGTAAAGGCAAATGGCCCTCTTGTCTATGTGAAGCTCCCTGCTTTATTAGGGAACTGAGATAAGGAAACTGCAAAGTGCATAATGGTATTGGCCTTCATTTATCAGCTTTACATGTGTGTGTTGATTAATACCAGGCAAATATACACCTGTAATCAAAAGTTTGCATACGCTGAATATGACTGTCCTGGTAATATTTGGCTTGTAGTGATTTTGTTGAACAGGCTGCCTTTAGGAGTAGAATGATAAAAAAAAAAATCATACATCTTTGATAGAAGAAAACCCCAGGAAATCTGAGCACACATTTAATTCGGGTTTTCTGATATAAACACAAGGTCAAAATTATGCATACAGGATCAAGAATCTACATACACACCCACTTAGTTTATTTATTCAGTGGTGCTGAAAGTCTTGAAAGTGCCAAAAGTTTTTTAATTTGCCTAGCCCAAGCCCTCTCAACTTCCTGTTAGTGATGATGATTGACTTCTGCTGGTGGGTGAGTCTGCATTTTAATTAACATTTAGAAAAGACAAATACTTAATTTTTTGTCATAATCTTCTTGCTTTTCAAAACATTTTGTCCATCTGTCAACAAGCTTTCGTATTTCCTCGTCAAGAAATGTTTTAGTCTGAGCTGTGAACTGCGAATGCACTGCTGTCTTTACTTCTTTACCGGAAGTGAATCTTTGTCCTCATAGGGCTGCTTTTAGGAGACCAAACAGGTGAACGTCTGATGAAACAAGATCAGGACTATAGGGAGGATGCCAGAACACCAAAGTTTTTGTTGACCGTGTCGGCAGAAGTGTGCGGACGTGCATCGTCATGCAAAATCACAATGCCCTTGGATAGCAGTCTTCTGCTTTTATTCTGAAGTTTAGGCTTCAGCTCTTTAATTAAGCATCTCACTGTAAAGAGCACTGTTGATTGCTGAACCTTTTTCCTGATAATGTTCCAATACTGGTCCTTGAGGAATGAAGAAAACTGTCAGCATTGATTTTCCAGCTGATGGTTGAATTTTGAACTTTCTTTTGGTCGGCGATTGAGGATGTTTCCGTCCCATCCACTGCCACTTACTCACAGGCTCGTTGTGATGAATCCATCACCCAGCAGTAATTCTCTTTTAACCCTCCTGTTACCTTTAAAATTTACTAACATTTTACCCCAGCAATTTAAACCTCCAAAGATTTATTATAATTAAAATTGTTTCCCAAGTTTATGTATAAAAGTCACTGAATATGAAGCAAAAAAAATGTGTCAGTCATTTATTTTGAGACTTTCAAAATTTAATGGGGTCAAAATGACCACAAAGATAATAGGAGGGTTAAGAAACTTTCATCTTCCTTAGACTATTGGTCCAAATTTTTTTTTGCAGATATCCAAACACTTCGGTTTATGCTCTTCAGTGAGTTATTCTGGCACCAGGTACACCCCAAGACCGCAAAAAATGCATCACATGCTGCTGTTCTTTTTTGCAAATTGAAGTGGCGCATCCGTTTTTGCTCGCACCGCAGTTACAAATTAACTGATGTAACATGTTCACACATGCACAGTATTGACTAGAGAGGTGGTAGTCTTGAATGGAAAGCACTGATAAGATACGCAGAGTGCAGATCATTTTTGACTCACCCTCATGCAAAGGATTCGTTTGATAACACAGAGTACAAAGGGAAAGTACTCAGTGCCCAGTGCAGATCTGCGAAAGAGGATAGAAGATTAAAAAAAGTCAGAAAGTTTGGATGTTTGAACACTGTGTTAAGTTTTGAAGGAAGACACAAAACTGTCACCCTTAGCTAAGAGGAACTTGGTTTAGAGTATCAGGAAAAACACAAAAACCACAAAAGCACAGGCCTGCAGTAAACTGGGAGCTGCTGGAACACCAGTGTCACTTCTTACAGTTTTACCACCATGGACGGAAATGCTCTTTTCTAAAAAAGAAGCCCAGACCCAAAAGTGAGACCTTTAAGCTCGAGTAAGGTGTGCAGCTGACCACATGGACAGAGATAATGCCATCAGGGGTATGTTTGAAGGAGTAAAGGTGAAGCATTCAACTCTATCAGTTTTTAAGCATGGTGGTGGGACTATCACGCTTTGGGGCTGTTTTGCTGCCAGTGGAGCCAGATTATTGCAGATGGAATAATGAATAATCTTCACAAAATTCTTCAGCATAACCTCAAGTCATCAGCTAGACAGCGGACGCTTGGAAAAAAATGGAGTGTTTCACCAGGACAATGAACCTAAACACACTTTAAGGCTGGTTGTGGAATGGATAAAGTTTTTCGTCTTTAAGCTTTTGGGGCCTTGAAAATCTGTTATAAAAGTGTTAAACCAACACATTTAATTGAGCACTACCAATTCTACCAAGAAGAGTGATCAAATATCCAACCAGAATTCTGACAGAAGCTGAACAGAAGGAACATTTACTCAGATATTGGCTGTTGTGTGTATATATGTGTATATGTACTGTATATGTATATATTTGAAATAAATTTAGGGGTATTAGTGGCTCAGGTTTCTCGTCTGCCATGCGGAAGGCCCGGGTTTGATTCCCAGCCAATGCCTAATCCCCAGCAACTGGATGCAGTGCTGGTCCCAAGCCCAGGTAAAATGAGAGGGTTGCATCAGGAAGGACATCTGGCGTAAAACCTTTGCCAAGCTTGCGGTGACCCCTTGCAGAGAGCAGCCGAAGGACTAACAACATTTTTATATATATATATTTACAGTACCTGATAGTAGTATAAGATATTAATTGTCTCTCTTAGCATTGTGCTTTGTCTCTTTAATTCACTCGTACCTGTGGACTATGTTGCAAATCTGATCGGAGTGTAAAATACAAGCATTGTCAGCATGTGTGTTAATATTTATACATTGCATTACTTTAATTATAGTAGTATATACACTATGTGTGTATACACACACTGCATATAAATCTCTGATTATTGAGGTTGTGGAATTTGATAAAAAAAAAAACATGTTCAATTTAAATAATAATGACTTGACACTGTATATAAAATTGTAGTGTTATATGATCTAAAAGTCTGTATGTTGAAGTTAATGTTCATGAGACTCCAACTTAGGAGCTCTCACCATATGGAAGGTTGTGGAGGTAACATGCAAAATATGAATAAATGAGTTGTGAGTGGCTCAAGACATTTGCACAGTACTGTATTTCATAACCAATAGGATTTTCATCAATACCGCCTTTCTTGGGTAAATGCTTCTGCAAACAATTTACTAATAAATCAGCTTGTGTCCTGGATACCCAGGATCCCTTAGCATATTTCTTTTTATTTAACTTCCAGTCAGATGTAATTTGAGCAGCAAGGATGACTTCATACTGCTCTACCATAAGGACTACCAAAGATGGAATTTTGTCATTAAGCTTTCTTCACTCACCATCCTCAGCCCAGATTCTGACATTGCTCATGTTGTCACTGGATATTATGGGATGCCGTTGCTCAAAGTTGCCCACACTAAATTACAGGTTTCTTACGCTAAAATAAATGCTGTTGAGATGGCCACCACTGTGTGGATTTTCTTCCAAGGACACAAGCAGAGTCATTATGAGAACTGATGCTCAGTTCAGTCATGGTCATTCACTGTCAGCTTTGTTTTGGACCTGTAGTCAACATCAGCCTGATGAATTATGGGAGGATGTCTCTAAAATTTCTATGGTTGATTATTATAATCTAACACCAGTGCATTATGGGAAAAGTTAGAGTTGCATTGCCCCCACTTTGATATCCTGACCATGTGTGTGTGACCTGCGTTATCGCTCCATGCTGTGCTCAGAACTACATTATGACTTAAATTTTGTAACTAGCGTTAGGGTAAAAATCTTGTGTGAAATTCTGTGTGGCTTAATTGTTAAATCCATCCCCCCTTTTTTTGCACCTAAAGTATCTTTAAATCATTACACAATTATTTCGAATGATCTGTTTTTATCCCAGGAGGAAGTATTTCTATCCTGATGGGCGTGGTCTTTTCCAGGATGGCTCCCATCTACAGAGCATGATGGCTCAAGCATTGAATTGTTCCATGAGAGTATAAATACTATCAGTTATATAAATACAATTTCCGACTGAGCAATCTGATTGGAGAGTGGTGAAAATGACAGTAACACAACTGGGTTAAATAAAGAAATGAATAATAATCTGTTGATAATAAATGGTGTTTGTGGAACTGTTGTATAAAAGCCATATTGAACTTGACGTTGTATTACATTTAGGCATTTGGCAGACGCTCTTATCCAGAGCGACTTACATTTTTATCTCATTATACATCTGAGCAGTTG
>JAOTRS010000044.1:11994033-12012096 GCA_028565755.1 Dinotopterus cunningtoni
AAAATTATGTAAAAAATATAAATACTTAAATCAATCATTTAGTGCTGGACAATTAATTGCATAAAAATCAAAATCTCATTATGGACATTTGCAATTATTTAATCGCAAATGTCAATTTATTAAAGGTAAAAATAGTTAGCAATTTATGTAGATTTTGACAATGATTGATTTAAGTATTTATATTTTTTACATAATTTTGTGATGCTAACCCATCAAGCACAGGGCGAACATCTTTTTTGACCCCCTGTCAAATATTTGGTATCACGCTTTTAAAAAATGCATGATTTTGTCTTCCAGAGTCAGGCTGAATTGACATTATGGTTATCCTGTATATTAAAAGCATATTAAAGCTGTGTAGGTCGAGAGGCAAGTCTGTGATATGAGTGTCCTAGTTTGATGTCTGTCTGCCTAAGAGCGTCAGCTGGAGAACGTCTGGATGCAGTTCAGACAGAGGACATTTCCTCTTCTCTCTCTCGTCTCTCCTCCGGCTCTCTCCTTTCAGCTGTGATTTATTTAGCTTTCATCACTTTCGTTTTCAGAGTACACGGCAATAACTGGCTGTTCACTCGAACCCATGTCTGCTTTGTGCATTATAGTTGTATCAGAATTATGAAAGTGTTAATTATATAACAATGCAATGAAAATGTCGAGATTGAAGGTCAGCTCCTAGACCGTTTGTCTGTGTCCTAGTTACTCGCCACCCAAATATGTCACTGGGCTCAGACAGCTTGGCAGGGTGCTTTGCAGAGTGCTGTGTGTCCTCAACCACTCAGTGTAAAGCTTCTGTGCGACAGTGTAAAAATTCTGTAAAGCTTCTATGCGACAATCTATTTTAATGATGAATAAATAGAACTGGAGGACCAGCATCAGAAATCTTGTACGTATCTTGATCACTCCTTCACTGACCTGATGATTACATTAAATGGTACCTGAGAAAGTGTTTCACTTGCTGTGCCTTATGATCTCACAAGCTCTCTTCACTGGATTGAGGTCCAGTGATTTTGAAGTCAGACAACTCACACACGGATTCCGTTCTATACTGTGTATGTTTGTTATTATGAAAGTTGGATGTGTTATTGTTGTGTTCTGCTTACACACGAAGCACAAACGGCAACCCCAGTACCTGACCTAAAACTGAATGACTGGTTTTATGCTAAATTGCATTCAGCCAGCTGCACAACCTTTCTTGCATTTTACAGCAAAATGTTTTGGTTAGTTATTATTATTATTATTATTATTATTAAATGTTTTTAATTAACAATTATTAATGTTTTATGAATAGGGAAAATGACTATAGAACTATATAGTAACAATGTACTACAGAACTATAGAATAAAACATGACATTCCTGTTATAACTTGTATTACATAAACAAAAATATGGACATGACCATCAAACCCATATATGGGTTTTTTTCCCTCCGAAGTACAAAATTATTTAGCCTGTCCGTGTACACTGTGGCATTACAGGTTCCCTTCACTAGAACTAAAGAGACCCAAACATGTTTCAGCATGACAATGCCCATGACAATATGCACAGCAAGCTCCATAAAGACATAATTAAAAATGTTGGAGTGGAAGAACTTAAGTACTCTGTGCAGAACTCTGTAAATGATTATGTGTGACCCAGTCTGTAAAAACCAAGTCTGATCTTAAAGTGAAAGTAATCTCAGAAATCTGAGTTTGTCTCTGTCTCTGATAAACTTTACAAAAATATGCTGCTCCCATTTTTATACTGCAGAGTTTTTTTTTAACACTGTGTATCCAAACGTACTAGATTTCTCCTCCCGCTCCAGATATGTAAATAAAAGTGTTTGTAACTGCCACTATATTACAGAACAGCATAATTGTTATTAAAAATGAGTAATACAGGAATAGTCATTATTGAACACCCCAAAGAAACATCTGCCCAAGTCTAATAGACAAATGCTTTTTCTGTTTTCTCCTCAATAATGTTGGCTGCTTGTGCATATAACACCATCCTAGTGGAATATTACACTCCCTCTATCTAGCCATCATCAGACCTTTGGGTTGGATTGTTGTTGCCTCCACACTTGGTGGTCATGCCTTCATATTCCTTGTAGACTTGAATATATTCAGCACTAATGCATTGCCATAATTCATGAACCGCTTGGATCAAAAGCGGGTTGTTTAATGTACTGCTGAGATGAGCAGGCTGTCAAGTCCGTGTAGGGAGCAGCTCTTTTACATGGATTAAATTGCCTGCACACGCCTGAATGCACTTCTTTCTGCTTCTTTCTGTCCAAAATCCTCTGAGGGATGACTTATACTGTTGCATCTACCAGATTGCTGGTAAACATACTGGCTTAGTCACTACTTAAAAGTTTTTGAAGCAAAGCTCAGCTTGACTTCAGAGACCTCTGTTTGGGTTTAGTTGGGCTTTTTTTATTCTGAGATTAAACATTTTTCTGTGGAAATTAGCAAGGAGTTGGTATTGCCTTTTCACAGCTCCAGTGATTAGAATCATGGTGTTTAACATGAACTATGTTCCATGTTGGTATGGGTTTCTTTTGGGCTCTCTAGTTTCTTACCTGAGGCCCAAAACAGGCCAGTAGATGGATAGTCTACAAC
Source organism: Dinotopterus cunningtoni (assembly GCA_028565755.1). NCBI lineage: Eukaryota > Metazoa > Chordata > Actinopteri > Siluriformes > Clariidae > Dinotopterus > Dinotopterus cunningtoni. The sequence goes on from JAOTRS010000044.1 coordinate 11,996,625, forward strand.
TGATTGCTCCTAGATGTAAAAGTATGTGTAAATGTCTAAATGCATGGCGCTGTTTGTTGGACTGCCTTTTAGCCAGAATTTGCCAGTTTTTTTTGCCAGAACGCAGGAGAGCGTTCACATAAAGCAAATCTGAAATTGATTTCAGCATACAGTGTTTGTGGCTCATTCAGTTGTGAGAGCAGACAGAGCTGTAAGGGTAGAACAGAGGAGGTCAAGTCAGCAAAACTCAAAGTGACAGTTGGATGTTGGAGAGTGCAGCACAGGGGCTGATTTGCAGAAGTTCTGTTGAACATTTACGTTTCTTACTGAATTTCAACCACGTTATTTGTTTCGCACAGCATAAACAGCCATAAGAGACTGTTTACTTGGATTACCTCCTCCAGTTTTCTTGACACAGTACCAGACGGGTTATCTAATCACTGCATGGAGCATGCTTTAATAAACAGCAGGAGGCTTAAGCGGCGAAAGCCCCAAGTGCTATGTTTTGGGTTTTTTTCAGAGCCTTTGGTGTTTTCTAGTCCCTGTGGGTGTTGTTCTGTCAAGTCTTCTCACTGTCACCCTTGAAGGGTCAGGGAGGGTGCTCTAGCCCTGCTGCGGTCAAACCAAGTACTTCAGATCAGGCGGCAGACCCACAAAGAGTCAGGAGGTTCCCAGTCGAGACGGGACCGCGGGCTCACACTGTGCCAGTCACACACACACACACACACACACACAAACGCACACACAGATGCCTGCTCCACTGCACAAACTCGAAACATGCTCTGTCACTAACATTGTCTCACTGATGCCTGTCAAACTGCATTTGTTTACTTAAAGGGTAAAAGGGATTAGACCGCGGTTCAGATAAAGGTAAGTTCATGACAACATTTTGGTCATGTTTTTAGTAAGGTTAGGCATGTACTAAAGGTCTTCATGTGTGTTATTTTCAGGTTTCTGACAAAAATTGGGGCCTTTTTGCTTGTTTGTTACAGGCACTGTAGGTCTAACAGGGACGACGGAGGAACTCATTTCGTTTTCGCACCAGGAGTTGCAGAAGGAAGTGCAGCCACATCTAATAGATCAGCAGGCCTTGGTGTCAGACTTCCTGCCAGGTGAGAACTGCTGGGTAATAAAGCCAACTGCGTCAATAGTATACATGTGAATATACAGTACTAGTTAAAAGTTTGCACACACTTACTCGTCTAAGGGATTTTCTTAATTTTTACCCGTTTTGTACATTGCAGAGCAATTTTAAACTGTCAGCACCGTTCATAAAATAACACATATGGAATAACGTGGTAAACGAAAAAAGTGTGAAAAACAACATTTGTTTCATATTTTAGATTCTACAAAGTTGCCACAGTTTACCTTTCAGAGAGTTTTGCACACTATTGGCAGCCATCGAGAGCTCAACATGTATGGGAACTGCTTCAAAAGTGTTGGAAAATCTTTTCAGGTGACTGCCTCATGAAACTAGTTCAGACAATGCCAAGAGTGTGCAAAGCCGTTATCAGAGCAACAGGTGGCCACATTGAGGAACCTAAAAAAATAAAATTTTGCTTCAGTGTTGTTCTACAGCAAAAGACAATAGTTTAATTTAAAAAAAGAGAGAAAAGAACAACCCTTAAATGAGTTTGTGTGTCCATACTATGAGTGGCCCTGTCGAAAATTAATCTGTAATGTTGCACATTTGGACAGTAATTTATCTGAGTCAGATGTATCATAATGTTTATAACAGCAAGCGGCATAATTAAAACACGTTTTTATTAACAACAGATTTCATGAGTGTTTTGTAAGTAATTCATGGTAATGTTTGAGTACTGTCCAAAGGAAAGGATTGCACAATTCTTCCTTCAGTGATGCCTGAGTGGTTGCAGCTTGTGTCTTTTTCTCACTCTGTTTTTACTTTCTCTGCTTTGACCTTTCAGTTTTCCTTCTGAAGCACAAACATGTCCTTAGTGGCACTTTATTGGGTTTACTTCCTTTCTCCTTCTTTCTTTCTCGTAGGAACTATGTCGGATTTTCCTGATCACTGGGGTGCTCAGTCTCACCCCCCTCAGATGATGGACACTGGCTTCATGGCACCTTTCTCAGGTTAATGTTCTACTGTTCCTTGCCATTGTCTTGCTACTGTTTTAGGTTTTGTTTTTTTTGCCTATTGCCTAAAATATGTTAAATGTATTTTTTGGTATATGCACACATACTTTTATTTGTATTTCTTTTTGACAAGCACAATGTCAGGGTGTCTCCTGGGTATATTTACAGTGTGCATGGTGTCCATCACCTGGACAGCATTACAGTCACTTGGGCTTAATATACTGTAGCACCAGGAAACTCAGGGCACAAACATTTATATAGTTTTATTTAGTATGCTAAATTTGGTAGCTTTAGCACTAGGGCTGGGCAGTATGATGATAGAAAATTGATGCAAGTTATCATGATTCATTAACCTCACCTTTTTTTGTGAATCATCATTATAGTCAGCTTTTATAGCTTATTTGAATAAATGGATGAATCTTAAGCACCATTTCCGTGGCAAGCCATTCGTTTACCATATAAATAAGTATGCGAGTTAAAAAAATATATTTATTTATTTATTTATTTATTTTAGCCCAAGTCTAAATAAATCACCCAAGTCTAAATAATTGTTAGTCTTTCGGCTGCTCCTGTCGAAGGGTCGCCACAGCGACCCCCATCCGATCCGCACACAACTTGGCACAGGTTTTACACCAGATGCCCTTCCTGATGCAACCCTCCCATTTTATTCGCGCTTGGGATTGGCATGGCAACCCCTCGACGGGAACAGCCAAAAGAATAACACACAACACCCTAACAAGTCTAATTAATACCACTGCATTTGTTAGCCCACTTTGCTTAGTTGTCATCGTAGACAGTGCATAATTAATGTTTGCTTGTCCTATAAATACAGTAGGTCAAATGCAAGCATTTTGATTAAGATGGATCAGGTAAAACTTAAAACTGACTGCATTAAAATGCGAAGTAAGATGTATGTATTTCCATTTGCATGTAATACGCATGTTAAATTATTTCAGGAGCACTGCCCCATCTGTGTATCTGTGTGATGTTTTACATTGTGATGCCCCTGATTTGCTGTGATTTGCTGATTAAATAACTGCATGAATTCACAGGTGTTCTTAATAAAAGAAATCTTGATATGTCATAAAGTGTATAAAGTGTGAAATGTAAGGTAGCGCAGCAGGTGGTGGTGATAAGGTATTGCAGTCATGCATTGGGTAGAGGTGCAGCTGTTTTCAGATGGATGTCACTGTGCTTGGATAGAGACAGCTTGTTGCGTTTGCGTTCCCATTTTTGTGATGACATTTAGATCTGGAAGGACGTCACCGTGCTTGTATCGAGACAGCTTGTTGCTTTCGCGTTCCCATTTCTCTGGTGACATTTAGAAAAGTACACTTTTCCCTCAAAATTAACGATGATACCTGCTTCTTTTAGAACATCAAGAGCCTCTTTTAATCGACGTGTCTTAATTAACCAAATCAAATGGCACCATATCTCCACATGTTGCGCTTTCAAGTGCCCATTAGGCACGTATCTCCTGAGGGAGAGCGGAGAGAATAGATTGAAAATGTCTCACTTCGCCAAGGTGGTGAATCATAGACTACTCAACATTCATGTCAGGTGTAATGCCTGAGCCATTCCATCTGTTCCTTCTTTATTTTTTTAGAATAAATCTTAAAATATTATGTCTTGTTTTATTATTATTATTGCTGTTGTTAATTAAAATAGTTGCTTTACTTATTAAAGTAAGCCATTTGTATCTTAGTTGTAAGTAATCATATAGAATAGTTTATGTAAATTCTGTATATGTATTATGCAGAAATTAAAACCTAAACTATTAGGTTACTACATGTTCATGTATTACTTAATTTTAAGAAACTGAAAGTCTTGTCAGGTGCCAAATCGTTTATTAAAATAACTTAACTTAAATGCAGCTGTGCAGTAAACTGCAGATACACTAATACATACAGTATATACTGTACAGTACAACATGCAAAAGTTCAAACTATCACTAAACATTTTGTGTTCCTACAGGTTTCTCTCAGCCAGTGGGAATGGGAATAAACATGGATATCGGAGTTGCATCACTCCTTTCAGAAAAACCTTCAAGCATTGCCGACACGCAGCAACCACCGTTGTTGGCTGCAGAGGCACCTATAATACCCAAGAACCCTACGGCCTTGTCAGCAGGTAGACGGGGAAAAAACACAAACACACAGATATCCACATTTTGATTTATGTCTAAAATCATTTTGCACATTTTGCTTGCCATTTAATGACAGGGAAAGTTCAAACACAGTGTCTTGCTAATTCAGTCTGTATATGTATCCTCATAACATTTGTGTCATAAGTCAATATCATGATCCTTCAGTTTACCAGATAATACTTGTATATGTATTTAAGTACTAATGTGACAACAGCTGAAAACTTACCCGCCTTACCGATAAGGGTTGAAGTCTATACAGGTTTATGGAATTATAGATGGAGATCTCCTGTGGGGATCATCCTTCCAACAAATCCAGATCCATCACTTTCAAACACCTTCTGTAACCTGGTTTTTCCATCGTGAGGGAGACTCACACAGTTCAACATCCTACAGTACATACACTCACCATCCACTTTAATACGAATGACTACTGTATACACCTTCTCATTTATGCAGTTATCCAAAAATTCAGTCATGTGGCAGCAGCACAGTGCATAAAATCATGTAGATACCATTCAAGAATTTAGGCAATGAGGAAAAATTGTGATCTCCATGACTGGAAAAAGGTTGTTGGTACATGATCGACTGATTTAAGTATTTCAGGATCTGCTGATCTCCTCGGATTTCCACAGTCAACAGTCTCTAGAGTTTACACAGAATGGTGCGAAAAACAAAAAAAAACATTGAGTGAGCTTTTTCCCGATTATGATATTTGATGTGAACATTACCTCGGCTGATTAGATAACATCTTCACATAGATGTTTGATGTGAACATTGAACTGCTGCCATGTCAACTGATTAGATTCCAGCATGAAGATATTACCCATAGCAGAGGCTGTTCTAATGTGCCATCCATCTTTTACTCTCAGGGTCTTTAATGGTGATATCTGTATGGAATGGTACGTGACCATTGAGACAGAGTGTTGTGTTTTATTGGTGGTGTGAGTCACATACAAGCACAGCTTGCATAGCAGTCGGTGTGTGCTGATTAAAAATGCGTCATTCTTACCAAATGGAGCTTGGGGCCTAAACACGGGCCACATACATGCAATTTGTAAACCACAACCAATAAGATGACAGAACTTATTCATAGGGATTAAAAAAAGTTACTAGCTCTCAGATGAGAACACCATGATACTTGTGACTTCTTATACATTGCTGCTGAACATGTGTATGTATTGCAACTAAAATGTGCCATAATGTCCAAATACTTCAATGTTTATTAGTAAATACAGTAAAGTATTGCTAAAGACAGAAACTGTGTTAGTTCAGTTTTGGAGTTACAGTACAAGTCTTGTCGATGCAAAGAAACGTACAGTAGGTATAAAGTGTACACCATAAGTTAATTTGAGGGACAGTAAAAAGCAGAGTGTTTTCTGATCATTTTTATTCCCTCTTTGCAAATGAGGTGTCTTTGGTGACTGCTGGCCAGATGATGCTGGCAATTCCTCTGACCTGCCCTTCACTCCCAGTGTCTCTACCGTGATCAGTCGTCATGCAGGCCATCTTACGGAGAGCCGACAGGATGCCCCTGACAACCAGTGGTCCCTCAGAGATAGTGGGCTGGGGGACAGGGATGAAAGAGAAAATGAGGGAACTGATCACAAAAAGGAGAAAAAGAAGAAGAAAAGAAAGCCCAAGGATGAAGTCTTTGACCAAACAGACAGTAAGATTAAGCTTGAAATGCAGAGTGAGACCATTGATCTCCCTGAGGGATCCCATCAGATGTTGATGCAGAAGGAACATGATCGAGATGAAAGCTGGAAACATCAGGATATCAGTCGGGCTGGTGGAAGGATCAAGAAAGGCAAAAGCCGTAAGAAGATTCCAGAAGAGTGGGCAATTCATGCAGAGCCGTTTGTTCCTACTTCACCATTAATTCGTCATGAGTTTGAAACTGAATTAACAACTTGTCCAGTACCTGAAGAGATTCAAGCTTCTGGCCAGGGTCTGATCTCTTTCACTGAGGATTTCACTGATGAAGGCCTTATGCCATCATCACTTGCCAGTGATCTGCATTCACTTACAGCTAGTTCTCCATTGGCACCTGTGGAAGGCAGCCTTGCAACTCAACCAGTAACATCCTCATGTGAGGGACCCGTTTTTTCAACCACAAGCCACTTGTCTATGTCATCTGGTTTCCAGGATATGCTTATGGAACCAGATAGTGGTGACATGGGTAGTACGAAAGATGCCTTTACCCTCCCAGTTACATCGAGTAAATCTGACGCTCATGTGCCTGCGATGAATCCCCAGTCATTTGTGTCTAGTGAAGGAGCTTTTGAAGAGGCCATATTTGAACAAGAGCCATCTTTTGTTGACCCGACAGTGGGCACCCATGTTTTGGCTACTGATCCTGTGGTTGACCCCTTGATGTCCACTCCTGATAAAGCTGGTTTTGGATCATCCATGGAAGCTTTGATCTCAGCTCCTCCATTCTCACCATCTCAAACTGCTTGGTCCTTTAATAGCTCAAATCTGAACAACCAGAGCGAGGTCTTTGATATGTCAGGCCTGGAGGGTACTACCTATAATACACCTGTGTCAGTCCCTTTACCATCACCAAAAAGCAAAACACCAAAAGAGGCCAAGCCAAAGCAGAACAGGAAGACCCGTTCATCCTCATCAAAGAGTCCCACATCGTCTGAAGCAAAACCGCTTTCTCCACCAAATTCTGGTTTGAACCCTGCTGCTCCACCATTCTTCCCTAGCTTTGCTGAACCTCGAGAGCATGTGACAGACCTGCCTGTCATGCCGCAAGGTTTGTTTTTAAAGGATAGAATTTGGATCCACTCATTGCATGACTTGGTGGATCCCAAGCCTTGCCTTGTCTGCACTGGGTTTGGGTTACTCTGCTCTTTACCTCAGCCACTAACACATCTGTCTCTCCTACTGGACATCCCACTATCCAGGTTTACTCAAAGTTGGCTGGCTTGGTTTGGCTTATGTGTTTGATGGGTGCCTCACTACAAATAAAAACAGCACTGGTGTGTATGTTTAGGTCAAACTGTACCTATTAATCAAGTGTGATCTGGGGTACTAACCGAATGCCAGTTATATTTGCAGTGTTACAACAACACATTCTTATTCATTCACCACATTTCAGTCACTGTGCCACTCTCTTCTCTTTCTGCCAGGCTGCACTTGATCTACTTAACAAAATAGTCCTTTCTGATCTTTATCTTTATAATGTGTGCATTTATTTTTGTGTACCTGATAAATGTGTATTTGCTGACTGGACATTTAAAATTGATTCTTTTCCTTTTCTTCCCCCCTTCTTTCCCCAAATAATGGTGGTATCCTTCCATTGATTGACATCAATTACTGCAGGTAAGCTAGTAATCGCTTGTGGATACTTATTTGTATGATGTCTTACTGTTATATTTTACATTGAGTTGTGGCCCTGAATATTAAAGTGAAAAATTGAGTTGTACTTTGAATTCACGTGGGTAGATATGCCACATTTGTGTAATAATGAGTTAACCCTGATCAAGCCACTAGGCTATGAGCATAAGGGACAGCTTTTAGATACCATAATAGCAACAGTATGTATGCCTAGTGTTCACTGCCATGCTAATGAACAGATGACAGAAAATGAAAAAGATCTAAATGAGATTCATAATTAATCATGAAAATCAAAGCATCTCCTTACAAGAAACTAGATAAAACACTTTAAACAAACTCACAAGGGGTTAATTACTGGAAGCCCGTTGTAGCGAGCAACTCTCCAGTGAGTGTGGCTAGGTAAGAAAAAACTGTCTACAGGGAGACCTTTAGTCTGTAGTGAAACTAAAAGATTACTGCTCTTCACTATCTATCCATCAGTCTATCTTCAAGCTGTTGAATGTAAAGGAACACAGCCAAGTAGGCACAGATCTATGATTAATGAACAGTGAGGATGAAGATACAGTCTACTTTCACTATGCTTATCTAGCTTCATTTCCTTTAACAATTTGCAAACCCACAGTTCATTGTTTGTTTCTTTTTCATTCTACTCCATTATCAAACGCAGACCTCTCAAGCAGAAACCAAAACCAGAGCTTGTTTTTTTTGTTTGTTTATTAATTACATTTGTTTTATAATGTGATGTGTTCAAACTGATTGTAATATAAACAGGAATGCATCAATACAGATACTGATATTCATTATCACTTTTCCCTAGGGTTGCAAAGTTTGATTTAAAAAAAATCACATTGCGATTATTTTGACATATAAAGGAATTGGGATTTAAACTCAGATACAGTCAGGCCCATACACTTTTGAACTAAGATAAGATTTTAGGAATTGGCCTATGTTCATTATCACATTGAATTTGAGGTAAAACCTGCACAATGTGAGGGAAGTCAAGACTTTTGGGAATTACAGCCACTTTCAGAAATTCAATAATTACAGCCATTTTTATAAACCGCATTATTCATTACATAATTACAAACATAAGGATTGGCTTTAATACTTGGATGAAAATCCTTTGTAATCAGTGACTGCCTGAAGTCTGGAACTCATGCACATGACCAAATGCTAATCTTTTCTTAAGTCTTAAAAGATAATACCAGTCAAATCACTATAAGAGAGTTTTTCAACTGTTTATTTATTATTGAAAATTGTTCTATATTTAATGTTTAGTAATTGCAGATCTGAAAATCCCGTTATTTAAGATCCCGTAAATAATAAATAATACAATTATTTTAATTGTAAAAGCTCTCTATGGATGTTTGGATAGATGCCGAGAAAGTGCTTTGATTGAGGTTTGAGATGTTAAGATACGAATGAGGTTTGTTTGTATGTCTGCTGCGTTCCTTTTGTGCCCATGATTGTGTGTATGTGTGTGCGTGTTTGTGTAAGGGGGGTGTGGCAGTATGACACAGCTGTCTCTGCTGCCTGTGTAATTTTCAGCTCTCTCTTTGCCGGGGAGGATCTGTGTCACTTGGGGTGCTATTTATCTGCAGGAGGAGGCAGGATACGTGGATTCAGTGTCAGACTTCCAACATGCAAATAAATATGCTATGGGATTTAGGATTAGGATTTAGGGTCGTTTAAATCGAGCGAACATTTCATATTGTGCGTTTGCAAATGTGCATGTGTGTGCACATACTGTATGTCTCTGGGTGTCAGTGTTTGTACTCTATGAAAATACATTGTATTGGAAGGAAAACTGACATCATCAGGCACAGAAACCAATTTGCTTGTGACGTTTCCAAGTTGGTGATGATTTGAGGTGTCATGTCAGCTGCTGGTTTTGGTCCACCATGTTTTATCAAGTCGAAGGTTAATGCAACTATCTACTGGGATACTTCAAGCTTTTGTCTGCTGACAAGCTTAATGGAGATGCTGATTTCCTTTTCCTGCAGGACTACGCACTAGCACACAGTGCCAAAACTACCACTAACTGGTTTGCTGACCATGATATTACTGTGCTTGATTGATATAGCATATATGAGAGTCAGCCGTTTGTGTTAAATTATTGGGTGGAGCAGTTCCACAATATAAAATTTTTTAAGGTGCATTGTATATACTCATACACATACACTTGGTATAAACTCTAGCAAGCAAATGAAGTGAAGGGCAGCTATTACCTTAAAGAATCTTGTTAATGTTGCCTATGGGAATCTGTGATGCTGGCTCCAATACACTGATGACTTTCAGGTGTGGATATGTTCAGCAGAACTATTTTTAACATTAGACCGAATGGCTGTGTGCTTTCACCCTCCCCTGCATTTTAGTCATCACTCGGGCATCTGTGTCAATTTTTGACACAAATAAAATGCTTCAGTATAAACTGAGAGCATCGTGCATGTTTATACTGTATTAGTGTGTATAAATTGAAGTACTAGGGTATTTGTGAACGTGAGCTCCTTTACTGCTTGTCATTTATTTAATCATTGTGCGTCAGTGGGTTGATTGAACTTCTGATGAAAACTATTTAAATGAGAACGATTTAGTGCAAAAAAAGCAAATAGCAGAGAAGGTCAGTTCCTTGTGTTGCTCATCGGCAGGCAGACTTCCTCGGGTAAGAGGTGTGACTTAGCTAGTTGCTATGGTAACAGAAAATCAGCTGATGTTTCCTTGGTAATGGGGACAGATGCTGAAGAAACTAGGCTTGGGGTAAGCTAAGCTCCAGTTTGCCCTTGTGAAATTATCACATGCGTGGATGCAGACTATTTAGTAATAATGCGTTATAACATTACGCAAGGAATTAGTAGGCTGTTATAGCACTAGAGATTTACATTCTGCATGAAAATCCAATCCCTTTCATCATATTAGTTGATTGTCCAGAGCTATTGCCATTTCGTGAATCTACTTTGCAGTTTTGCTGTCATGGCATCTGGTTGAGGGTGAGAGTTTGTTGTGTTGCAGAAAACAAATCAAATAACCAGAAAAAGACACTGTAAAAATGTATAGCTGTATTGAGAAAGAGTATCAGTGTGTTAATTATGCAGATATGGTAATCAGCCAGCCTTGGGCTTGTTTCTATATTAAGCACCAGAACTTGATGGCTTGAAATCCGTGGGTGGTAAAAGGAGAAAGGAAGAACAGTCTGCACTACGAAAAGCATCTTACTCTACGTCTTGATGCAGAATTAAGAAAAGAAGATTATTTACCGATATCCACTCCCCGTATAATTGAGAGCAGCCGGTTTGCCTACCAACATGTTTTTGTGTGCTTGGAATGCTCAGAATCGAACAAGTACAACCTGCTGCATCACCAATGAGACTGTCAATCTTTTTTAAGCTTTTTTAATGGCCCTCTCTTGCGTAACAGGGCTTGCGATAAAAGCGTCAGGTCAGTGAGGTCATCTGGACAATGACTTTAGATATGAAAGATTAATTAACTGCCAGTCAGTAGGAATGAAGTTCAGTCTTGACAGCAAGTACAAAAAAATCAGGTGGCATTTGTTTGCAAAATAGCCAACAAAATCTGTATGGACACAGATTTATTTTCACTGTCTGCTCCTGTCGTTGTCAGCATTAAGAATATGCATTTATTTCCCCCTGTTCCTGAGATCAATATGTCTGAGCACAAGATCAGCCCTTCGCACGCTCACTCCCTTACTTGCAGCCACCACCATGACAAGACTCATGTTGTCATGGCAACAGGAGTCAGTTGCTTTGGAGACTTAATGAAACAGGGCGACCAAGGAAATAACGGCAGCTCGCTGGAGAGTTTACGGTGGGTGGGTTACAGAGCTAAACATAGAATCATTAGCAGCCAGTACAAGTCGTTTAGGCCCTTGTCGTGTCTTTTTTTTCACTCTCCTTTTTTAATGTGACCACCTGGATCCATGCGCCCACTACGACTAACGACATTGGCACTACTCATGAGTACTTACAGTTTAGAGGATTAAGAGCTGAGATTTATTTATTAAAATAAACATTTGTTTTTGTGAATACTCAAATATGCTCCTCATTAACGAAATAGTCACTGTTCAAGACTCTTCTGCATGTTGTAGTGACAGGCAAACTCTGGAGACACAACGAAGTAAAACATTTTATTTTTTTAAGTTTTGACTTATTAGCGATGCAAGTCCACCTTTAAACTTTCCTGACTTTTACCATCTAGGATTTTGTGTTTCTGTGTACTGTTCCTTGCCTGTTAATTAAGCAGCTTGTTTTTAAAAAATGCAAAAACATAGTTCAAGTACATCAGTTCAGGAACAGGCTGAAACCGATTTTAGGTTTTCATGTCTCCTGGGTGTGTGCGTTTTTTTTCCTGTTGATTTATTCGTTTCAGTGTTGTCATCGGTCTTGTGTTGGGTATGAATTTTATGGCTGGTAGGCATTTCCAGTGCTGTCTGGCTCATCTCCTCTAGGGAATCTGGCAGCAGGCTCGATACATGACGAGATGAAAGACAAAAGACTTTAATTTGCCTTTTTATGGTCACTGTTTTTTAATCCATTTGGCATGCCCCATGCTTGTTTATCCCTCTCCCCACACCTCTCTTTCTCTCTCTGACTGCAGTGTGATGATCTAGTGTGAGAAACTGTTTCACAATCAGAGCACACTAAAACGCCACTGATGAAATTGGCATCAAGTAAGGACTCTGACCCTGACAGCATATGAGTTTGGAGCACTGATGTGAAAAGCCCCCTGCTGGTAGCCTGAAAATGCACAGGTGCATTTCAAGAGACAGAGATGTGAGGCTTACCAAGGTGGATCTGTAAAGTAACATTTTTTAGATCTAAATGGGGAGGAATAGATGGAAATTGTTCTAATTATTGCACATTGGTCAATGCTGTGACTGGTTTCGTTTGTACACAGCGTCCGGTAAATATGGTTGTAAGTAATAACGTTGCAGGTGTAGCAGGTTTTCTGAGTAGTCTTTCACATAGTTCTTTTGGGTGTAAGGTAATAGTTTTGTTAGGGTTCATAAGCAAAAATTATATTCTAAGCTAAACGGTTTGCAGAATTCAGAAGAGGAAGTAGAACAGGAGAGGAAGGATGAGCATAAAGCCGCCAGCGTGGAGAAAATGAGTGAGGCAAAAAGGAAGGGCTTTTCAGAACAGGGAGGGAGCTTATCCTTTCAAGCAGCGAATAAGCTGCTACACAAGGAATCATGTGACATGAGCCAGGGAAATGGCCATCAAATGGGGAGGGTGGAAGGGTGTCTGAGAGAGAGAGAGACAGAGAGAGGGCTGCTTCACTCTCACAGATTCTTGGTGAATTGTCGATCGTAGATGCAGAGAGGGGGTCACAGCTCACACTTTCATCCATTGAAAAACTAGACCAAAGCCAGAAAGGATAAACCTCAGCTATTATATTGTAACACAGAAGAACAATAAGGACATTTAATAAGGAAGAAGACAAAGATTTATATACATAAGGACTAGATAGCAATAGCTAGAGGAGGAAAAGAATGTCCTCTCTCTCCAACCAACAGCCAGCATCTCCGTTCTCGGAGTACAGTGAGCTATGCAAAGGTGCATCAATGTCCACACAACCTGCCACACAGGGATGGGATTGGCAGCATGGTGACATTGGGGCTCCAAGGAACTTCGCTGGTACCCCACGAGCTCTGGGGCTGACTGATGAAGATAAGCTGTGTTTCTTTGACTCTGCAGCGCCGGTGGGGAAGGAGTCCGAACTGCAGGTACCTGGGAGAAGTGCAATTCCTGGAAGCATGTCACTAAGCAGCGTAGGAGAGAGCTTAGAGAGCCCTCTGTCTTCATCTTCTTCACCTGCATCCCCTGGGAAGTCCACGGCAGCTTTCGAATCTGCAGGTAATCGGGGGATGATGCCTGCTGCACAACTTTCAGGATCACAGAATGCTGATGTCCCATCCTCTTTTGATTCTCTGAAACCAGCCACTGTAGCAGAACGGGATCTGTCACCTTGTGTTCTCAGTCCAGAGATGAGCCCCAAGATGGGCTCTCTCCAAGCACCCCCTAATTACTGTGTCATAGGAGTTGTTAACGATAATTACCTAGAGGGGGGAGATGAAAGTGTTTGTGGAAGACCGGCGGCTGAGGGATCATCAAATGAGAGTGAGGAAGAGGAGGGCGAAGTTCCTGAACCTTGTTTCATGGGTCGAGCTGAACATCAGAGGAAGGCTATGAGAAGAGCCATGTCTGAGTGTTCCCATTTGTCAGTGCCAGCCAGTATTCAGCTACCAGACAAGTACCCTGGTGGAGGAACGCTAGATGAACTAGCCTCACCGTTAGGAGGACCCCGTCGGCCTCATACTGGAAGCATGAGACGCTCACTGACCGTGGCAGACGATCAGCCTCCAACACCTCCACCAACTCTCTATGCTACTGGAGCTCGTAACGGAACTGGCACAACACATCATCTCACCCCATTTCCACCACTTAAGAGTAACGGAAGCTTTCCACTCTCACCCATGGAGGACGTTCCAGAGGGTTCAATTGTGGACAAGGACAAGGGTGTACTTGTGCCTGTGCCAGTCACAAGCAGAGCTTTCAACGGTAGCACTACTGGTACTGAAGGCAGTGTCAGTCTATTCCCTGTACTTGAGGGTAGGTGATGCAAGCTTGTAATAAAGCTATAAGGAATGCACATTTATCGCAGCAATATTAGTAATCTATAAGAAGATATCCTAAACTCAGAGTCTTTATGCCAATCTTTGGTTAAAATTAATATTTAAAATCAAATGTTAGGTAAACATGCTCAGGATGAATAGACAGGTGGACATGAGAATGACATACTTTTTGCTTATTCTGACTGCTGTGTGTTGATTTGTGTGTTGTTGTTTTTTCTAAATACATTTGAATGCAATTTTCTTTTCGCAACTATCAAGACAAAGGCATACAGGAGCATCTGAATCAGAGGGCATTGAATAGCTAGACAGGGAGAGTAGGTCACTCTGATAGTAGTCTCAGTTTCAGATGCTCCACCTACTAAGTAACATAGACTGTTTGAATTATGCTGCATGCTAATATAACTGCTAGTGTAATCACACTCATTGAACATCTACACATCCATGCATATGCACTTGTACTGGTGCGTGGAGATTCTATTAGTGCAGCATAATGCAGATATTTGTCTAAATGCTGGCTTGTGCTGCACCAGAGGCAACCAGCATGATAATCACAAGCTTTTCTCAGTAAGGTAGAGTCAGTACCTTTGTCAAAGGTCATGGTCTTTTGTCATGGTATGTGCTGGTAAAAATGGGCAATTTTATTTCAGACTTAAAAGATAAATTTTACAGCAGTGGTGTTACAGTCTGGAGCCTAGAGCCAGTCTGTCTGCTCCATGATCATTTTTGTAGATTGGATTGGATCACAGTGATATGACATCACTTGCATCACTTTGTCAGTAAAAAAAGAGGTATAATCTTTAAAGTTAACATTTTTAGATTCCCGTTCTCAATATGCACGTTGTAAATAACGTTCATTGTACTGAAGCACATTGTACAACAGTATAGATCCATGCAAATGTTCCAGAGAGATTATTTGCAGTTACATTTCTTTTTTATTCCATCCTCTCAGTGACTATTAAGGTGTTTAAGAGAAGAGTATACATTATAGCCTCCTTTATTTTACTATCCTTCGCTACGGCTAATAAAAATAAGGAGATTTGCTTTGACTTGCCGCAAATAATTATTTTGAGCTATTTAATTACCAAAACTATAAATCTTTTACTAATGCACTATTTACACCACTGTTTAATGACTCACTCATTGTATTCCATTGCATGGAATATGTCTTGTATCCTTTTTTTTTTAAACTTGTTTGAGTCACAGCACCATAAGTAAATGCAATTTTCTTCTTTTTTTTTTTTAGATGGTAATCAAAT
>JAOTRS010000044.1:12039986-12053029 GCA_028565755.1 Dinotopterus cunningtoni
TACTAGAACACAGCTAAATGTAAATATATATTTATACATTCAATATTGGCACTGAAAGAAAAAGTTGGAAATTGGAAAGAACCTTAATCATGTTTTAAAAGGATATCAAGTAAAGCTTTGGTATGTTAAGAAGTGCGCTTGTCATTAATTATTATTATTATTATTATTATTATTATTATTATTGAAATGTAACTGCCTTTTTCTGAGAAAAAGGCTGACATGAAAGAATGTTTTGTATTTGCGTTTCTCTCTTACGGTCATTGCTTTGGTATGCTGGTTGTGGCTGTGGGTAGTGGGTTACTCTTGCAAACAGGAGTCTGATAAGTTTCACATAGTACCTTTGACATCGTCTAGTCTTAAAACATGAAGAGAACACTGTCATATACAGTATGCATATATAATGTTCATCCCGTATCAAAAGTCAGAGAGTATTTTTGATCAAATGAATCAAAATCTGCCCTAAAAAGGCCGCAAGAGCAGAGACTGAAATTGGCTATGTAGTGTGAATTTGGATGTACCTCCTTGGCACTTGTGAAAACTTATCAGAGAGCCACAAACATGAAGCATACCTCCCGAATTATATCGAGGCTTCATTATACAACCACAATCTTGTATAAAACACATTTTGTTTGAGTTACCTATATAAAAGTGTAAGAAGCCCCATAAACATCCTTAAACTATAATAATATACTAACAAAAAACATACTAAGAGCATGCAGAACAATTGGGATGTGTATGGTAGCCTTTCATGTGCATACAATGTCTTTTGCAGGTTTCCTTTCCCCCCCTCCTATTCATTTTAAAATTCAGTTTATTTTCTGGTTTGAAAGAAGTGTTAATTGTGGTCAATTGTTAACTAGTGATGTGATAATTAAAAAAAATAAATAAAATGTGTTTAAAAATATTGCAAGCATTTGTGAAGTATCTTTATTTTCTTGACACCGAGCATTGACTAATTCACGTTGTTCTATTTGCAGGTGATTTGTGTCAGTCCCCCCAATTTTTTTACAAATAAATTTCTCTTAAATGTGTAAAATCAACTTTCACTACAATTACAGCTGCAGTTCTTTTGGGATACGTCTCCACCAGCCTTGCACATACAGAGAGTAAAATGTTTGCCCATTCTTCTTCTCAAAATAGCTCAAGCTTACTCAGATTGGATGAAAAGCCTCCTGAAACAGCAATTTAAGTCTTTCCACAGATTCTCAATTGGATTTAGGTCCGGTCTTTGACTGGGCCATTCTAAAGCATGCATATGCTTTGATCTTAAACATTCCATTGCAGGGGCGTAGATTCAGGGTGGACGGAGGGGATGTGTCCCCACCAATATCCTCCGACCATTGAAATGCCCCCACCAATAATTTAATCCACTTAAAAAAAAAATTGTGCTGTCAACATTAACCTAGACACGCAGAAAGGGATAAATCACGTTCTCTCCTTGAGTCCTCCCGCCCCCAAAACACATATGAACATTTTGATTGGCTGTGCCTTTCCCTGCTATCATGTGAGAGGCTATGGCTGCGTTCAGATACAAGCAGCGCCAAATGCAGTGGATTTTTTTTTCCCGTGCAAGAAGGTGTGTTGGGTGACATACATGTGAGGATGGCGGCAGCAAAAAAAAAAAAAAAAAATGGGGATGGGGGCTGGTGGAGTCATAGGTCCCCACCAATGCCCAGAGCAAATCTACGCCCTTGGCTCAGCCTACCGCCACAGTGGCGAGGATATAAAACTAGCACGTTTAAATAATTAACACCTGTGTAACAGTTCACCTCACACACTGAACTGCGAGTCTGCTTGTTACACTCCGACACTTTAAGGAGGAAACGCAGACCAAAGCAGGTTTAAACAGCAGAAATGAGGTGCAGTGTCAGGGCTCTGGCACTGGTTAGGCACCTGGCTCTAGCACTGTTTTATCCGTTACTTTATGTGAGTATTTTAAGATGATTAAACACTAAGCACGCTGTTTAAAACATAAATGCATCAGCTGTGCATTCAACAGCAGTAACACTGCAGAGAGCAGAGCTCTGAGTCCAGTACAGCTCTGAGTCCAGCACAGCTCCAGTCATGTTTTACAGCACTACAGGCAGGCAGTTTGATTAGCAGCATAATTCTGCATAGCTTTTTTAAACAAATAGAACTTTAAACTTTTTACTCAAGTTAAAGTACATGATGTTCCAAAATGTATTTAAAGTGCAAATGGAAGTACTACAAGAACTCCACAAACAAAACAGTGTACAGAGAAACCTCGGATTGCGAGTAATGCGGTTTGCGAGTGTTCCGCAAGACGAGCAAAGATTTTTAATAAATTTTGGCTTAAAAAACAAGCAAGTTTTCGTTTACGAGCACCAAGTATCATGTATCATGCATGCACTTCTTGTTTTGAAGCCAAGCATCACGTGATCACAACTGAACCAATGTTTTTTCTTACTCTTGCGCAGCGGAATTGTGGGTAATTGTCTTCCCTGCTGGGTCTTAGTGCGTGCCTCTCACTGGTATAATCAACATCCGTGCACGCATTTTCTCCCTCAGCCTGTCGTCATGTGTGCGCGCGCGTGTAATTTGACAACGTGCCGGTTCACACACTCTCTCTCTCTCTCTCTCTCGCCTTTAGTGAAAGAGAGAGAGCAGCAGGCAGGCGCTGTGTGTGTGTGTGTGTTTGTCAACCGGCAATGTGTCAAATTACACGCGCGCACACACATAATGACAGACCCAAACACTCACACACACAGCGCCTGTGCGCATAAACGAAAATATCCATCTGTTGGGAATTATTTTTACTTTTTTTTAAACGTAAAGTGCAGATTAATTTGTTTTATTTTTACTTAATATTTTGTATTAATTATTTTTATGTATTTATTTTTTTTTGGCTGTGGAATGAATAATTTGAGTTTCCATTATTTCTTATGGGGAAAATAAGTTTGGTTTACAAGTGTTATGGAATACAAGCCCACTTCCGGAATGAATTATGCTCGTAATCCAAGGTTCCACTGTACTTAAACATAATTGAATTTGCCGTTGATTACATAAATGTGCTGAGTACCAGTAACTAAAGCTGTGAAATATAACAATTAAGTATTACAACATTTCTCTCAGAGAAAATTGGGAGAAAGTAACATGAAATTAAAATATTGAAGTGAAATATGTTATGTATGTTGTGATATGCAAGTAAAAGAAACTAAAACTGATTTTCAATTTTTTTTGTGTGTGAAACCTGTCATATATTTTCAATATCTCTTTTACAGCACCAACACCACTAAAGAAGAGAAGTTCAATGGAGATAAAACAGGAGGTAAATGTCAACCATTTTAATGTTACAGAAGTATTAAACGTCTAACCATTGACTCAAAGATAGAAATTAAAACAAGGCTTGTAATAATTTACTTTATCTACAGTATAATAAATCTAGAATATATGAGTTTTACACTAAAAAATACTGGATTTTCCATTAACTAAAGTAAAAAATTTATATAGTTGATATTATTGCATAAATAAAGTTGGTTATCATTTTTATACAAGGGACACAGACATGTACAAGGGCCGTTCAAGTCAAAGCAGGAGTGCAGTGCAGAATAACAGAACACACTTATAAGAGTAAGCTCCCTTTATTTCTCTCTCTCTTTTTTCTTCTATATATGAGGTTGTGCAAGGTTCTGCAAGAGCAAAATGCCTTTGGTGATCAAAGCAGTCCATTTTTCGTAAAAGCATTCCACTGGAATGTTCACTGGAATGACTGCAATGGGCTCTGTAAAATCAAATCAGTTTCGTGTCTTCGTTTCAGGGAATTTATCACAAGTCCCACTTTGACTTGAACACCACTCGTAGCTCAGTGTGATGTATATTAGTTCAAAAAGTATGTATTTGAATGGGAGTGCTATTTTACAAGTCTGCTGGCTTTACAGTAACAGTCACACTTGTACTTACTTGTACACTATTGTTCCTTTTTTAGGTTCCAGCTTATGAGGTGGCAGTGTAAGCTCTGCACATTTGTCGCATTATCAAAAGAAATTTCGGTCATTATCGAGTGAAGCATGGTACTGTTGGTCATGGATATTTAGTGTCCTGTCTTAATTTAAACTGTCATTGCTCCTTTAAGACCTGAGAAGGTCTGCACACACACATTTGTATAGATCCCACAGTTTGCATGAAACTGAAGACTGTGAAGGTGCAATCTGTCAGATGTAAAACATGACTCATTAGATTCTAATATAAAAGACTACTTTTCACATATTAAATGTATAATGTTTGTGGCAGATATATTGTTTGAGACTGTTAACTAATAAGATCAATTCAGCTTACTGTTTTTATGATCTTGTTAAATATCATTTGCAAAGTAAACCAGGTTGAGTTTAGACTTCATGTCTTGTCAAATTTGGCAAATAAATGTTTAATTAAAATAGTAATGTGTGTATTGTTTCTTTGTTTATAATTTGATGTCATTAGATGCATTGACCTAAATTAAAATACCCCTTGAGTAAAGGGTACATATAGTTTAAAAAATTAAATGTAACATATTAATTCTGTGATAGATCAGTATGAATTAAATTCAGTTAACATGTTTAGTAAATGTAGCACAGTTTGTTAAATAATAGTTAAATTTTCTGTATCTTCTACCTTGCATTTTAATTATATCTACTGAATTATTTTACTAATTTTCACTTATAGTAACAATTGCATTAACTTCTGATTTTCATTACATTTACTCAATTTTGTACTTAATTGTACTAAATAAAGTTATTCAGGCCTACTTATTTTTTTACTGACTTGTACTTCATTCACAAAGTATATTTTACATGATTTTGCAACTTTTATATTTACTCAATATTTTTTAAATGTTTCACCAAAAAAATTGAGTACAGCACAGTTTTTTTTTAGAGCGAAACCTGAGTAATCAATGAGAGTGGGGAAGACAACATCTAAACATACCAGTTCAATATAATACTCTACGTCCATGAGTCCCCCAGATCTGCTCCTTTACCTAAGGCAAATCTATTTGCAAAAATGTTTGGCTAAATACAGTAAATAGGTTTTTAGCCTAGACCTAAAACTGAGTCTGTGTCCCGAACATTAATTGGAAGACTATTCCATAACTTTGGGGCTTTGTAAGAAAAAGCTCTGCCCACTGCTGTAGTTTTCATAATATGCGGTACTGACAAGCAGCCTGCATCCTTTGATCAAAGTAGGTGTGGAGGATCGTAAGACACTCAGATAGCAGTTCACTCAGCTTGCTTCTAGCTGCTTGTGGTCCTATGACTAGAACTTCTGTCTTATTAGGATTAAGCAGAAGGAAGTTAATTAACATCCAGTCTCTCATGTCCTGCACGCATTGCTCAACTATAGTAAGCTGTTTGTCTCATCTGGTTTTGCTGAGCCATATAACTTTGTGTCATCAGCATAACAATGAAAACTAATCCCATGCTTATGAAATATGTTTGCCCAGAGGAAGCATGTCAAGAGAAAAAAGCAGTGGGCCTAAAACTGAACGTTGTGAAACTCCAGTTGAGAACATGCAGAATAGTCACCATTTAAATCTTTGAACTGATAATGATCAGTCAAATAGGATCTGAGCCAGGAGAGGGCCGTTCCCTTAATTCCTACTACATTTTCTAATCTGTAAAGGAGAATACTATGATCAATGGTGTCAAAAGCTGCACTGAGGTTGAGTAACACAAGTATGGTGACGCAACCCTGATCAGAGGCCAATAGGAAGTAATTTACTACTTTAACAAGTGCTGTCTCTGTGCTGTGATAGGGCCTAAATTCTGACTGATACAGTTTGTTTATGCTATTTCTATGTAGATATGAACATAGCAACTGCACTACTACCTTCTTCAGAATATTAGGGATAAAGGGGAGGTTTGATATTGGCATATAATGATAGTTATCTGAGATAGCTTTAGACTGTGGAATTGTGGTAATATTTCTTATACTTAATTCGAAGGATAAGATTAAATCTAAAGGGTGTGCTTTATGAGTGGCTCCTACTACCATCTTCTATTCGCATCTGATGAAAGTTTTACAAAGACTTGAAAATGCAAATGGACATTCTAAATTGTATACAAACCTTAGGGGCAATGGTATGGGGCAACACAAATTCGCTAACCAGTGTGACAGAGACACTTGGGTTCACAAGCAATTGTCACAGAAACGCCAGGCTCCGCCCTCAGTTAATGTCTCCAATCACCTGAATTCTAATCACACACACCTTACCCTTATCACCAACACAACAAAAATACACCTCACTTCCCTTTACTCAGCATCTCTGGTCTCGAATACGGACAAGGACTCCATGAACTACGATTCCCTGCGATCTTCCTGCGATCTATCTGCACCTCGTCTCCTACCCTCTCGTCTCGTCTGTCCACCTACCTCCATGTTGTGTTCATTAGTCTGGAGTTATCCATCCACCAGCTCCAGCACCATTGCAGTTGAGACATTCCGGTGTAATCTGTGTCTTTCCATTAATCCATATTGTTAATAAATTACTCACTTAGGTTTTCTACATCTTTGTCTATGGAGTCTGTCTTTTTGAAACAGAAGACCAGACCCGCAAACATGAATTCGCCTGGCACGGATCCAATACAAAAGCTGGTGGACCGACTACGCCACACTTTTACCTCACCCGCACAACTTCCAGCAAAAATCACTTCTTCTACTACACAGCCCAGTCCAGGAAGTCTCCTTCAGTGTGCTCTAACCTTCAAAATGCAGCCTCACAGGTTTCCCACAGACCAATCAAAAATTGCTTATATCGTATCTCTTCTTGCAGGAAAATCAGTCTGCCCACTTCTTCACTACTGGAGAAAAAATGTTCAAAACTGAATCAGGGAAATGACTCAATTAATGACTGTGTTCTGGCAAGGACTAGATCCCAACCAGAGGCTACACGTCACGGCACAGGACGACTCTGCCGGCTTGTAACAGTTCATCAGCACGGCCATCCAAGCTTCCAATCATCTGCAAGAATGCATCGCCGAAACCTTCGCATCCGCAATTTTCTGCCTTCCAGAAGTGAAAGAACTCCTTCTCTCGTCTCACAACATCTGAAAGACAACGCCGGCTAACCCAGTGACTTTGTCTTTATTGTGCAGAGAAGGGACATGTCCGTCTTCCTCAACCTTTGGTAAGCAATATCTCATATACCTGTAAATCTGACACCATGAACCACCCCTGTAATAATTTATACTTTCCATCAATCTATTACAGTAAATGCTCTCCTGGATTCGGGGTCAGCCGGCAACTTTATCTCCACTTTCTTATGCCATCAACTCGAAATACCTCTGATTCTCCATCTAACCAATTTAAAATCCGCTGATCCAATTAAAAATCCGCTGTGTCACTGGTGGTCCCCCTAGGGAGAGGATGGGTTCATCATATCACACCTCCTCTTCACATGCAAGTGTGTTGGCTCCATGAAAAACAAATTGAGTTCCTGGTTCTGGAACAATTCACCACTGACCTCATTCTTGGGTGCCCGTGGCTTACAAAACACCAACCAATCATTTCCTGGGAAAGTGAAGAGATCATAAAATGGGGACTATCTGTGTTAAACACTGTATGAGCCTTTACCTCATCATCTCTATCAACACCACTTCCATCGAAAGCCCTAGTGACTAGTGATGGGAAGTTTGAAGCATTTTAGTGACTCGGTTCTTTGAATCTCGTTCATCAAAATGAATTAATCTTTTTTTTTGAGTCATTTAGGTCATTTCGCTTATTTCGCTCTTTTGATCAGAAATAAAATAAAATGTTGCATTTTCAATAAAAAAATTCCAGTAATGAAAATATAACAAGGTAATTAAGGACATATAATAAACATTTGATTCTGTTTCCTGTGTACTGGACTGCATAGCGTCTATGGGAGTCACGTGACAAAAGAACAAAAGTAGAAGAGTCACTGAGAAAGAATCGCTCAATTCTGTTTCCTGTACATAAGCTACGGAGGTTTTGTGGTGATTTGTGAATCACTCTCCAAGACTACTCGTTCTTCTGAGTCACGTTAAAGATTGAACGATCCATCACTATTTCATGTTCACTGAGCTTTCTCCCTGACACTCTCCCCACATTTCTTTCCGCGAAGGAAAGACTTTTCGTGTTTATCTGCACTGTCTGTTGTCTCCACGTCCGTGCTTGACCTGGCCCCCTGTAGAGTATTACAATATACAGCAGTAAAGACAGCAGAAAATGTGTTTTAATATTCGCACATTCAAAGTTTTGTTCTTCAATAACTTCACAATAAATACTCCACACAAAATCTACACAGCCTCGTTTGCGAGACACGGACAACTTACTACACCCGTTTTTTTTCTTGAAATTCCTTGTTAAACAATATAATTTCGAAGTGACTGTAAAAAACACTGCTTCTCGCAACACGGATGAGTTAGGGACCGTCTACAGAGTGCAGCACATAAATTCAACCTGCAGAACTGCGCTGAGCAGTTCACAAATGTGCAGTATAACAATACTTTTGGAGTTTTATTAAAGTAGAATATGAACTTTTGCAATATTTTAAATATGTCACGAATTAACGCGGTTGATCAGAAGACTTAGCGAAGACTTAGCGAAGACATGCTCTAATATCAGCTTGTCCTGTTTCCAGACGATGGACCGATCACCAAAACTTCTGGCGCTCTGGAGCCCACTTTATGGCCAGCAGCTCGCGGTCCCCTACCCCGTATTGCCGCTAAGTGTGATAATATTTTTTGGAGAAGAAACTACAAGGGTGTAGTTTCTGGTTTGGACCTCATTGGGAGAGAACAGCCCCGGCGCCCACATCTAAAGCATCCACCTCCACAACAAAGGGTTTGTTTGCATCTGGGTGGAGGAGAATTGGGGCAGTGGTGAATCAGTGGCAAAGTTCGTGGAAGGCGGAGATGGCAGTGGAGTTGAGGTTGAAGTAATGAGATGATCGGGTCAGAGCGGTTAAAGAGGCTGCAACTGTACTGTAGTCCCGGATAAAGAGACGATAGAAGTTTGCAAACCTGAGAAACCATTGAAGTTGCTTGAGGGTCTTGGGTAGGGGCCATTGACACACAGCTTCCAGCTTCTGCGGGTCCATGGCCACACCCTGGGGTGAGATAATAAAACCCAGGAACGTGGTGGAGTGCTCGTGGAATGCACAGTTCTCCAATTTACAGTACAGTTGGTGGGTGATCAATCTCTTAAGGACCGCTGTAACGTGTTAGGTATGTTCTTTGACAGTGTGTGAGGAGATGAGAAAATCGTCGAGGTAGATGAATACCCACCAGCCTAACATGTTTCTGAGAACATCATTTATGAATCGTTGGAAGGCAGCTGGTGCGTTGCAGAGTCCGAAAGGTATGACTAAACTTTCATAATGTCCCATGGGGGTGATAAGGGCCGTCTTCCACTCATCGCCCTCTCTGATACGCAAGTTGTAGGCGCTCCGAAGGTCCAACTTCGTGAAAATGATGGCACTAGAGAAGGCGTTCAGGGCAGAGTTGGTAGGAGGCAATGGGTGTCGATACTTGATAGTGATGTTTTTGAGCGCCTGATAGTCGACACATGAACGTAGTTCGCCGCCTTTTTTCTTCACAAAGAAAAACCCAGCGGCGGAAGGCGAGAAGGAGGGCTGGATGGTGCCATGGCGGAGAGCGTTGGTTACATACTCCTCCATAGCCTGCGTCTCTGTAGATGACAGTGAATAGAGGTGGGCGCGGGGTCCCGATAGGCGGCGGGAATGGCAATGGTGTCGACGTCGGGGGCCTCGGACTCCCTAGAGCACGTCCCAGCTGGAGCCCGCAGGCAGAGTTAGGAAGAGGTCGGCCCCCACTGTAAGATCCAGTTTTGGGTCCAGAAGATCAGCGGGTCATGTTGCAGGAGCCAAGGTTGTCCGAGGATGATGGGTGGAGATGAGATGGAGCTGAGGTGGAACTGGATTGATTCGTGGTGCTGGTCAATGATGAGGGTGATGGGTTGAGTCTGGGTGGTGATAGGGCTGGAGGTGAGAGGCCGACTGTCTACTGATGTGATTTAAACAGGCTGGGATAACGCTTTAAACTCCACTCCCAGTTCTTTGGCATAAAAAGAGTCAATAAACTTAATTGCGGCACTGGAGTCAAAGAACGTAGTACTTCTGACCTGTTTGTGGCCAAACTGGAGGTGTACCTGAACTGTGAGACGAGAAACACTGGGTGTCATGGCTGAGAGGTGAAGGGAGCCCAGTGAACTGCTCCCGTCGCTTCTCGGGCCTGGGCGTTTCCCAAACGCCAAGCACAAATGGCTCTGTGGTGCGTGGCTGATCCGCAGTAGGCACAGAGTCTCTCTCAGAAGCGCCGTTCTCGTTCCACAAAGGTCAGGGATGCGCGCCCTAGATGCATGGGTTCTCCGGCTCCGGTGTCAACCACGGCAGGAGGTGAAGATTGTCGTGGAAATTAATTGAAGACTCAGGCTTTGGATTTTAGAAGATAACGACCTTTATTTATCATGCAATAACGTCCAGAGGAAGCTGCAGTGTCACACTGATCTCTGAACGCTCTTCATTTAAATACACGCTGATACAATGGAGCTTATTCAGTATACACTGATGTCCCACAACAGCTGGGTTTCTTTAAATTCCCCCGTTCTATGTATATCTCACCTTCCTGGGCAAGCACGTTCCAGGAGGCCTTATATGGTCAGCTTTTGCACGTAAAATTCCCCATCCTAGGCATAGCTTGAATTCCTAGGCAAGCACTTGTCAAATTTACTACAGAAAATGACTATTATATTCTGATGGGTACCTTTTGTTCATTAAAAGTAAGTAAAACCAAATAGAATTTACTCCCATAAGATGCGACAAATCCGGGGGTGATGGCGGTGAAAGAGACCCTCCAGGGTGGCGGGGAGCTCTCGCCCGGCAAGTTCGTCCTTAATCCGAGAAGCCAGTCCCTCGTAATAGGATGTCCGGAGCGCGGCGTCTCCCCAGGAGGTCTGCACAGCCAAGGTACGGAAGTCGGTAGTGTAAAGGGAGAAAAACATCGTTGGTGGGGCGGAGCTGCAGCCGCTGGACTGGAGGCCGGCTAGCCGCGCCACCGACAGCCACACGAAGGGCCGCATTCTCCTGCCTAAGCTCTGCCACCTCACTGTGCAAGGCCGCGATGTCTCGGACGCTCCGGCAAAGAGTAGCAAGCTCTCCGGTTAGCTTGTCGATTAGCCCGGTGTGCTGGTTCACCACATCGTAGAGGTGCGAGTGATCCGCTGGGTTTACCGCTCGAGGCTCAGTCATTCTGTCACAACCTAACCCGGTTGATCAGAAGACTTAGCAGTTGGCCCTTTGTAGCATGGATGTTAAACCCAAACACGGAAGCAAGCGAATAGGCAGGATAACCACACAAATTATTTTAAGGACTCTCTCAGAAGGAGAGCAAAGGAAAAACACAAATTTATCCCACGTCCTATAAACACACACTCGAATCAGAAATTAAACCCAAAAGTGAGTACTCACAAAATGGCTGACGAACAGTCTGAACCGACATGGGCGAACTCAATGACTGAGCGATGTGAAGCGCCATCTTGTCTCCTTTTATGCTTCCTGGTTCGCTGCGAGTGTGTATAACAAAATAATTATTAATAAATCTCAAAAATAAATCATTATTAATAAATCCCAAATGAAACTCATTTAAAACTTCTGGATATAAATATAAATATAAGCAACCTTTATAGTTATCTCTATATAATAATCTTTATATATACAGTGGAACCTCATATTACAAGTAACATGGTTTACGAGTGTCCCGCAAGACGAGCAAAGATTTTTAATAAATTTTGATTAGAAAAACGAGCATTGTCTTGGTACGAGTATCATGTATCACGCATGTGCTTCTTCCTTTTTATGCCGAGCGTCACGTGATCACAAATGAGCCAATGGTTTTTCTCTCTCTTGCGCTGCGGAATTGTGGGTAATCATCTCCACTGCTGGGTCTTAGTGCTCGTCTCTTACTGGTATAATCAGCATCCGTGCACGCGTGGACTGTTTACTATAACACTGTGACCACATGTGTGTGTGTGTGAAACATATTTTATTTTGTGTTCGGAAGCGCGTGTATAAAGCAAAAGCAAGTCTCATTAGTTTCATAAAACCTCGTTTTTTCTCTCCCTCTCTGTATCAGCCTGTCGTGTTTCACTTTACCTTTTTCCACTTTACCCCACTGTGAAACCTCGGATTACGAGCATAATTAGCTCCGGAAGTGGGCTCGTATTCCCAAACACTCGTAAACCAAATTTAATTTTCCCATAAGAAATAATGAAAACTTAAATTATTCGTTCTACAGCCCAAAAAAAATAATTACAGTGGAACCTCAGATTACAAGTAATGCGGTTTACGAGTGTTCTGCAAGACGAGCAAAGATTTTTAATAAAATTTAACTTGAAAAACTAGCATTTTCCTGGTTTACGAGCACCGAGTATCATGTTTTACGCATGCGCTTCTTGTTTTGACGCCGAGCGTCAAGTGATCACAACTGAGCCAACGGTTTTTCTCTCTCTTGCGCTGCGGAATCGTCTCCTCTGCTGGGTCTTAGTGCTCGTCTCTTACTGGTATAATCAACATCTGTGCACGCATGTACTGTTTACTATAACACTGTGACTACGTGTGTGTGAAACATATTTTATTTTGTGTTCGGAAGCGCGTGTGTACAGCCGTGTACTGTTTTTTATAACACGTGTGCACGCGAGTAAGGCAAAAGAAATTCTCAATACAAAGGTAAAAAATCAATTTTCTTCTTCATCGCAGTGTGTTTGTGTGTGTGTGTGTATGTGCGCGCGCACGCGAGCGTAATTAGACACTGTGCCGTGTGTGTGTGTGTGTAACCCTCATTCGCTAAAACGCGCACACAGAAATGAAGGCCAGAGGCACACACTCTGCTGTCTAAAGAAACTGTCGCAAATCCTTTCAGAGGTAAGGTACTGCGATGTTTATTGTTTTTTTTTTAGATAAAACTTTAAAAAGTTTAAGATTTTTTTTTAGATGTTGATTTATGACCGCTGTTTACGGAAGTGTAGTCCAGTGCGGGAGATGCATTGTGGGTAATGCAGTCCAGTGTGTG
>JAOTRS010000044.1:12102991-12113526 GCA_028565755.1 Dinotopterus cunningtoni
AGGTTAAACAGCACAGCAGGTTCATGCAGGAAGGTGAACATCGCCATGTCCTCGATTTTATCGAACTTTGGCGGGTTCTGAGGGTGAACGTCGCACTCCTTCACGACAACAGTCTGTATGCAAAAGCATATTTATGTCAAATGCTTCTGTTTTTAGGACTTTTTTTATTGTTTTTTTTTTTCAAACACTCAGTAAATTCTTACCTTCCCTTTCTCAGTCTCACAATTAACTTTTTCTCCATCACGACTGAGAATTGTTCCTTTAACAAATTCTTCTTCTACATCAGGAACAAAAACTGCCTTTTTCATGTCAAAAGGCCGCGTTTGGGCCTCAAGACGCTCCATTTCTGACTTTCTCAGAAATGAGGCTGCAGCCCCAAACTCTGCCATCTGAGCATCCGACATCTTTCAGCCTATGCAACAAAGATGCCAAGCTTTAGGTTATATGTATTGGTACCAAAGTAAGGCTATATAAACTATGTAAAGCATCGAACAGTGACTAGTATTGCTATAACTCACAACGCTTAGACGGCATTGCAAATGTCAAGTCACACCAAGCATACACATGGTTAGCGCTTACCTCTCTTGTTCCCCCTCTTAGTAAATATGAATGGTATTTTCACTCTGGAAAATTCAAATTCAGATTATAAAATTCAGCAATCAGAATGACATAAGAGAAGGCATCTTAGTGTTTTACCACAGCCAGGTACTTGGCTTTGAAGCATGTTCAAAAATTATTTCACTGAAGTTTAATATAATGCAAATGTATTGCATTTGCTTTACATAAAATGGAATCATTCAGGACTGAGACATCACAGCAGTTATAAGACAATAAACAATATTAATATAAAGATTAATATTAAAAGCACTACTAAAAGGTATGTTTACCTCTAGAAGACTGAACTTCGGAAATCACCAATGTCCAGGCCATCATCCCCTTCTTTTATAAAGTAAGCACCCTCTAAATATGGCATTTGGCATTGTTAGGTAGGAGTGTTATTTTGTTTGATTAAACTGCAGGTGGGTGGGGTACCATGACTTTTCCACATTATAGTGGTGGTGGTGGTGGTGGTGCATGGAGAGAAGGGAGAGGCTGGTCAAATTTGTGCCAGCAACCAACTCACCAAACAATAGTTAATGTGAATACTTACAGACCAGTGTATTTTTGGTATAAACATACATGGGCATCGCTTCGTTTTTAGTTCTTTATGTATTTATTTTTATGTATTTTTTTGTAATTTAGTATTTATTTAGTGATTTAAATATTACTATAAAATTTTTATTGTTATTATTTTCAGCCTGCAATACCCTGATGCACTCCTGGTGCTAGAATAAAGGTAGGAGCAGCCATTGGAAAGATTTGGTTCATAAACAGATGTATTCAATTTACAAGTGCAGAACAGCATTTAACATTTTTCCGTACAGGTCACATGTCATGCCTTCCTATGCTAACACCTGTAAAGAAGACCTTTAAAATAATTAGATTAAAAAAGTGATTTTAGTACATTCAAAATACAGCTATTTCTTTCACTTGACTACCGTCATGTATTTAAACGGTGACTCATCCCCTGCTCAAATAATATGCCTTAAACTGGAAAGAAAAACATTGCCGCGTGTCTGAAATGGCTTTAGAGATCTGTCATAGTTAACAACACTTAGCGTGACCCGAGGTCCATCAACAGCTGTTGACATTATTCCTCATCTTATCGGCGCTTGGTTAACTCCACTGTTTTGTCCTTGAGTATACACATAACCCCAGTAACATTCCTGGTGGGTGACAGTGTTTGATTGAGTAGCACAGGTTTCTCTGCACACAATGGCACACCCATATTAGTGCAGCTGTGGTCAGAGCCAGCAAAAGCATGTAAAACAAGGCAAATGTTACAAATGTCATTTCTTTATTCTTCATTATATTTTTAGCAATATTTAATTTTTCTGTAATATATTTATTTAAGCACTAATGTAAAAAAATTCCCTTCTGGATTGTTTTTTTTTTTGGCATGGTAACTGATTTATGCCATGGTGACTCCTCTTAAATATCCATTTATCCTGATAATACAGTATGCTTAGACAAATGGAGACTATAATGCACTTCTGTATGTCACTCTGGGTTGGGGTGTCTGCTAAGTGTTACTGTGATCTGCTGTGTGTGCTGTGTCAGAGGACATGGCTGATAAACAATAAAACAGTATGCAAAGTCTTATAGTGCCAATTCTCGTTCCAAAGTCGCCATGGTAAGGACATAGATTTGGATGCCCTTTTTGGGTGCTGGGTATTTGGTCCTGCCAGTGGGGGAAATTATTTTCAAAGTCAATTGACTAAACAATTGCCTATTTCTATTTTGGTGAGTGATGACACTTGGGAATGTGAAGAGCAAATGTTTTGTACTTTGCTGGTACAAATATTATTCTAATCAACAGATGTACTGATGAAATGATTTCCTTTCTATATGCATTAGTACATAGTTGGTTCATTTAAACGAATAATATTAGCCAGCAAAACACTACACAGAAGTATGAGGAAAGGTTTATTTTTAGAATGAAATATCTAATAGGGTGAAGTGTGAAGTAAGCAGACATGCCTTACAAAGTGAGAGAAATGGAACCCCTTACATGCTTTACTAAGTGATAACAACAACAAGGCAGAGGTCAGTCCACTTAATTCTCTAAGTGTCAGTGATTATTAAAACTGTTCTCCTTAATACCCTCTTTAGCTACAGAGAACTGTTCTATACATCCTTTGCCTGTCAAAGAAATATGAGATAACGTTAATGAGCTGTCCCAAGTGAACTAGGAATTGACTAGACAGAATGAGCATTCAAGTCGATTACACAGCTGACCTAATGGATTAACAAGAATGAAGGAGTGTATATGGAGTTGCAATCGTGTGCTTTGCTTGTAACTAATGCAAAGAAACTTATTTTTTCACTTAAGAAATAGTCAAACCAGACATGATCCTGCACTTCATCTAAGGTAAAAAAATGACTTTTGCACTTCTAGGCTTTGTACTTCTAGGCTTACTTATTTACAGAAGAGGAGGATTTCTAAAATTGCAACTTGCATTCATTAACTGTTTCTACACAGACCACAAAAATAAAAATCATTGGAAGAAATAAATTCATTTTCACAAAACTTTTAAGGGCGGCACAGTGGTCAGCACTGTTGCATTGCACCTCCAGGATGCAGGTTCGATTCCCACTTCTAAAGAAAGCGGTATAGATGATAACAATGAAAAAATCTTCAGTGAATTAGCTTTTTGAATAGAATGTGTATTTGTTCTGGCCGTTGTTTTATCCGAAAAGCTTATTTCAGTATGTTTCCAACTTCAGATCTTAGCCTAGTCATATTTTTCTAAAGCAGGCTTCTCAAAAGCCAGAATGTTATCTGACTAGTATAGTCTCACAGCTGTTGATTGCTAAAGTTCTTCCTTTTGTTGAAGGCGTTTTTCACACTCTCTGAGATACTGGCTCTGGCTGCCTGTCTACAGCAGACCAAAATGCTTTGTTCTGTACCCTTTTTCAGTCAGTCAGTCAGAGATATGAGAACAGATATAAGGCTCTCTTCTCTGTCTTTATAAATCTCGTGTTGCAAATGTATCTTTGACATGTTGCTGATCTTTACTGCAAAGTTCCACAGGAATTCCAAGAAATCTCTTGATTCCCTCTATATTGCTCATCCCAAATCAATAAACTCACTTCCTAACTGGTTGACCATGTTACAATATATGCTTGTATGGTTTGTTACTGAATGTATGCCAAGTTAAACTCCTTATATTTAGTAAATAAAAATGTTCTGATTTTGACATGCAAAGCTGCATGTATGTGTGTTATAGGGAAACTGTTCCAAGAATTGGCTCTACGACGCTCAGTCAAAAATAGTAAGACAAACTTAGTCATAACGGAGCCGACTGGCTGACTGACCACACCACATGAGAGGGAGTGCTGCTGCCTGAGATTTTAACAGGATGAATCACTATCCTTACCAAAATAGCACAATACCATTGTTTATAAAGCCTGAAGCATTTAGGCAGGTTTTTATATTGTAACAAAATATTAACATTTATCAAAAGGAATAGAACTAATGAAAATCATTGCATTGGTAAAATGATTCCTTTGAAATGCCTTTTATGGCTTGCACTTTTTTATACACACACAATAGACTTATCATGGAGTGAATAAATAAAACATTGCTTGATGCTTTATGGCATTTCAAAATAGATCCCAAACCCCTCCCCATAGCGAAAGGAGCGTCCAGCTATTTGTCAAGGGTTTTAAATAATCTTACTCCCTAATCCCACAGTGCATATGGGAGCCCAGGTTCAGATTAAAACAATATCTTAAAACAATAACATGTGCTAAGGATCAAATCTTTGTTCAAAAGGATGTCAGTAAACACTGGTGTGATGTTTCAAAGAGAAATAGTTGTATATTATATTCATCATGCATTCTTTCTCAGTAATCGCTTTATCCTGGTCAGGGTCGTGAGGTCGTGGAGTGTTAATAACAACAATACTCACCCGTCCATCACATGGTCGGATTTCATAACATTCATACAAAGACAAATTTTCTTTTTTTTTCTTTTATTTTCAATTAAATTAGGTTCAAGATTTATTAACATAATTACAGCATGTGAATTACTTGGTAAATAATCATAAGCAGTCAGTCATTGTTACTACTGTCAAGTATTTTTTAGCAATTATTATACTAATAATGAATTCTCTTATTATTACTACCAATAGAGAATTAAGTGCAATTTTTAAAACAAACTAACAAACTGACAGAGCAGTGATGCTAAGACAAGGCTGCATTATTCATTCCTTCAATTTTTTTTGGCCCCTCTTTCACATTTGTGCTCATAGCATGACCAAACAGAAATTATAGCGCTTGTTCTTTTCTTCCCTGCACACTAATACTGAGTGCAAGATTCAGTCCTGTTTCCTTCAAGTGTCTGTAGGCGTACTACAGGAGCGTTATCTGTGTGGCATAAAATAAAATAAAATCCTTCTCTGTCATCATGCCACAGTCCAGCATACACAAATCAGAATGATCAGTACCATAATGTTATTATAAACTACCTTTTGATAAATAGCAGAAGAACTTGCAATGAAGTTTTTCTATTGTGCAGATAGGCCAGCAGGAGCATACTTCTATTTCCTCCCTGCCTTTTATATCCTATTTCAGTTCAAACGGAGTATTTTAGGGTATTTACAAAACGCCTGTAGTATTTTGAACCCTTGCCTGTGTGAAGTGGGGTTGATATAATTAGATGCTTTGTCACTAAGTGCTATATGGGCCATACACACTTGTATTGTGTCTGTGATGTCATCTGACTGGTGTGTTACTTTTCTAGTTATCACCTGTTGCATCGTTTATGAAACTGGCCCTCACTGCAGTGACTGGAGCAGCTCCCTGGGATACTAGAGAGTACAGAGGCTCTCCATACCATTGAGTTTCTCACCCTTCGCACTTCAGCAGGAGCCTGGACGGACTCAGCATGCTGCAGCTCCATTTACGCGTTAGGAATGATTACAGGATGGGAGGTTAAGAAGGTTTGTCCCGTGTGCCCCCTCTCATCCTCTGCCACACAGACATGATGAGAGTTGAGGGAAGGGCTGAGGTGAACAGGTGTACAGTATGTGTGTGTCCACAAAGAAGGCTAGGTCTCTGGATTCGGAGTGGCGAGCAAAGGAACGTTGTCCCTCCTCTTCCGGCCTAGCGGTGGGCGCCTGTACTGCTCACCATCAGCCAGCGTCTGTGGCAGGGGCTTGCGTTTGCTCTCCGGAAGCAGCAGAATGGACAGAACAGCAAGCAGGGCGAGAGACGAGTAGACGACATGGTGCAAGAAGTAGCCGTAGTGGTTGCGCAAATCCATCAGAGGAGAGCTAAGACGACCCACGCAGCCAAGAGCCAGGATAGTGCCCACACCGCTTCCCCTGAAAGGACCAACGAAAATGTGCATGGTTTAATATTTAATTTAATTTAATTGCTGCAGAAATACTGTTACATATTAAAATGGTTTTATTTATTTACAAACAAATATCTCAGTTAAAATTGATTTGAATCATCTTATGTTCTATTTTGATTCACTTAGTCTAAGGTTCGCTCAACCCACA
Source organism: Dinotopterus cunningtoni (assembly GCA_028565755.1). Taxonomy (NCBI): domain Eukaryota; kingdom Metazoa; phylum Chordata; class Actinopteri; order Siluriformes; family Clariidae; genus Dinotopterus; species Dinotopterus cunningtoni. Next base: position 12,109,102 of record JAOTRS010000044.1, read on the forward strand.
GGCTAAATGACATTTAAATGCATTCAGGTCATCCTTAATCATCATTTTTTAAAACCTTTTTCTTTTTTTACAATAAAAATAATTAATTTACTATTTCTGTGGCTGAATGTGAAATCATGATCTAATAGTCATATAGGCATTGAAGAGGTTAAAATAAAGTGTTACCTAATGATGGTGGGCATGATTTCAGCAGTAAAGAGGACACACAGAGAGGCGGCAGCCTGTGATGAGAACAGGCCCATCACAGAAAACACGGTAATGGCAGACTCGCTTAGATCTACAGAAAGAAACATCAACAATCATTAAATCCACAAGGAGGAAAATATTTCTAGAACCTGACCTTTGGATCCTGTAAATGATAAATCGATTATATAATATACGCATTTACTACAGACTGTGAATGTGGGTGTACTACCGCTCTGCCACATGATGGCAACATTGTGCCAGGAACGTTCATGACATAATGACAATCGCCTTAATCATATTTCAACATTTTCAACTTCAAAACCATCATTTCAATCAGTACGATCTCACTCACACTCCATCAAGCCCAGGAGAATGAGAGAGGCGAGCCCCGTCATCGTCATGCACAGCAAGAGGATCCCACGACGACCGCACCGGTCCACTGTTGCCCAGAGCAACAGCCAAGCTCCACCTCCTGCACAGACAGACAGCAGGTAGGTCCAATAGAAACTGGAAGCGGTACCTCGGACATCACCCCTGAAGGAACTGTAGCAGTGACTAATGCCATGAGAGATGAACCTGAGAGAAAGAATAAAAACAGGAAGGAAGAAGTTGCAAATTTCTATTCTTTATTTCAAAATCATAATAATAGGTGTGTCCTGGAGGTCAGGAGTATATCCCAGTGATGCTGCAACTAATGCTTATTAAGAATTTTAAAAGGAATAATTGACTGACCGGATTAGGAATCAAACAATTACAATTTGTTTTCTTAATATTATTTACATTTTTTTGTTTTTAAAAGTTTTCCTTGATATTGTTTTTGACATGTGCTAACTCAGAATAAACCCAAAGATTCAATATTGCGTTTTAATGAACTTTTCACTGAACTTGACTTCAGTACCTGGGAATGTCTGACATGTCTGAACATTTGGAGTCTGAAAAACGTGCAATGACATCAACTAAACTATTTTTAACTACATTTGTTCCCAACTAATTTGGTCATCAATTTTAGTGGACTACTTCGATTATTTTTGCACCTCAAACACATGCACTTGTTCACACTTCAGAATAGCCAATCCACTTACAGGCTCCTCTGAGATGTAGAACCAAACCCCAAAAAGTAAGAACATGCACAGTGACTCCACATAGACCCCAACCTGAGCTTAGGATCCGTGATTTTTGAGCTATGAGGCGCCAACATGACCTGCAGTGCCTCATTAACTACAAAGATAGACATTTAATTTTGACTTACGAGGTAAAGCCCAGCACACATATGTTTTTCCAGATGTTTCGACTCTGGAGTAGCTCAGGGAAGGACAAGTAGGGACGACCAGTCTGCAGGGACTCTGACTCCAGCTCTACAGGGAAACCATAAAAGGTCACATTTACACGAAATGATACAAGCATTCTACCTTTATTTATCCCACACCAAAGCAATAGTGGAAACAAATCAGCAGCACTTCACAGCAAGTGCTGTGTGACTTCGGTGTTTTGACTGTAAACTAGTCAGGTGGTGAGCAGTGTTCATGAACGGACCTGTGAAGCCGTCGTCTTCTCTTTGACGCTCACTGTGTTCACTAAATGAGCTCATGTCACCTGCTCTCTCTGAAAGCAATAGCCAGCGTGGAGACTCTGGAAAGACACCTGGAATACTAAGGACAGGCAAACAGATATGACTGTTGACAAATTGTTTAAGGCAAAAAGTGGAATAATATTAATCAACACATTAATGCTAGCAGAGAGGTTGGGTAAGCCATAGAAACCAAGCTGATCTGCTGTTACAGACAGGTGCTAATCGACACTGGCTAATGTCTTCATGTTTCTGAGGGAATTTCAAATCAATAAAGTTTAATGACTCTCAAGATGCACTAAGTTTGTATTAATCTCTTCATCTCTAATGACTGGTTTATGATTGTCGAGCTGCTCTGTCAGGAACGCATAAAACCAGCAACCTGCCCTCCTTTAAAGGGGGCCTATTATGTAAAATTCACTTTTTAGTCTTTTTTTTTTTTTTTTTTTAGACATTCAGCTGTGTATCCAGCCTGTGCACAAAAAACACCATTATCTGTCTTTTTTTTTCTCTTCTTTTCCTTTTTCTATTGGCTTGGGCTTAAACAAGCTAATTAGATTTTTCCCCTATTGTGACCTCATATAAGAAGATCCCCTGTCCTGGCTTGTTGCTCAGCTCTGCTGTTCTGGGGCTCAGCAGTAGCCCATGTACAGAGACTTTAACTGGTGCATTAGGAGGAGAAGTGAAATAAAGGTAATTATAGGTATGACATAATGCATTAACTGAGACTTATTTCAGCTGGAGCATTAGCAGACACACCTTGGGGGAATCCCTGAGATCAGTGTTATATAGATAGCTATATAAATAGCTCATAGATATAAGCTGACCAACTCCACTCCTAACTATGATAAACCGAGCGGGTGCAAAAGCTCAGAGCTGTAACATTACCCAGACGTCCCTCACCCGTAGCAGAGGAAGAGAGAAAGAGGTGCTGCTCCTGTTCCTATCAACCCTCTCCATGTTGGGCATCCAACAGCTAGTGCTAGCAATAACAGCTCCCCAGCAACCGTCGTCAGGCCCGCGATCATGGTCACCAAAAGACGCAGTGAAGGGTCACACAGTTCCAAACCTTTCATTAAGCCAACAACAAAAAGCAAAATAAGCAAATACTGTACATAAATCAACAGTCATAAAGAAGCAATAACAATATATACATAAGTACATGAACATAGTGTAATAAGTATATTACTACCACAGGACTGCTGAATGCTTACATCTGATTAGTCAGTGGTGGATTTTTTAAATTTTTAGTTTTAAATAAGTTAAAACAAGAACTGGAACTGGGGCATTTCTGGTAGTTGCTCCACATAATAAGAATTTTTTAAATTCTATATTAAATGATAGGAACTTTTCTGTAAGAAAGAATTTATGTATTTAACTATTGAAAAAGGAGTGTGCGGTGTCAGTGCTTTGTAAGAGTCATGGTTAAGAGGTTCTACTGTAGCTGCTGTAATCTGAATGAGTTAACCAACTAACTTGATTTCAAGATGTTTACATAAGTTTAATTGTTACTATAAACAGATAAAAATGTGTGGGTTTTTTTGTAAATTAGTTAAAAGTATTGTAATCATTGCAAGGTAGAAAACACCTTGCAAGGTTATTAGAAAATGATTAACTTTTAAGGGTGTTACAGTATTAGAGGCTGCATCACACCACCCCTTCACCGAGGACTTTCTTACAACATCACATCCTCTCACTCATTCTCATACAGCTTTTGCTCTACAGGGTCATGGTAGCTGTGGAGTCGATCCCAGGGGAATACAACGAACCTAGAGATGCCTGGCCGCCACTACACCACCATGCTGCCTACATCACTTCCTGAAGTGTTTTATACCTTATTCATTTCATGCCGATGCTGATAGCATCCCCTCTCATGAATTAATATTCAAACCATCAACTATGGAACTAACGGCCTCTGCGTTTTAGCACTACTCAAACATGTCAGAAGAACTCGTTTGATTAATGTTTCCTTCAAGATGCACTTTACTTACGTGCGATATATAGCACTAGATAAACACCAGCAGTGGCTGCAGCCAAGCAGAACCGCATGGCGATGAACATGGGGGGTGAGGGAGACACACACACCAGTATGCCGAAAACCACAGACAAAGAGAGAGAGATGAGCAGGGTCTTTAGCCGGCCCAATCTGAGGAAGGGACAAATCATTACGGAGACATCCTACACCAGGACATTATACCAAACACCGTGTTTCTACACTGACGGAGTAATAACTGCAGCCATTATTGTGCATCATCGTAATGTACTACTATCGTCATAATGTGCACGCTAAAACATAAGGTAATTAGATCTTTGGTGTTCTTGCGCTGATTCTCACCGGTCAGCAGCATATCCATGGCCTAGGCAGCCTATAAGGACACCCAGTATGAAGCACACTTCCTCCACTGGGACCAGCCAATACTGAGAGCACACCAGATTCCACTGCGGAGACAGGAGTCATCCAGACAGGAAGTGAGAAAATGAATGGATAAGGTGATGTAGTGCTGCTATTTTAATTGGATGGTATAGTTTATTTACTTAAAGTCCACAAAATGAACCGATAAAAAAACTACAAGTCCCTTCCTCTGATTAGCTGATACGATCTAATTTGAATTAGTTGATTGCTTTATTACATAGGGTAAAAAAATGATCTAAAACTAAAAAAACAATGAATT
>JAOTRS010000044.1:12159601-12170332 GCA_028565755.1 Dinotopterus cunningtoni
ATCATAGTTCGTCTTAATATCAGGCAAATATAACCTCAGACGAACAGCATATAACTTTTTCCACAATTTTTAAAAGGAAAAAAGAAAAAATAAGGGCAATACTAAGTACGCTCCTACTGTGGGTAAACTGAAGCTTGGTGCTGCTAATCATCAGCCCTTGATTAATTGATCATGCAGACCTCTACAGTATAAAAGCAGAATGTTTAGCAGTTTGCATTGCATAACACAATGCCAAGAGGCAAAGACATGTATCATGTCATAAGCAACTGTCTTAAAGTAGGGCTACAACTAATGGTTATTTTGATAATCAATCCATCTAGCGATTATTAAAATGATTAATCACATTATTGCAGACACAAGTACTCAATAGCTCTTATTTAACCATCAGCTTTTGAATTTAGCTTGAGGAGGTTTTTTGTACGATCAAGATAATAAAGATGAAGTATATAAATAAATAAAAATATGACTTTGGGTACACTGAGATCTCAATCCAACCGGAATGCTGTGGCAGGACCTTAAGAGAGCTGTACATAAACGATTTCCCGAAAACCTCAATGAACTGACGCAACGTTATAAAAACGAACGGACCACAATTCGATGTGAGAGACTGATACAGTCATACTGGAAACAACTACTTGAAGTTATTACTGCTAAAATTGGATCTACAACCTATTGAATCATGCCCACCTGCTTTTTCTTTATTATTGCCCACATATTTATTTTCCTTATTGGCTTCATTTTTGTTCAATAAATAAATAATGAAAAAGTTATGTTATATAATTTGAGATTGTGTATTTGCCTAATACAAAAACCTGCTATGATCAGATGATTTCTTTTTATATTTTTCCATAAAAACACGTGAATGTGGTGAAACACATAGAATTGAAAGAGGGGAAAATTAACTTCATGACATGCTTGTAAATCATTAAAAAAAACTCTTAATCACAGGATGAGAGTGTAAATGATACTGTTAAAGAGGACAAAGATCTACTGTAAGGGTCATCGAAAGAAAAGAGATAAGGATAATTATTACAGAGAAATAGAATAAGGATTATATTAATTGAGGGAGAATGGAGATAATGGAGACCTGAGGCAGTCTTCAGATCTGTACCTGATATCAGGTTTTTTCCCCCCATCTGGATGAACCTGTGAACACCTTGGACAGTAAAAGCAATGAAGGACTTTACCTGGTCCTGACAGAGCAGCTCGATCTTCTCCTCAGCTAGCACTGCCATGTCCTCCTCCTCTTTCTGCTCACTTGGCTTCTCTCCAGCCGAACCGCTCGTCTGGGACTCGCTGTCCAGGTTAATGATCTTCTCATAAACGTGCTCCATTACTTTTCTCACCTGGAGCATGTCGCTAGCGGATAGACGATCTCTAAAACACAGAGACAAGAGATCGTGTAGACATTACAGCTATGTTGAAATATTGTTTTCAAGGTACTTTAATGAACTTTTATTTAAAATTATCCTATTGTCTGGTCTGTTGGGTGCTTTAAATCTTAGAGAAAATGCAGTAAGCTAGACACTAACATCCCACACAGGTCGGACAAGATGGTTTTATAATGAAAACGAAAGCAATCAAAATTCTTGTTGTATAACGTCTGTTTGTTTTTTTTTGTTTTGACTAAAAGACAAAATAATACAGAACTGTATTATTTACAGAATATACTGTACAAAAAGACTAATTACCGACTCATTATTCACCAATCAGCCATAACATTTTATATTCTCAACCTTGGGCTTTGCATTTATTATAACATAAGGACAGGTCCAACAGATTTTAAGAACACATAGCAGACTGTGAATGCTAAGTGTATATCTAACTCAGGTTAGATACAGTATATCTGGGTCTGGGACAGACTCAGTACAAATTAATGTTTTTCTTTCTTTGTCCACTGCTGGGAACATGAGGACATGCAACATTCTGCTATTTATTGTTTTACAGAAGAAAAAAAAAAAAGTTAAAAACAAGTGAACAAAATATCAGGGATAGTAAAGAACTCATTTAAAGTCTAGTTTAGAGTTATAATCTGAGATTGGACAATGAAAAGGCTCTTAAACACAAAGATTTAGAGATTAGCTTCCAGATTGGTCAAATGGTAAGGAACCCAGACACCAGTGCTATAATACTGTAAAACCTGAATACATTTACAAGTTATTCTACAATTTCCACCTATAATAATAATAACCTACTTCTTCAACGTCTTGGCACCTGATGAAGAATGGGGCTGGAGGTAGAAGGGGATTTTGTTGAATTTTGGCATGTTTTTCTGTAAAAAAGAAAACAGAGCAGAATAAAGACTTCAAGAAAGAAAGATATCTTTTGACATGTTTTTTTTTTTTAATATGTCTTTATAACTGACAAATCTATTTACACGGCATCGGTGAAAACCTCCACTTGCATAATCTTACACTCTGAGCAGTCTAAATCATATTGATTAAGTGACATTTAGATGAGAGGCGGGATTGGCACTGGGGATTCTTAAGCACTCACATCCACTGTAATGTCAATCACCCACTGTGGAACAGTTTCATTGAGCAGCATGGATTCAGTCTCGCCTCCAGAGTCTCGACAGAGCAACCTGCACACACGGATACACATCATGCATGCGGGTCTCTGTTTTTCCAGCACGACCACAAACAACCCTGCACACATTCTAAAAAACAGACCTGAACAGTGTCCTTCCGCCTGCTTCACCGAAAATGACAGGAGTGTGTGGTGGAACTTGGAAATATCCGTTTCCTTTCTGTATCCTGTTCTCATGCTCACCATTCACTAAAGCGACAAATAATTTTTTTTACTTAACATGATTCTATATAAAGAAATAAATCTTTAAAATTAAAAATCTCTCACAAAATAATTTATTTCCGTGGATCAGACAATAATTTCCTAACAGAATTTCATACCATGGTTCAGCTCAGTTTCTTCATCCATTGGACTGCTGTGCGTCCTGGGCCAATATTCCAACAGGGCTTGGAGCAGTAGTCCACCCAGATTCACTACAACACACATACAACAACAACTTTCAATTGCTATTCCATAAAAACATTCACACTGAATAGAACCTTTAAAAATCTAAAAGTTTGTTTTTTTGAAAACTTTCTTCAGTAAAAGCAAGAAAACTAATCTTGCTTTTACTGAAACAATCTTTCAAAACAATTAGAAATGTTATCTTGTTGATTTTTTTTATTTTTTTTTTTAATGTGTGTACATTAAGGGTGGCCGAGGTCTGCCCGCCACAGGACCGTGTGTGTGGAGTTTGCATGAACTTTGTGGTTTTTCCGTTTCCAAAGTGCCCACAGTGTACGAGTGTGTAAGCAATGGTTTGGCACCCTGTACATGATGTACCCCGCCTAATGCCCCGAGTCCCGAGACTTATTGCCCAGGAACAGAAAACACAAGCAAGTACTTTTACACATTTGACCTGTGTGTTTCTCAGATGATGATGATGATGATGATGATGATGATTCACACATACTGCTACACTCACGTTTTGGGTCTGAGCCATCTGGACTGGTAAATCCAGCATCCTTGGCCGAGACCCAAGCAGCAAAGCAATCGCTCTCATCGAGTGTAATGGTCAGCATCTATAGAGCAACAAACATAATAAAATTACCAAAACAAAACACACCGTCATTAAAAACTGGAATCCTGGACATAATTCTAGGCCATTGTTTTGTATGACTAACATTATCATGTAGAGAAATGTTTTTTTTTTTTTTTTTGCTCACCCCTGTTTTAAGATCCACAGAAAACCAGTTAGGCACATAAACCATCTTAAACTGCTTCTTGATCTCCTCATCAAACTCTATCTTTCCCAAATCTTCAACTTTGCATGCCTGAATAAAGGGTACAGATAAGTAAGAGTGACACTGTAACAATGTTTGAAAAGGAAATAAAAAACCGGTCATACCTTTAAGACATCCCAGTATGCTATGTTGTTGTTGGTGTCTTTGGTGAGTATGTGTCTCTTGTCGTTCAAAATGTGGCACTGGATTATACTGGCTCCACCTAGAGGACACATTAAGGTACTTGAAGTGTGTGCTGCCATTCTAAAACCATAAGCAACTGGAAAATTATGGAAAATTTATGGAAACCTATTTCAGAACTATAAAGCATCAGATTACTACTTAAAATACTTTATGGTGGGGATATCAGAAATACATTGACATATGTTTAATTAATAAAGAAATGTACTTCCTCAAAGTTTGGTTCAAAGATTATTAGCACCTGCACAAATGGTTGATAATTATGAATAAAGCTTGGTTATAAACTAGACATTGATTTTCAGTTAATAGTTAATAGATTTTAAACTATTGGCTGAGATATGGCAAAAGAGAACCTATGTATTGTACTAAATGCAGAACCATTAGTACTTAAAAACTATATGTAAAGTATATAAACGCATAGAGCAGTGTGCACCAAGTTGTGTACCTTTAATAACCTGATCCGGCTGTGTGCACAGCGGTGTCAAGGGAGTGCTGCAGTCATTGTCGTAATCGCCAGATGCTCGGAAATTGTGGATGCCCTTTAGAGACTGCAGGGTAATAGAGATTAAATGAAAATTGAGGCTCGAAGGCTCAAGGCTCAGATCTTACAAAGACATTATTATGCAGAGATGTTAGCTCTAAGATTTTAAGTATTTGAAAAAAAAAAAGTATTTAAGATTTCAGTATGGGAAATGCTTAGATGGTGAGACAGTGTGAACTACTGAGGCATTGTGTACATGTATGTGCTTGTAAGTCAGTCAATACATTACTAGTAATACAACATGGTATATGATTCGAATTCAGTGCTTAATTTACAACAAAACATTATTATACACAAGGGATAATATTGAAACAAGTGGAACTTTCAAAGTAAAATAAAAGACAAAAGGATGATTAAAGTTTAGGAGGACGAGTCTATATGATGTGTCAGGAACAGCTGGGGCAGGTGGCATCTTTATTCACGTCACTGTAGAAGGCAGCTGTGCTTACCCATTTGTTAACAGTGGACTTTGTGGTGGAGACCCAGATGGCCGACGGTGGGTCCGCTGACCTGTCCAGCTCCATCTGCCCAAGGCCAAATATACATTCAGCAATTTTACTTTCTTTGCACGTAGGGACAGTTCTTTAAACTACACTCTAAACAATTTTCTCTCCACACCTGTATTTATTGTTTTAGCACTTGTCTTTGTACAGTATATATCAGTGCAGCTTGTTACAGTGTTAAGGTCACTGTGCTCTCAGGACAGTGGAAAACCTATACTGACATCAAGTAAGTGAAATTTGATATAAATTTTGAATACAGTGAACCTCAGTGAAGATTATTATAGGCAAAATGAAAAAATTCTTATAGGCACAATGAAACCATGAGAGAAATCTAACCTTTAATTGAAGTACGTATGCTTAAATAAAATAAATATCATTAAGAAAACCGCTTATTAATGAAAAAGTAAGTGGAACCATGCATTTAGTACTTTACACAACCTATTCCCTACCATAGAGAATATGCAGCGAGGAACCTGAGAGCACTCCTCAATACACAACCTCTGCCCTGCTTCATATGGATCTTTCTTTTGTATGATGTTGGTAATGGCCTTATTTTCATTTAAACTCCTTCAGTGCTTAATGGAGTCCATGATGATGTGTATTCTAACAAGGTTTCCGGGGCATTTACAGAAAAAACATCCTCAGAACATCTCAGGTCCTCCAACAGTGACGATCATATTCTATTCTGTATAACATCCTTCTTCCTACTGTATATCAAACCCATTTTTAGTTTTTTTTTTTTTTATCTTATGCAACTACAGAACCCAGTTCCGGTGAAGGCTTCAGTTGCATCTAGCAACCTCCAGGTACTTACATATTTAGTTAGATAAAAGAAAGTGTTTTGATATGAAGTTGGTACCCAAGAGTAGTTTGTATTCTTTGGGACCACAAAATGCTGCAATCTTCTGCAAATATCCAACTGTGATTGCCGGAGAAGTTTTTGCCTGTCTAATCATCCCCCTCACTGTGTGTGTGTGTGTGGGAATAAAGTACACTTGTGTCAATTTTTAAGGAAATTCATTAAAGCTCTGTTTTCTTAACTACTTAATGACTTCCCTAAATATGAATATGGACATTTTCAGGTGTAGCTAATTTTATCGCCATTGACTAAGGGAATTTGGCCTGTGTGTCACCTCATATTTATACCCCAGTGAAACAGGAAGTCATGGGTGACTGTTTAGGAGTGTGAAAACACTTAGGTGCACATTATAAATAGCTAAATATAAATACGAACATGTTTCAGTTAGGCTTTATTTAAAATAATTACTAGGTAAGCCATAAATTGTGACAAACGGTTCTGTTAAAACAATATATTTGGTCATTTTAAATATTTCCTTATAATTAATTTACTTCTCTTGAAGTTTAGGTTTCTTTGATATTTTTAATCTACGATTAAACTTATTAACCACAAAGACATCTTCTATAACCTTTTATTAAACTCATCTTAATCAAGGGTGGCAATAATTGTTGGGAATGTATCTGACCTAAATAATACTCTTTACTTTGGATTTGTGTCTTGCTAAAAACATGGTATTACAAAGACTGAGGTGTAAAGTAAAAATAACCACAGACGCTCCAGAAAAAGTACACAGTCTCCTAGTTTTCCCCACCCTTTCATATCTTCCCTACCTTAAGCACAGGGGCTTTCTCTTCACAAATGAGTACACGTATGTCTGGATTGCGCAGGTCCGTGCAGTAAATCTTTCGATCCCGGCCGCCAGAGTAGACATGCGTAAAGGCTTCGTTCACCTGCAGCGCCCATACTCCCTCATCATGGACACGGTACGTGGCTATACACCTCTGCTGTCCCAGTGACCACAGCCGGATTGTGCCATCTGAACTTCCTGACAGGCACTTAAACACAGATCGGGGAACGTAATTTATCACACTTTATTATACAGTGCTTCAACGTTAACTACAGTAAAGCAAAAAGAGATTATGTGCCATGTTAATGGCAAAACAATGATCTAAATGTATAAAAAGGTACAGTTAACTAAACAGGTATTCCCTGACTTATGAACAAGTTCCATTCCTAAAACACGTTCGTAAGTCTGATTTGTTCTTAAGTTCGACAAAGTGAGTCTTATACGCCTTTGACATGTGGCCAAAAAAAACATAAGGAAATTAATCTCACACAAATGTAACACTATTGTCTCTGCACCTTTAAATCGCAGAGATGTTTTCCACTATATAGGACTGTGAACTCGCAGGACTATTCACTATCAGGACAGCTTTACAGGTCAGACATTTTCTATCATCGTGATTCCGGACTGATTCATTGAAACCAGTGAGGCCGTCTCCCGCACCCCCGCATGCACACACATACAATATACCAGACTTTTTATACATTGACTTACATACTGGAAATATTGTATATAATTAATATATAGTGCTCTGCAGTGTCTATTTTTTGTACAATACATGTGAGCTACTTCTGTGATTGAACTGGAAGTAGAACCACGATCCGTTTATATCTGCGGAAATACGCACCTCAAATGTTTGAAAATCGGGAACAACCTGTATAGTGGTGGCGAAAAGTATTAAGATAACATATGCCATGTATTATAGCTCTCACTGTGGACAAAATAATTAGTTAACTAATTACTAATTAATTCTTGCCTATCTGGCTGAAAAGTTGTGCTGATTAACATTGGCTTTTTTAGTTAAAGGATGGAACAAATATATGGCAGGGTTTTTACTTTCGTTGCAAACTTCTGTGGAAAATTTCTGAACATGACACCAGAAAACTGCAGATGTCTTTTTGACTTTATGCCCAGCAGCATTCAGCAGGTTTTGAAGAATAAAGGAATTTATTCCTAAAACATTGCGTAAAAATACGTAATACATAATGACTGTTTTATAGCAATTGCATTCCATAAAATAACAAATTATTCTTATAATTCAGTGTCATCTTCTATGATGTATTGTGCTGGGACAGGGGAGTAAAGACAATCGATGCCAACAGACTCTACAAGCTCATTAGGAAAGCTGGCTCTGTCATTGGAGTGAGGCTTGAGTCTCTGGCGGAGGCGAGAGGAGAATGCTTAAGAAACTTCTCAGGATTCTGCACAAGGAATCGGCTGCATGCTTCTACTGGGGTCCTACCAGAGCACGTTCAGCCATAGACTGAGACCACCGAGAAGCACTACAGAATGCCACAGAAGGTCTTCATCAAACTTTATAACCCTTCTCCCTTCTGGAGGAAGGAGAGTTAAACAGTAAGCGCACTAGCCTTACCTTTGGCAATTTGTATGCTAGGGTTCCTTAATATCATGTTTAATATCAAGTAGCAATATCAATATCATGCACAATATTATTTGTCACTGTTGCTATGTAAAACTTTACATGGAAATCTTGTATTTTTGTGGACAATATTTGTCGACTTTATCTTATATACACTTTGTGGATATTCTTTCTATTTTTTTTTATTTAATTATTACTTAATTTTGTGGCTTCTTATATTTTATGACTCGCTTTGCTGTTGGAGCAGGCTCTGGCACAAAAATTTCCTCTGGGATTAATAAAATTTTATAATAAATAATATAAAATAATAATAAAAGATTTATCTCATCGTATCTTATCGTCTTGATTTTTACTATTTAAAAAAAATTAGAATGTTAATAAAACATTACATTTGACTTTTATCTCAATAATTTTGACCACAACTGTACTGTACATTACATCATGAAGCTGTTCCGCATCATAATTTCCAGCATCCTGTTTCAGCGTTTCAATCTCCTAATACTTCAATACAATGTCATGAACCTGAGTGCCGTCTCTGTTGAGCAGCAGTGATTTCACATTGTCTGTGTGTCCTTTAAGCTTCATGAGCTTGGCGCAGGTGCGTGGGTCCCACACTCTTAAAACCTAAGAAACCACACACACACATGCACATAACTAAACAGGGCCAGCAAAAGAAACACATCCAATTCAATTTATATGAAAGAAAATTGCAGTTAAAAAAGAGAATATTGGGACGAGCCTTCTCAGTTGATCCAGATACTATTACTGTGCCCATCTGATTCATGGCCAGACTGTAGATTGAATCCTTGTTCCCACTGAGAGACGATGCTGCAGGATAAATAATAGCAAGAGTTTCATAATTGACTAAATGAGAAATGAGGTTTGATTATCTCTCGGGTAGTGCAAAACTAGATTAAATTGCAGGCTTTAAATTTGGTACATCAACTACAATATTAAGATCATTTGTCTTGGTTAATTTGGCATATAAAATCCATGCTACTCATTATCCACAAAACACACAATAGTTTAAAAATTAGGATACATCCAAGAATGAGTAAGATTACTTATGAGTCCTGGAAAGAGATACAACATACACAATGCTTCACAATATACAAAATATATTGCATCAGGAATAAAATACAGGGGATGTGCTATGACAAAGCCTCCCATATCGGTTAAGGTCTTGTTTTGAAAAACAATAGAACAAAAATGTGATAAAAAGATACTGTTACACTAGCTACAATAGGTAACCTGTATGATGACAATCTCACAACATTGTTTTTACATACAGTACACACACAACGCTGAGCCATAAGAGGTACTTCAGCTGAGAGACGGCACTCACTAGTGACAGTATTATTGGAGGCAGTCAGTGCTGTTAGTGTGTTTACATCCCATAAGAAAATCTGTCTGTCCAGTCCTGCCGAAGCCACCAGCTCTTTATCTTTAGCATATGCTAAAGCTTTAACATAATCCTGCGAAGGAGAAAACACACAATAACAGGTATCAGTGTAAATTCAACATAATCAACCCTCCATCATAAGAAATGTGTTAGCATCTATGTCCTAAATCTTAAGCTCTACTCAGGTAGGACAACTTTACACTGGAAAGCCAGTATGTCAGGGATTTTTCCCCTGGCTGACTGATTTATGTAGCAGAGACACCACATGAGATCATTCAATCCAGAAAATATTGGCACAGGTTTTATGTTGGATGCCCTTCCTGCCACAACCCTCCCATTTAGCTTGGGACTTTGCATTGGCAACATTGGCAACGTGGCAGAAGGGTGGGGCTCGCACGCTGACCATCCAATCAGCAACCCAGATCCTGAACCACTGCACCACTGCCTGATTTTACCTATATCTATAAAATGCCCAGTGAAAATAACCGGAAGTGATAAATACAGTATATGCAATCTAAATCGAAGCACATCTGTAAATTATTCCTTGTGCTCTGGGAGAAAAAAGGTCTCTCACACAAGTCACTCAAGGATGAGGTCAAGGACCTATTAAAATGCATAGTAAAAATGTATGTAATCCACATGTATTATAATGTAAAAACCATGGACTTCCATCTTTGGGATTTATACAGAGACTCCTCAGCCTATAGGAACTGAGCTTAAATCACACAGCAGCATTACATTAAGCTTATACCACTCCAACAGCTATTATTATTGTTCTATTATTGTTTAAATAAATGGGAACAATTTCTAAAAATGTTGTTTAATTTACAGTGCTAAAACAGGAGCTGTGCCTTTGTCAGGATGCTACGTTTCATCAATACCAAAGCAAATTTCATTAAAAAAATATATTGTAATTTACTAGAGATTGGGGGAAAAATAAATAAAACAATCGATTCAGTGATGTATCGTGATTCTTACAGTGGCTTGCAAAAGTATTCGGCCCCCTTGAACTTTTCCACATTTTGTCACATTACAGCCACAAACATGAAT
>JAOTRS010000044.1:12183333-12193785 GCA_028565755.1 Dinotopterus cunningtoni
TTACTAATTGTAACATGTCATTGTACGCATGCTTGCTGTCCTTCAGCCACTGCTGTATTGACCAAAGGCCCCAAAAGGGCAGTCAGAAATGATCTCTTGAAGGCCCTTGTTTAGTCCTTCAGGAAGAGATTTGACCCTGCTTGAGAAAAGCATACACAACATTTGGCTGTGTATCTACTGAAAATGACAAATGATTCATAAATGACCCACACGCCTCACTCCTTAACCTAGATGACCTTCAGTGTTTGGGGATTTGTATCCTACTTTAAGTTTGGTTATTTTGTACTGGTTTCTTGAGTACACACAACAACTATGAGTTAACATGAGCAAATGGCCCTCTACTAATCTGGAATTTGAAAGGAGGCCCAGGGGAATGTGGATATTTGTGTCAGGTCCTCCTTTATCTTCTTTTATTGATCCAGTAGTTTTCTGGTGAAGGCTTGGTTTTAATGTCTGTAATGCGCAAAGAGGACAGCTCACCTCCTGATATGAAGGGGTTAAATTTTACAGCTGCTGGTGTCACACCAGGTCTTGCCATACGCTACTTAGTTTTCATAAAATTTTTTACTAAGAATTGCTGAACATGCTTTATAAAATGAGCCATTTTGAAATAAAGTCACAAGTTTAAGGTTTTAAATAATGCATTACAAATAAATAAAGCCTTACGAATCTATATTTTAATATTTCCTCTTGTCTTATTCTTGTTTTGTTGCTTTTAGCAACAAGACGACTATCTTGCCTGTTGCTTTGGCTCCTGATTGAGGCTTTAAAAGCAGTTTCGAGGTCTGCAATCATTCTAATCATATGGATACACTATGATTGTCATATGAAGCATGCATCTAACATGCAATGAATTTACAGTCTCTCCTAAATCACTAAGAAGACTTGAGCTGATTGTTATCTAACTAGGCCAGCAGAATCATCAGCCTGGAGAGAAAAAGTGGATAGCTTCAGGTGACACCAGCATGCACGGGATATTTATCTCTGCCAGAGGTATTTTACAGTGGTGCTCATAAACTGTCCTTGAACCTTTAAATGCGTGGTTATTCTTCAGTGCCTGGCGTACAGACGAGTGCGCGGCGCTCTCTGATAAAGGAAAGGTCCAGCGCGAAATAGAAAAGTTCAACTGTGAGCTTGTCAGACACTTGTGTAAGGTTAGAAGAGATTTGCTTTCAGTGAGGCGTGCTGTTGCACAACTCCTTTCTGCTCATGCACTGACAGTCTCTTGGGAAATAAACACCAATTATGCATTCACTGATGATAGGCGAAGATAGTTCATCAGCTTGAAAACAAACATTCTTTGGTCTTCAAAAGTAATCCTGACCACGCTCATGCTGTACCAGTATTTATCTGCCCCTTTTTTTCCTCTTTACCTATAGAAGAGCTAAGATTAGAGAAGTGATGGCGAGCGGGAAGGAGGTGACGTATGATCAGTATTTCCTGGAAACAGGCAGCACCACATATACAGTACGATCCCATAGATTGGATCATCACTTAAACTGTATTGGATGCAGTGTTATTATTAGAGAGATGTTCAGACGCATTATGAATTACACACACACACACACACACAGATTGATTTTGGCTTCTATTACACTTTGTCCTGGCTAACACTCAAAGGGAAACACAGCCATTACACTTGTAGCATAAATGCAATGCAGCACTGTTTTATTATGCTCCTTTCCAAGTTTAAAATTTGGTGGTTAAGCTTGGCAGACATCGGTAGCATCATGTCTGAGTCGAATATGACAAAATATTGATGTTTTTAAGTGTACAGCGTCTGTGTATGTTTGCGAGAGGGTAAGTGAAAGATGGCAGAGAATAAATAGTATTACGATAAGTTTAATTTCTACGGTAACATTTCTGTGCCTTTTATTTGTTTAGTTTTTTTTATCTGATTTATTAGATAGTGTAATTAGTAGGTAATCATGTTTTTCATGTTTCCATACAAAATGCAAACAACACCAGAGACAGGCAGAGAGATGAGCTAAAGTGCACAGAGGGTGCTGTGTGATTGTGAGAAACAAGGTTTTACAAAAGCAATGAGTGTAATTAAAGAGGCGTGCAGCCCCAGCGACACAGCGTTGAGGGCAGAACTCAAACAAGATAAATCTAAGTGGGTCGCAGAAGCACAATGCATTCTCCTGCTATAGCATGGCCAACAGTGGAGCAAATCGATGTTAGCATTATTAGAGTAATCAAGATCATGCCTTCTCGGACCAAAGTCTTGTTGGGAAAAAAATGCAATGTTAGCTTCTATAGCATTTTGCATTTCTGTAATTCCACCCATTGAACCCTCTTAAACTGATGATTAAGGACACTACATGGCGGCTCGGGTGCTGCTGGTTTAATTTAAAACTGAACAAAGTAAAAGTGGTCTTTTATTTCATGTTAAGAGCACTGATTGAGTAACAAAATGCTGTAAGAGTTGTTTGATTTTTGAAAATAAACATGTAGGGTTACTGTACAAGACATTCCAGTGATATAATTTAATGATGAGGATATCAGCTACTCCTACAACTGATAATGTCTGTAGGATATGCTAGCACCACATGTCTCTGTTGCCTAACAAAAGCTTTTCATTTTACTGCCCTCGACATGACCATTCATAACTCAAGGTTTCTCAAGCAATACAGAAAAAAAAAAGGTTTTAAAAATTATTAACATTCCAAGATGTTGTAAATGAAATGGTCACACTTCAAATCCTATGGTAAAATCAACTGAAAAAAGTTTAAAAAGTGGGCATGTAACATGATTCTTCCCAGTCCTGGTTGGTCAGATGTTTTTCTAACAGCAACTCTGAGAGTAGTGACAGTAGAGGGAAAAGCAGAGATTTATAATAATGCCTCAATTCATTATTGTTTCTATAGTAACAGCTTACACAGGGACTTGTATGGTGAACACTGTGTATATACCATGCTTTGGTGTTTGCTGAAGAGATATTTTGGCATTAGTTTTGGACTCTATTGTCTCTCGTGCTTTTAAACAGTAAGAGGTAAAGCTGTTCCTTGAAGTTTTCTGATATGAGAAAGTCATTATGATGAGGAAATTGCACTTTTTTTGTGTGAATTTTATTGTCTTTAAAAGCACAAAAAAAGAGGCCATTGAGGGAAAGACTGTTTATACACTGATCAGCCATAATGTTAAAAACAATAACAGTATGACCACCTAGGTTTTGGGTTCCCCTTGTGCCACTGGGGTTACTCTGGCCCTTTACTCCATTACTCCACAAGTCCTCTGGTGGTGTGCTGTGGTGTCTGGCACCAGGATGTTAGCAGCAGATCCTTTGGGTGCTGTGGGTTGTGGCATAGTGCCTCCATGGATTGGAGATGTTTGTCCAGCACATCTCATGGCTACTGGGGCAGATTAGACTCTGCAGAGGCCGGGTCTCTTTGCCTGCTCGGCCCAGTGCGGGGTGGGCTCTGGTGCATTTGGTGTTCTCGTGCCTTTTATTTGTGGCAAGCATTGGTGAGTTGTGCTAAATAGTTTTAGGCTGGCCTTTATCCCCCGCAGGCATAGGTAAGCCTTGGGTGGCCATGATCCTGTCACCAGTTTAGTCATACTGTATATTATTGATAATCAGTGTTGTTCAGTTTACCAACTGGTTTCATGGGCGTTCAACATTAAGCATTACAATTATAAATAAATAAAAATTATGTTGTGCCCTTTTTTTAATAAATTAAAAAATGTCAAATTGCCATGATTGAAAAAAAAAGCACTTCGGGACTTGTAGCATTGTATGATAAAGTGCAGTAACAGCTTTTCACTTGGCATCACACCAAACTGTCATTGATTATTTTCCCATAACAACAGTCCCCGTCATATTTAATACCTTTCTTTATGTACATCATCTGGCAATTTTTTACATGTGCGATAATGAAAAAAAAAACATTTGTGAACTTTCCTTTCCTTTTTGTTCACAACAGATATGCGAACATTTATTCTCAACTGTATAGTGACATCTTTTTGTCAGCCAATAATGTGCCTGCTTTGAATGTAAAGATATACAGTAGTGTAACACAAATAAGACTTTCTTAATACAAACATGCTCATTATTTAAAGCAGTGAATATATTTTAGTACAACATGGTGTGTTCTCTGTGTTATATTCAGTATCTTTGAATCACCCGCTTACTGATTTTTCTTTTGTCATTTTAATGGAATGGCAAATATTCCTTTTGAAAAAAGTTGAATTATTTAAATAATAACAATTATGCTGCAAATGGTCCAATAAAGCAGTTTTGTCGAAGGATTGTTAGTATTTCAGGAAAAGAGGGATCTTTTGGTGTAATTAGTTTCAACAGCATTACTGTTCATTAGCAACATCGCTGCATAATTGGCCCCTACTCTAATTGTTTGTTTGTGTGTTTGTTTGGACTTTATTATATCGGATCAGCAGTGTACAAATTTCCCTCTGTAGCCAACACAGCGCTCGTGATTGATCCAAAACTTACCAACTGCAGCGGCTACTTCGCTGTTATTCCGTCTTATTGATATTTAGGGTAGTAAATGTCAGGAGGAAAGTCCTCGTGTGTGTAGCCCGCTGTTGCCTTGTCAGTGAGAAATGGACCGGAGTGAAAACTGACGCAACAAAACTGTTAGAGACAAACAGAGAACACAGCAGCCCAAACTAATGTGACCTCTTTGAAGTGAAATTAAAATGTGTGTCAGAGCAGTGGGAAGGCTTAATGAGAGAGAGAACGCACAAGCCGAGCTTAAAGGAGAGCACTCTCATAAATGACTGAACCCCAGGCCTCTATAAAGAGGTGGAAATGGAGTGAAAATGGGACTGTTTCCACTCTCCTCCTCCCATCTCGGGCACTCAGAAAGTGTGCACCTCTTTTAATTTGGGTGTTCCTAATATCAGTGGAGTACGACTTAATAATGGCATAATAGCCATTCTAACTGCTAACAGCTGTTAGTATTCTGAACGTACATTCAGATCTCGATTTAGCCAAAGCTTTTAGTGGATGATTATCTTTTCCAGTTTTTAACACCACTCAAGCTGCATATACAAGTTCTTGTCCAAGATTTTAAATTCGGTGAATAATCGTACGCGGACACAGTGAAGCTGCAGCTCATGTCATCTCGGGGAGTTTTTTCTTGGCACTGTTGCCTCTGGAATTAGTCTAAATCTGTAATCGGATTTCTATGAAGATGTTTTGTGACATTTTCTTAGAAGAATTTTAATCAATCAGGCTTATGATTGGAACACTATGGTACAGTACAGCTGATAAGTTCTAGGTGATTCCCCACTAATTCCATAAACACCCCAGCTAAACCAGTACCTCAGCTAATGGGGTCCTCCCTTAGAAATAAGAAACCCAACATGTTTATTTACCAAAGTTATATTGATATCTTAAAGATCACAGAAAGCACAATAACTTTGTGTGGAAAACGCATTAATTTTTCTCTGAAATTGAAAAACTGCCCATGCTTGTACAGTTCAATAAAGCCATCGCATCTAGTCATGACCACATCCTACATCATTGACTAGATTGTTCATTCAACTGCACATTCTAAATGCAACCCTACAGGACAATACCAACCTACACAAACCTGAGGTACAGTAGAGCTGTGGAAAGGAGGACCAACTCCATACACAATACTGTTACATATTGTGTGTTACAGTTACTTATTTCCAGACTGTGCATGTTTAAATTAGACATGTCTACACATTGTACATGTCGAAATTTACATTTACATTTACATGTAGGCATTTGTCACGCTCTTATCCAGAGCGACTTACAAAAGTGCTTAAGTATCCGTCTTCTTTCCTGAAATGACTTGGTTTGGGGTTTAATATGATAAGAATATCACATTAATTGCACATGTACTGTATAAGAACATAGGTGGCACAGTGGCTTGGTGGTTAGCACTGTCACCTTGCATCCTAAAGAACTGGGTTTGATTCCCGTGTCAGGTCTGTGTGCATGGAGTTAGAATGTTCTCCCCGTGCTTGGTTTCCTAGCTCGGTTTGGTCGTCTGGTTTCCTCCCACAGTCCAAAGACATGCAGATTAGGATAATTGATGTTTTCGCCCATAGTGTGTGAATGTTGACCGGAGGTCCTACCAGCCATGAAAAATAGGAATAAATACAATAGTAATCACCAGTCCAGTTCTCAGTTGGGCTACAGATGTTTCTATATAGATGGATGGATTAGAACATAACATACTGGAGACTGATTTAATTTCATGTTATTATTGAAATTTATAAAGTGCAAGTTTATACAAAAGGCAATGCAGAATGATTTACAAAAGCATAGTGAATTAAAATTATTCATAAACGTAGATCAATATTAAAAGCAAAACAAATCGAATTGTTTTCTTCAATCAGTGTGATTTGGGCTTGTGCAGAAAACTGCGTGGCATAAACAGAAACATTCTGCTAAACGGCTGCAGGCCACTAATAATGTCATGAGTTTGTATTGCTCATCGCTCTTGAGCACACCATGGCTTGTTCAGGGCGAGGCTTAGGATGCTTGAGACAGCTTATTAAAAACATTTTCTCCAGTCACCTACACAAACTCTTAATGTCTGGCTCTTTAGACGACATTATCTTACTTTAAAAGCTATATCTGAGCAATAGCAGGCAGACACTTGAGCGTAGGAGGAACCTGAATCATGCAGCAGAGGTGAGGAGGGCTAACCCACACTCTACTTTAGACCCAGTGAAAATACTGGACTTGACTTTCTAAAGGCTTGGCCATATCTGGGTTATTTTAATATACATAATGCTAGCGTGACCTTTTAGGATTATTTTATAAGGAAGTCATTTTCATCCAGACCATCAGGAGTCAAAAACTTTGAGCGCTGGAACAACTTTAACTTTGATACCGGCTGATAATACACAGTTACCCTAGTGCACGATAAGGTTGATAATCGATACTTGGTGACTAGTTATAGGTCAAGAAGAGTTTATTGTACTGTATACTATACTACAAATAAAGCATTTAAACTCAGAAATGTTAAAATCAATTAAAATAAATTAAAAGTGCCTAATTACTGAGACACTACGTGATCATGGTGGTTATGTAATAATAAGGTTTGGCCACAAAAGTTATATAAGCGCACAGGTGTGTTTAAAATCTGACGCCTGAAACTTAAAA
Organism: Dinotopterus cunningtoni; assembly: GCA_028565755.1. Lineage (NCBI taxonomy): Eukaryota > Metazoa > Chordata > Actinopteri > Siluriformes > Clariidae > Dinotopterus > Dinotopterus cunningtoni. Next base: position 12,190,442 of record JAOTRS010000044.1, read on the forward strand.
TGTCTTTTTAGTGGTAGAGGGCATGGCAACCAATCAGATCGCACCTCACTTCATTATGGTTTTGTTATGATAAGGTTTGGCCACAAATACATATATCATAATAATCATTTATTATTATTATTATTTACATTATTTTTTTTTTTTTAAAGTGTGAGTGTAATGGAGTGTAAATATCATGTGAAATGGTCGTACAGTTAGGCTGTAAAGTTAGTGCCAGTTTTGCTGCAAGTTAAATGTATGGTCAGTAGGACGTGGTGGAAAGGGGCTTCGTGTCTCCGGCCTCCTGAAAACCGCCGAGTGCTATACTGTAAATCCCTGCAATCAAAAAAATCACTGCTTAAAGTGACACTGAACACCACCTTGAAGATTTCGAGCACAGCGCCTCACTGTAAGGCCCACCTGAAGTGGCTGCTGAAACACAGATGTCAAAGCTATCAGGGAGCTGATGACATGGTCCGCCCACCTTCCTCTCCATGGCAACCGCGCTGCCATTCTGCAGCAGCTAGCATTTAAATCCTAATCAGCATATTAATCACTAATTGCTTCCCCTCACATGCGGCCTGTCGTTCCCCTGGAAGGTGAGTGAGCGTGGAGTTCCTGATTGACACCGAGTTCAGTGGGCTGTTTTAATCACAGTGCAGGCTGACTCGGAATATTCTCTAGGTTGGCATTCTGATGACGCACTAATGACGAAGTAACGTTCTTTCGGCGGCGTTTAAAAATCAGTACACCCACTGAAATCAAGCTTAAGTGACTCCTTAGCTCCGAGAGCCACCTCTTTTAACACGAGTCACAGCTCGAAAGTTCTGTAGCAAGAGAAGGGAAACTGAAGGGCTATTGTTTTTGATTAGTCACTTTCAAAGAAAAAGGTATGATTCCTCTTCACATATACATTTTGCATGCCTCAGATGATCCCGGGTATTTTGACGTCTCATTGCTTCCATTGTCACCAGTTTTGTTTTGTTTTTTTAGTCATCCAATAGCTCATAGTTCACTTTTATTTAACTTATACATGATCATTATGGCTTAAACTCTTCTCGACAGTTTGCATAAACTTATGCAAGAAAATGAAAATATGGTCAATTCTAATTTTCAAGATGTAATTGTTACAGAATACTGAAACAAAAAAAAAAAAAAAAATGAAAGTAGAGAAAATCCCTAACTGATGTTTCTTTGAGCTTAGTTAAAGCTCAAATGTATTTCACTTGATGACTAAGATCATCTGTCAGGAAGAGTGCTGAGATCATTTTAAAAAAATCTAATCATCCGAGACACACAAAAAGAGAGGGAGTGCACTTTTTTTTTTTAATTAAACAAAAAATATAGAGTATCCCTTAGCATGTTAACTTATTTAATGAAGGCCACACAATCACCTTACAAGTGACATCTTAAAGGAAAGTGCTGTACCTGTTTGCCATCTCACCTTCACTGAGATTGTATTTCACGCAATCTCTATTTCCATGCGCTGGTATCACCTGCACAGAGCACAGCCCAAGTGCCATCAGTCAGCTCGAGTTTGGCCTACGAGGAGTCTCACTCTGGCAGGTCATATAACCGCGCAGGTGTGTTTAAAATCTGACGCATGAATATTACAGTGTCAGGCTGTCACTTAAAATGTCTATTTTGGCGGTAGAGGTCACGGCAACCAATCAGATCGTACCTCACGCCGTTGCAAAGTCACATCGCATCGGATACACACAACATGACGGTTGGAATTCAGACCGGGTTTCAATTAAGCTCAGTTTGCACTGCATAAATCTATTTTGGACGTAATCAAGGTTAACCTGCTTAGACTCTAGTCTCAGAAACGTTTCTGCAGGAGAATTTCTTTGCTGACCCTGAAATTCTTCTGTCGAGTATAGTTTTTTATACGAGTATAAAAAAGAGACGAGAATGGAAAGAAAGACAGGCAGGAAGCGAAAAAGTTTCCATAAGATGTTCTGCATAGGCTGCAATGACATTTAAAGAAAGTGGAACAGACGGGGTAAATAAACTGCACAATCAGCACTCTCATGCTTAGTGAGTTTTGGGTTTAAATTGTCTCAGGAAATTAACAAACATATGAAAACATTTAGCATCTTTTCTACTTTTTCCTATTCGATCCAGGCTCATCTGTAGCAAATGTGTTTTTTTATTTGCATGTGTCTGCATATCTGACGTAGGTACAGTATACCCGAATCTCTGCTTATGCAGGTCGATTTTTATAGCGTTGTTAAATACGGAAATAAGCTGGAAACCTAAATATCCATGCTGACCAGGCTAAAAGAGTTAACTCATTTTTGCGTTTTTGAAGCACTGACATTTTTTCTTTTCTACAATAGCACCTGCCTGTAACTGCCAGTCCTGTCAGGTGCTTGATCATCAGATTTTGCTTTGCTCGTTTATTTGGTTTTGGTCTCTGGAGTATATTGAGGGGCGTAATTACTTTTGGGTTCATTTTGAGCAAAATTGTGGCCACGCACAATCCATTACTAAGGAGTATGCAGTCAAATGACATTAACTACACTGGTCAACTCATTAATTAGAAACATGGCATCTGAGGAACAGCAGCGGTCAGTAGTCAGAACTAGTCAGTTCTAAGAAAGAAAGAAAAAAAAGGAATCCAGATTAAATGCAGCACATGATCTAATTTAAACTGAGCACCACGTTAATAAATATTTCGATTATTTACCATGGCATTACTAATCGGCTATTTTATACATATATTTGCCTGTATTGACAGTATTCTCTAAACTGACCCATTGGTTAAGAAAGGAAATATCTCTACAGCTGTATGATCAAAGCCTTCTCTCTGTACATGCATTAGATGATGCATGTGAGAATGAAATCATCTATCAGAGCTGTCACCTTCAACAGCCGTAACAACAGCCAACACAACAGCTCTCTCTCTCTCTCTCTCTCTCTCTCTGAGCTCCTGTCATATTTCCACTTCCACAGCAGCATACACATTTGAGTTTGTACAAGACCTGAAGGATGCCTAATGTCATTGATACAAAGTCTTGTTTTAAATGAAGATCTGGAAAGTCTATCAGCATTCTAGCAATATTTGCAAAGGTATTTAAGAAAAAGCTATGGTAATGCGTGTTATATACCGCAGTGTTGCTGTTTTAATCTGATTTGTCAGAAAGTGTTGATTAATTTTCAATAACTTCAGGGCTGTGATGTTAGTTCCGGCCGTAATTCAAACGAGTGGTAATAATGCGCTTGGTCTAGTATTTAATAACAGCTAATTTACAGAGACATGCGCCATATAATCGGAGGCTAATAATAAATGGATTAGAAAAAAATATTAATTATTATCAATGGTTATTAAACAAAGAAAAATAGTAATATGGTAAAGATTT